>CM046873.1:44082069-44234223 GCA_025617745.1 Heliocidaris erythrogramma
ATAAATATGCTTTTCTAAAAAGGCCACTTTATTTTAAATCCCCGATTTCTGCAGACGGTGCAGATTCCCTCTCCCAAATACGTCGGTTAGTAGGCAAAATCGATCCCCTCAGGCCCCCTAATAATTCTACACTATCAAAACTGCACGTTTGACACAGGGTCACTAAAACACCAAACATTCATTGGATGTCACAAAGGAGCTGAGAAGTTTCTAGAAGCATTTTGTAATGGGATACATGAAATTAGGCATATTATATATATATATATATATATATATATATATATATATATATAAACCCTAACCATACAAGAAGGTTGTTCGTAGGGTACTCAAAAGTAGTTGCAGTAACAATGTTGCAGTAACAATGTTATGTGTGGGGTGGGGAAGGTTCCAAGCTCCCAATTATTATTTTTCGTAATTAAAATACTCTAAATTATAATCATATCAAAATTATGTTTTGGGCATCTCGCTGCCTGAATCGGAGGTCATCGTTTCCCATATATCTTTTCTTTCGAAATCATTGGGAGAGGTAGGCACTACAGCCCCCGCCACCAGATTTAAAAGAAAGAATTTTCTTTTATTGATACCATGAAAGTAAATCTCGTTGTCTTCATGGGAAAATATTCGTTGGGTTTTTAAAAGTCGGGTGTAGAGAGAGCTCGTCATGAAGCGATGATTTGAAGAAAAAATGTCCATGGTTTAAATGTGGGTAAGGCCAGGCAATTATCCTTCAACATATTACAAAGTATCAAACGTAATAAAAAATAATCAAAAAATATTAATCGAATCTGATTCGCCCACCAAGAAGAAGTTGATCCATGACAATATATACACCGGATCATTCTCGACGTCTGAATGGTTCGGTAATAGTCCATAATTATGGAGGAGTGTTCCCATGCTGTTTGTAGGGGGACATCACATCATAGTACATCTATAGTATCTCTATAGTAGAGTTTGATAAAACCTAAGTTGTCTACTACATTTTATTCGAAACAGAAGTGATATTAGCCTAATGGTCCATGTTAAGTAGATGTTTGTAACAAAATCAAATGAGAAATAAAAGAAATCTTTTCCTTGGGTATATGTAACCTTTCTGTTATTTCATTAAGCATTATACATGATCATAGTAGTTTAGTATATCATAATCAAAGGAGCTTATAAAGCAGGGCATCGCTCGGGCGACTTTACCTTCTCTTACAAAATTATTGTCGTCCGTGACTGGCACCGATTTAATATTTTGGTAACTTTCAGCACTAGTATGCCTACATCAGAATCAACTCCGAAGTAAAGCAGATATTCGTCTCCGGTTCGGATCTGATCAGTATTCAGGCTTCGTCGAGGTCAAGGTAGCATATGGCAGTTTGGATAATTAATACTCATTTACACCATCACCTTAAAAATTTTGGCTCAAATTGTTACCAAATCTCCAATTCAGAGAACATATTAAGATGACATAATTTTAAAGATTTAAAATGTATAACAAGAATTCGTTAAGATCAGCTGGAAAAACAGGGCAAGTAGCTTATCCCCGCCCCCTCCAAAAAAGAAACAAAACACCAAAATACAAAATACAAAAATATGACTTCTGACCAATATCTTTAAAAAGAATTAAAATAGTACACATAACTTTCTGGTAGGAGATTTTGATGTTGGCAGTACGAGTATGACACAGGGGACAAGTTATACTTTCGGAATTTGACACAACAAGGATGCTCGTTTTCTTCAAACTCAGATATTGATGATTTGTTGGATGCCATAAACCAGGTGAAGCATTTGTAAATGATAAATTCTTATAAGGCGTGAAGTATCTTAGAATCAACGATAATAAGGATATTGATGGTGATCGTGATTTTGATGATAATGATACTGATAACAGTACAATAATACCAATAACATCAATGATTAAAACAAAAGATGATTGACCACATATATCACCTAATCTAGGGATGGGTGTTAATCAACAATACTGCCCTCTCGTGTCTTTCTGATACCATTGTTCCGTACATACCTACATCTAATTGGTCTCTAGACTTGTAATTCACCGATCAAATCCTTCTGCTACTGAAAATCGTTTTAGTGTAACTGCTCTTGAATTTGGCACAATGTCCCATGCTCAATTCATACAATAGGAAATAAAATAAGACACTTACGTTCGCCAATCTATTTCCTGCTTGGAACCACTTTGAATGATGACGTCAAAACCCTTTATACGGAATTAATTAACCGCTCCAGTGACCGTTGACAAGAGCATCTAAACATGGCAATCTGATATAACTAGCAAAAAAACCCGTCAAAAACTCCTTAAAACGTTCAGTTTCCTTTTGGAAACGGTTGCACAAATCTAGATGCACGATAATAAATGAATCAAGCCCTTCATGTATACCATGATATACATAATAAACAGAAAATCAAAATTTATACTATTTTGCAAATATAATTTATGATTCATTTTAGTCATCTTTGTTTATTGCATTGATAATTTCCTCCTGATAATTTATAAAAGCTCAATTTCCTAATTTCAATTTTATTTAGATTTGCATTACACACTTATTTTCTCATAACGATATCTCCTCTATAATTAGCAAAGACCATGTCTTGAAATTCGATAACTATCCAATACTGAGTGAAGTAATATGCACAAATTAGGACGCATGGTGACGTATGAATCTTGTTTTTTTTTTTTAGGTATGCTGAGTCATATTGTGTATAGCACAGTAATGTAAATGACGATTATTCTTTTTTCTTATTGTTCTTGTTCTTGTCATTCTAGTGCCTTCTTTAATTTTCATTTAACTGCCGTTTAAACCTGTGGTCTTATATCTGATATAGAATGACATGCCATGTGGAGACCAAGATTATAAATAACGCCTGTGGTAAATATTGAATAGCACTTGAAACTTGGTGCATTTGTTTTACATGACTCCTTGACGCATTTGGATAGACATTTGAAGAAAAAATAGAATAAATATAAATAGTACGATGTTCAGCACCAAACGTGTAAGTTTCGTTCACTGTCAAACAACTACCAAGTATTAATCGCATGCCGCAAAGTAGGTGAGATGTTTGAATGAATGTAGAATAATGTTATGGTTCGGTATGAGGGGCGTTTCATAGTCGTTTCATTACAGCCATGATCAAGGGGCTTAGAGGCATAACAGATTTAAATAATTAAAAAAAATCTAAAATAACATGCAACACTATAATCTTAAGGTTTGTGCGTCTTTTGCTACCATTGACACTAACCAATTACACCTACGCCATTTAACACTAAACTTCACCTTCACCTCACTAACAAGCGCATACCAATGATCCATCGGATACCACAAACTAGGTGAGACGTTTGAATGAATAATAAGTTTTAGTGGTGGGGAACGGGGCTTTTTCAAAGTCGTTCTCTCATATTAGCAGCCTGATTTGGTTATTCTATAATATTTTCACGTGTATTCAACTTGTCAGGTGATAACCAAGGAACAGATTTGTAATTTGTAAGAGTTATATTAGACCAGGGGCAAGCCTAAAACTCTTCACTTCCGTGGTCCAACTATGGGAAGTACTTAATTTTGTTATAATGATTAATGGACATGTATCTAAGACGATGGCGTAGACAGGTCATCATAAGTGGGGGATGGAGTATGATCACACACACACACACCCACACACCCTCACACCCTCAGAGATATATATGTATATATATATAGAGAGAGAGAGAGAGAGTGTGTGTTTGGGGTGAGGGTGTGTAAACATGTATATGGTTTTTTCTTTACATGTCCAAGATACAACTTTACCATCATGCTTTGCAATTTTGTAATATGATTTAAATATTAAGCGAACAAGGGAGCAAAAAATATTCAAAAATTGTGGAGTCGCAATAACATTGTAATATCAAAACAGGGAAGCACAATTCTGATAAATAAGCTATACTTTTAATACGAGCGTGCGTAGCGAGAGAGCATTTCGGAAAATTGGCTGTAAGTCATTTTGGATTAGGGGCACATGTTATGGAAAAGGAAAACCTGGTACGTATCATGGCGGGAAAAGGACACATATTAGAAAAATAAATAAATGTGTAAAATATTTAGAAAATGCAGTTGTGAAATCAGAGGTGAAAAGGGGCCGAAAGAGGGCATTTATATGAACGGGAAAATGTTCTTATATAGTTGAAAAACTGAATCAGTGCCTATATATTACTTGCTACATTAAAAGGGATAACAGGGATTGAAAGAGATAAATGCTTTTGTTGAAACAGGAGCATTTATCAAAGGTAAAGTTAGGGATGAGGTGTAATTATCAAAATGGGCATTATCAAAACATGGAACGGGAAATTGGGGTACTTATCTGATGTTAAAGGGAGAAGTAGGGCACTATGCCCACATGCAACCCCCGGAGCGGTGCTTCTGAACGGGTCTGCAATATGTTTTTATTGTAATTTCATCATTCTTCTATGTATAGTTGGGTTAGTTAGAAACAACATAGTTGCAATTAAATATTAATCAATTCACATAAATCTACACTATTTTACATCAACAAATAATCTACTTTGATCTAAAGAACATACAGATTTTATTACCATGGATAAATATAATATATCAAATATTTGTTATATCATCATATAATATAAATGTATATTTTTCACCATTTTTTTTTTTTTTTTTTTTTTGTGGGGGGGGGGGGGGGGTGAAACCTGGATGGATATTTGTACACACCATCCTCCCACCTGGAAAGTTGGGGGATGCATACCCCCATCCCCCGCTATCTACGCCCTGATCTAAGAACGGTGATCAATGTTCCTATGTCCTAATTTGGGGCATATTTTCACAATTATGATATAAAGTTGCTACATCGATCGCTACCACTGGCTGAATAGTATTGTACCTTATTGGACTTTTAGACCTGCAAGGAACACAAATCTTGGACAAAATGCTGAGTAAAAAAGGCAACAAAAAGAGAATGAATAAGGAGTGTCTGCAGACAGGGAGTCACGCTGAAGATCTAGACAGACACTCTGGCGACAAAACGTATGACAGTATGGTCTAGATAAAGCCAGCCTGGCTGGTCAGTCGATGGTAGAAGTAGAATGCGGGGGTAGTGAACTGAAAGATGTGGTACGTAACGAAATCACAAACGTCCTATTGACAGCCCCGGTAACAGGTGAATGTGTGTATGAAACTGCGTGTAAGAGACTTGAAGAAAAAAATACACAATGTGCATGATGGACTGAAACTTGAACTTTAAAGTAAGAAAAGAGAGTTGAATGAAAGAAAGGCAAAATGGAAAAAGAGGCTTAACCGTGAAAAGGCTGAAATCGGATCCCTAGACGTAACTCATTGAGGATTTATGGAATACCAGAATATCCGAATGAAGACACTGATAAAACTGCCCTAAAACTTTTCATAGATAAGTTGGAACTTAACCTCATGCCTACGGATCTGGACAGAAGTCATCGTGTGACGCCTCGCCCACGAGATGACAATGGCCATTGTGGCTCAGGTAATCGTCCGAGAGCTATGCTAGTGAAGTTTACCCGCTACAACGTGAGGGTGTTGGTGTACCCAGACAATTTGAAACTTTGAGGATCCAACATATTCATCAAAAAGTATCTAACTTCATTAAGACAGAAAAATAGACAGACACAGGATGGCCGAGTTCTTGTCTAGTCAACCGATGACAAGGTGATTCCCATCAGAGATCTTCTTCATGTTGATTCTTTGTAAGACTATAAGGTAAAGTTTTACAGTTTGTTTATTTCTTCATACCACAATTAATAATGGCTACTCGTGTTAACATCAAATATCCTTGTTTGATATGTAATGCCTCAGTCAGGAAGAACCAGAACGTTGCTCTTTGCATAGGATGTCAGAAATGATGCCATGTTTAAAATGCGGAGTTCCTATCACTGACTTTGAAAGAGACATCAACTGGATTTGCAATAAATGTATGTTTAAATAATTACCGTTCCATGATCTTTGTGAATCTGAAATATTACTGTCACAACTGGATGATAGATATGTTATGACTGCTACGTCTGTGACTCAGATTAAGGTCAGTTTAATAATACATGTAATACACTCGAAGGTATTTTAAACAGGGGACTTACGATCTCTCACCTAAATAGGAGTTTGAGAAACAATGTAGATCAGATTTTTCACTATTTGTCTTCGAATCCAAGTGATATAATTATTTTACATGTCTGAAACATGGCTGTATGAAAGTGTGTGCTTAAACTTGACTGTAATGGTTACTTTCTGGAGATAAGAGAATTATCAAGGAGGCGGTGTAGGATGTTATATTAAGGCATCTGTCTCTTATGTACGTAGAGAACTCATTTCATTTCATTCTCTGTCAGAAAAAGCTGTCCACATTTGGATAAACGGGAATTACATGTTACATGCAAGTCCATTGTTGTACTATACATGGGCAATTCCAGCGTAACGGACAAGACATCCAAACATATTTTTGTTATTTAAGATAATCTTCAACAAAATCGAAAGTCCTCATACATATTTCAGTAAGTTAATCAGACATATTTGACTACTAGGGACATAATTACATAGCAGATTTCACAGTATTTCACTAAATAGTTTAGGAGAACATGGACTCTTTGTAACCGTTACGGACATAGCACCAAATTTTTTTTAATTCTATTCCCGCGAACTTCCCAACCAACTGTCAATTATCCATTAAATCATCTTCACAATTATCCAAATAGAACCTCTTCAAATGAACATTTAGAAAATCAAAAAACACCCCTTCATCACGTACCGATCCATTCCACATACTGGCCCCGACCTTTGGAATAATCTTCCCATATGTCCCAAGGATATTCCAATGTGCCAAACGATAAATCCTTTCCATGAGACAAGAAGGCCCTTCTCTGTAAATATGAAACGCAAGGCTTAACATTGGCAATGTTGGTGTTTGCCTGCACTCCCTCATTCCTGTATATTTTATTGTTTAATGCATATTTACAAATCACGTAGGCCAGTGGCGTATTTCGACCTTGGATTCATGGGGGAGCAAAATATCCGAGCTAATGGTGATCTATAACCTTTCTTCAGGCAATAATTAATCGGGGGTGATAGGACGTCTGATGTTCCTTTTACCCATCTATTCATAATGTGCAAATTATTTTTTGGCTTTAATTCTTGTTTTAAATCCGTTTTAGTGTCACCAGCAACATCACGTACAATGAGTCATAGATAGTAGCGTGAGAGCAAAGCAAGCGAGCATTTTTTTGTTCTCATTTCATTTTGGTGGAAGGTGTTTGAACAGATTGCTTCTTCATAATTTGTATTCATGCAAAAATTATTAATTTGTATGTGTGAAGATATTTCAGATTTTATTTCAATGCATAAGAGAAGCTTTCAAATTCGCTGTTTTGGCTGAACACGTGCCTAGATATAGCTCTGCTTTTTAATGATTGATTTTAAAACATCTCCTTTGCAATATTGTTTTGCGAGGTCGCATTGAAACTGAGCGAGAAAACCTTTTGAAAATTCTCCTTAACTAATAAGCTTTTAAAAGCAATTTGGTTACAATTTCCCTTGAAAGAAGCGTCAGTTACATATATTTGTCCATGGTTGAAAATCTGTCAGGTGTTGGGGGGGGGGGGGGGGCGCATTGACCCCGTCCCCTTCAAATACGCTGGTGACGTTGGCTTTGTAACGAGTCATTCTCATTGTCAGGATGTTTGAATTTCGACCACTCTCTCATGCTGGTGAAGGATTCTTATTTTTACTCTTTCTCATTTTATCTTTCCCCTCTCACTCACTGTCTTTCTCTCACTGTCTGCCTTGTATGTACTCTGTTGTCTGAGTAGTTTAAATCATTCAATATTTGAATACTCTCTATGTAAAACTTATATTTAGGAAGCTTATGATGATGCACTCGCGTATGTACATAACATTAAAGTGCTTGTACCGTGTAATTACAACTGATCATCTATGTACGATGATTATATTGTTCATAATGCACTGATCTTGTTTTGAAGTAGAGTTTTAGACTGATTGGGTGTTTATTCCTCGTTCTTAAAGGTACTTAATACCTTTTGCAGCCCTTAGTATTATTTTGTGTGGGTTGTGTGGGTATGGCATGAATTAAAAAGAATTATAATTGGAAAACGTATGCGGATGCGAAAAGGATTATAATTTGCTTTTAATTAAGCAGTAACAACGATTTGGTTATACTTATTTTTTTTCGACTCGAAATAACACGCGTAATTTTTAAAATCATTTTTTGACCATTGATAGTACATATACTTGGGTCGATTTCTGAATAGCTCCCACTGTGACAAAAGCAAGATTTTTATTTCTAACAAAGGGAGTTATGGAACTTGTGACCTTGAAATTTCAAAGACAGCATCTACAGGATGTCTATTAAATCTGTGCAAAGTTTCGCAGAATTTTGTGTAAGTCTACAAAAGGGATGAAGTACCTTTAAGAGTGCCTCGTTACTTGGTCAATTACGCACTAAGGTTTTTTGAACTTTGGAACTCACGTCTGATTTACCAACCAATTGAGAATCGGGGTTAGAGGACAGTAATTATAACCCTCTTTATGTAACACTTTGCACGCGAACTTGGGCACAGTTTTATGCAGCTTTAAGCCGTTTGAAGGATGTGAGATTTTTCATGGCGATGGCGGGTTTGTACCTGAAACTGTGTCTTGTAGCCGCATGCTTTGCAGCCTTGACGGTAGTGTCTCTCCATGCTGCGTTGTGTGCCTCGTTTCCCTTGTGGATGCGTGCATTATTAGGTGAGATGAACATACTTTTGAGTCATTTGATCATTACGCTAATATAATGTTACTAGCGCAACCCGTGGAAATTTCACGGGTTTTTGAAAGAAATTTCAGGATGGGCATTGTTGGCGTGGGGATCAATTATGATAGGTTGTTGTATGTTTTCCTTTTTTTTTTTATGCCTGTATAATAGTTTACATATATACGTATCAAGTGGCGGACGCAGGGGGGCCTCAGCCACAAAAGCCATCACTCCAAGCATCCCCCTTGGCCTGAAGGAGGGGGGTGCTTGGAGTGATGGCTTTTGTTTTTTGTTCTTAACTTTTCACTTATTTTTTATGGGAAAGTCGGAAATGGTGGTGACTTTTGACCTTTTTTTTCTTTTTCTTTTTTACTTATTTTAATTGACTGTCAAAAAAAATTTCGACGGGAAAGTTGGAAATGGTGGTGACCTTTTAAAGATAGTTTAAAGATAGTAGGGGGGTATTGAAAAGTAGATTTTAAAAAGACAGAGGGAGAAATATACATGAAAAATGACAGGTAGACGAAATTGAAATAAAAGAAAGAGAGAGATGAAGATTTAGTATATGGTTGGGATATTATGTCAAGATTGAGAGACAGATAGAAACATAGGGAGAGGGAGAAAATGAAAGAAAAGGAGAGGAGATAAAGAGAGGGGAAGGGTGAGGCAATGAGATGAGAGAGAGAAAGGAAGGAAGATGGCGCTTGATGCAATAGAAGGTATAGTTTTAGTTTCATTTAGAATAGTATTAGAGGAAGGAAGGGTAGGGAGTTTACAGGTAGAAACATAAAAGAGAGAGAGTGAGAGAGAGAGAGAGAATGATAGATGGTAGTGGTGTGGAAAGAAGATTGAGGTAAACATGGAATTGTTAAGAAATAGAGTTGTTTTGGGGGATGGGGAGGGTAATTGTTGCAAAAAAGAGTGATTATTTACAAGAAATATATATTATTTTATTTATAAGAAGGGAAATATTTTGTTGAGATCATTTTATCAAATATCTCATAGATTTTATATTCCTTTTCTATAAGAATGTTGCGCACACATGAAACATTTGTTTTTTAATGAAAACATTTTTAACACATTGCATTTATTAATCATAATTGTGATTAAAATATTATTAAAATCGATATAGCTCCATTTGTTTTTGTTTTCTGGGACGCACTGTATATTTATTAACGTAGACCTAGACCTAGACCCTATACATAATTTCGGAATAGTGACAGGCACTTTTGAAGAAACACTTTAAACCATGAATCACTCTCAGTCTCAGTCAGACTTCGTCTCCGGTGTACTGTTGGTATAGACTGAAATTTTGTGTAATTTTTCAGAAATTCATGTTTAATTAAAAATAGTTAAAATTAAGTTCAATTTTAGGTGCGCAGACTTACATGCCCCCCCCCCCCCACCCTCCCTTATTGCGCACAGCAGTCCTTTGAAAGGGGGTGCCTCTTAAATCCCAGCTCATTGGTCAAAATTATGCCATGAAACATGACATAATTTCATTTAAGGCTATTTTAGTTATTTATAATACTTTCCGGATGACTGTCGTCTTTCTTTTCGTTGAGAATGATACAAAAAAGGCCAATTAATAACCCAGGTCCTGTACTGTTTGATACAATTTCGTCGACTGGTGTAGATCTATGCGCATGCGTCACCACAGCAGCTCCAATGCTAACTTTTACATAGTTATTTAGTTTATTTAGGTAAGTGGCATCGCATATATGATAATTTAATTTAAAAAAAAGATGTATCTACGATACAACTATACTGCCCCCCCCCCCCCATGACAAAGGGAAGTATGGGACAACATACATAATTGTCCCATACTTCCCTTTGTCATGGGGGCAGTTACATGGTCATTTGGCCATGGAAGTTTTGAGCTCCACGTAATAGTAGTGGCTTCACTCAGGACGTTGCCACTTCGTGGTAGCGTGCCAGGGCTACGCCCCCCCCCCCCCCCAAGCCGACACACATGACACATAATGTAGATAACTCCTGACAGCCCTTTAAGTTATAAATAGAATGTCATAACTGTAACGTACATATTATTACCATCATTTAATTAAATTCAACGCACTTAATATCTTAAAATACCTACCTTGACGTGTTATGTAACTCATGTAACTTGTAACCACTTCTGAAGTTCTGGAAAGTGCGTCGATCAGCAGTAGAAAGTTTATAGTGTAATTGTAACTAAACGTGGAACGGTCCGGACTCACTTGAAAATGAAATTTAACGACGTTTGACTTAGGCACTGGCCTAAATAGTATTGCAAACCACAACAAAAATCATGGACACATCCGATTAATACAACTTTTCGCGTCTGATTGCGTCTAACTTGAATGCAAATTTTGGATGCATGGAAGATGATAACAACCAACAAAAGCACCATGTGGATGATCGCGATGTTCGGTGCAGACTAAACTGCGCTAGTAGTCCAATGCGAAAATAATTCGTCCTTATAAAACTCGGTATAACGGACTCCACACTGCGCTTGATTTTGTGCAACATGTCACATGTGAGATGCGAAAATTCTATTTCTGTTTATTCTTCTTTTGATCGTAAGTGTATTTGGCATAGGCGGCGGAAGCGGGGGGGACGGGGGGACGTGTCCCCCCCCTCTAAATTTTCTTTGGGGGGGACAGTCCCCCCCCCCCCTAAATTTTGGGTTGGTGGGGACGTCCCCCCTTTCCCATATATATATATATATAATTTGTATACCATGATGTTTGCGAGGTTAAGAAAATGCGCGCCCTCATTTGACCTCCCCAAGTGAGCGCGGTTGACTGTTATGATGACTTGTGCGCCTATGACTGTGTAAATGCTTCTTTGAAATTATGTATGAGAATATGCCGCATGCGTGCCCTCATCGAGTCTTCCTCATCAGGTGAGCGCAAAGGACGGTGGATGATTGAGGCCTGCAAGGGGTCTAGATTTAGCCTTAGTACCTGGATATGGGCCCGATCAGAGGTATGTAGGCCTATACTATATGCGCCATGAAGTAGGCCTACCCTTGTAAACTGGAACGTTTTATTATTAAACTGTAACTTAACTCAGTCTTATTCTTAAGCAGGTGACAGCAAGAGTAACAGGTCTAGGAGTATTAGGACTAAGATTAAGAATAACATAATTGTTATATTGCCTCTACAATGTCAATGATACATAGTCATAGTGTATCTCGACACACACTGCAAAGCGTAGTATTACACATCGACGCGCCGGCGCGCCGCCAATGGCTAAGAATAGATTATGAGTCACAGGCCCGTAACTGGGGGGGGGGGGGGGGGGGGGGGGTTCAGGGGGGTTCGAACCCCCCCCCCCCCCCCCCCCCCCCCCCCCCCCCCCCCCCCCCCCCCCCCCCCCCCCCCCCCCCTCGTTGGCGAGCAGAGGTCCACTTAATACATTTTATTTGGATTTTGTCCCGTAACTTCCTAATCTGGCAAATCTAAAATTAATCAATGTCATCTTTCACCATTCATTTTCGAATTTGTACATTATGCCATGTTGGAATCGATTTTTTTCAAAGCGTCATTCAAAGAATTATTCAAATTCGTTTGTAGTATCGTCCCCAAGCTGGCGAGCAGAAATCATAAGGCGAAAAAATTATCCAAAGTGACATGAGAATAGTGAATTTTTGGTTAATTGTTTTTTAAATTTTCCCCAAGCTGGCGAGCAGAAATCATAAGGCGAAAAAATTATCCAAAGTGACACGAGAATAGTGAATTTTTGGTTAATTTTTTTTTTAATTTTTCATACCAACTGGCTTAAATAGGGGAGGGGCGCACAAGGGGTCACGTGAAAGGGGGAGAGAGGAAGGAAAGTGGAAATTAATGTGAGATAATACCGGTTTTCCAATCAATTTGAACACTTTTTTATTTGCTTTAATTTGTCCTGCAACTTAATAATAAGGCCAAGTCAACATACGTCTTTGGCCATTCATTTTTGGAATTTATTTTTCATTTTGCTATCGATTTTGTCAAAGACTGAAAGAGTTCAAAGAGTTATTCAAAATCGTCACCCGCTCGTTGTAAGATCTTGTCTTTGTGACGAATTTGGATGACAATTTCTTGAAATCCACTTGCCATGCAAAGATGGATTTGATGATGAATTTTGCAGCGGATTGCCAGGTCGGATGAATTCGAATGAAATCTGACGAAAATGGAATGGAGATATGTTGAAGTTGATTGACCATTGAAACTGTTGAATGACATTTTTAATTATTAAACTTTCTTAGACATCTGACATTTGGATGATTATTGATTCATATCAGACTATAGGACGAAAATGAAGGGTAATGTGATCTTTGAGAAGTGTTAGATTGGACAGGAAATCCTGACAATACAAGGAGATAGATTGCTTAAAACACCATACAAAGATAACGTGGGAAGATAATTAAGCAGTGACAATTATGAGAAGACTCAAATGAAATCTGTGGTAATGGAATATAAAAGTGAAATATAGAAACCATACTCAGGCCCGTAACTAGGATTTGTGCGGGGGCGGGGGGTTCAACATTGGAAAAAGTGGACGTTTCTGAGGGAGCGAAGCGACCGAGTATGGGTGACGGGTCAGGGGGTGTACCACTCCAAGAGTATGGGCATGAGCGTAGTCAGAATTATTTGACAGGGGTGGGTGAAATGTGAAGCCCGAACATATACTACCACTGTATAGGATTCAAAATATTACTGGAAAAGAGAGAGGGGTATTTAATGTGTCTGTTCACTTTTAAATGGACAATTTTCCCGCTCTCAAGTTGAATACTCCTGGCGGACCCGGTCTAGTCATTCAGGCCCTTAAATCATGGCCCTCTAATACAGCCTGTTCAACCGGAGTGCCATGGGAGTATTTTATAAAACATCGACTTCTTGGAAACTATAATCAGAAATAACAAGATGCCCCAATATAACACTTGGGGTGTTTTGGAAAAATTTGGGAGATGGTAAAGTGCGTTTTCCGTCGCTCGCTTCGCTCATTCACAAAATTCTGAAACGAGTTTCAGGCAGCGAGAATATTTCCATAGTATGTTATTGTAATAAAAAAATGTCTATGAATATTCAATGTTATGACAATTTTGGGCACGTCTGCCTTATCGCCATGGCGCCCAGAAATTATGGTTACCTTACTTTCTATATTGAAATGTTATGAGCAACAACATATTAAAGTGCATTTTTCTTCGCTCGCTCGCAAATCTTAGAAATGAGATAGTTTCAGGCAACGAGGTCCATGAATATTTATATAGGATGTTATTCCAATATTCAGGCACGTCGCTGCCCTATCACCATTGAACCCGAATACTTGTTTGGTCCACATTTTATATTGAAATATGCAATAGCAAAGTAAATTGCATTTCTCCTCGCTCGCTTCACTCGCTCGCAAACCTTGTAAACGAGATGTTTCATGCAGCAAGGTCCATAATGAAATATTCAATGTTATGACAACATGCGACACGTGCGTCCGATACATTTTCAATAGGTTTCGTAATGCGGATGCGGGGTACATGTCTGAGGGGGGAGGGGTGCGCCCAGAATGACTTTCTTTCAAATCACAATCATGCACCCTAGATTGCAGGAGAATTTCTCTTTTTGTTCAAATCGTCATAGAAGTAACAACTTTACGTATTCTTCGAATATTACACGGAACTCGCAAAGTTCTAACAATTTGAAAATATTGTTTTATCCAATTTTCTCTTTTTAAAAACAAAAACCAACAAACATGTAGAAAAAACAGGAAACTTTACTGATTGTTATTTTGGTCTGGGTCATACTGGGTGTAATGATTCGCGAGGGGATAATTTCGCGATTTTGATAATGTTGATATTACTATAAAACAGAAGTGGAAGTTTTAATTCGCTTGGGTTTGACTCGCGAAATTCGCGAAAATAAAACCATCGCAAAAATTTCGGCTCTTTAAGCAAACCCAAATATCACTGATAAATAATATCACAGAGTGGAGGCGGGAAGACCGCGGGAACATTGCAAGTTCGGAAAGTGTATATAGGCGGGGTGCACTTTTTCACCACGTTTGATTCTCTTCATGAGCAGAATCAATATTTCAAACAGCGCAAGTCCAACGGAAAATATATAGTGGGAGAATTAGGCCTTCTATACCTGACGACTTCCCCCACACCCCCCCCCCCCAAAAAAAAAAAAACAATACAAAACAAAAACGGGTCCTTTTGCAGGGTGGCGCCTCGTCCGAAATTCGGGGGCTAATATTTTAAATTGTCAATTTGGGGGCCTTATCCGTCATAATGGGGAACAAAGAGATGCACATTTGGCCTTGCGTGCATTGGCCTGCAAAGCTAATAATGAAAAATACACCTATATTCGCATTTTTCAGACGCAGATGTGGTATACACCGTACGCGTGATGGTTACTGGTTAGTCGCCCCCCCCCCCCCCCCCGATGGCATAGTGCAATGTGACTGTGTGATACATGTAAACCCAGTCCATTTTATTAAGCTCACCGTCTAACTTTTGATTTATTTCTCGGATTTATATCACAGTAAACTTAACATTATGATATACCGTGATTCCGTGAATGATGTAACTCTTAGACTATTTTATTATTGAAGGAAGGGGGAAAATACATTAAAGAGCGCCTTGGGAACCTGATGATTATTAGACGCTAAATAAATCGAAACAATAATAATTCTGATTATTATTATAATGATAATTATTATTATTATCATTATCATTATTATCATTTTCATTATTATTGTCATTATTACTATCATTAATTATTATTATTATTATTATTATTATTATTATTATTATGATTATGATTATGATTATTATTATTATTATTATTATTGCTCCACTTATTTTACTGAATTATCCGCAATTTCAATTAAGTATTTTAAGTGTTAAAATATGGTCTGGTGTCCCCCCCTAAATTTTGGTGCTTCCGCCGCCAATGGTATTTGGTAATCATATATAAACGTCGGTATCCACCAAATTTTGCGCCACCAAAATTACTATCTCACTGAATTTAAGAACGGTCAGAAGCACCCGAACTGCCCTTTATTATTAACAGATAATGAGAAAAATGATTAAAAAAATATAGAATAAAGAGAAGAAAGACGTGTTTCGCAGTCATTTTCCAAATTACGCGCGTGTTCGTCATTGACAGACTCGCACGACGTCTGCGATAGTTCGAATCGTCTAAATCCACGCAGATCAAAGGCGTTTGGGCATGTAAAAAACCGTGATTTTGAAGTAAACGGGACGGATAGAATCTAGACTAGCGATTCGTACGTCATTCGTTTGTCACGGTCACAACTTGCCGTGCACCTCTTTGACGTCATCTTGGGCGTCTTGCATGAATCATTAATGACAGAGGATAGCAAAGGATTGGCAGAAATGACAGATGCAATGCACGATGGCATTGTTGCGTTCTGAATTGATTCCTCATGCACACAGATTAAATAGTCAGAACACTATTTCAAGAATATGTTTAGAAAAATTCACAAAACTAACTCCAAATAAATGTGACGTACCTTCAACTTTAATATATGAAAACCGCATGCAGTCTAATATGAGTTCTAATTTTTTTAATTTGTTTAATTAATGAAGAAGATAATTAACAAGATTGGTGTCGGTATGAGAGGATAATCATTGTGTTACTGACCAGATAGTGGAAAACTGACCAGGAGTGGAAAATGTGCACTGTAATGTGCAGAATCGCAATTGAATCCAGTGAACGGGGTAATAATGGTGTAAGCGCTTTGGTCGGTTACGTTGTAACTGGTAAGGAGCTTTATAAGAAACTGCTATTATTATTTTTATTATTGAAGGAAAATTGAAGGAAAAACTCACCACAAAATCCAAGCTGTACCGAAACTTTTGACCAGCACTGAATGTGTGTATATATATAGAGAGAGAGAGAGAGAGAGAGAGACAATTAATGAATTCCAGAGAAGACATTGGTAATGCATTGAATTCCAACTTTTATATTTATTTTCACCAAATTTTCGATCCTCACAAAATATATATATATATATATATATATATATATATACAAAAGGAGTTCGTCCAAGCTTTGCGATTGTTCTGAAATTACGGCGTCGGGGTTCATGGAGTATAATATAGTTGATTTCCAGTAATTTGTTACATACCTGCGTGATAACCGGATGAGTGCAGGTCGAAAAGCTTCGTTATCCTGTCTCTTTTCCGTGCCATATTAATATATATATATATATATATACATTCAGTGCTGGTCAAAAGTTTCGGTACAGCTTGGATTTTGTGATGAGTTTTTCCTTCAATTGGGTAGGTTCAAAAAAGCATTGTTAAGCGTTGGACACTGTATATGAACTGTTTTAACCCAGGTGTATTTTTCTTATGTTTTGATGATTTAAAGACTCGAACTGGCAAAAAGTAGTCTAATAGTACACATAATTTAACATATTTTTTTTGGGGGGGGTCAAATTTTGTTTTTAATAAACGAGTCATACTTTAGCCATCCCCAGAATTTGCCACAACTTAATATTGCTACTACGTAACCTTTTAAGTTTAATTTATTAACCATGTTTGCATCAATAGTTTCAAATTTCCATCCAGTATACTTGCAAGAATCGTCAAAAGATGTATCCTTGCCGTCCATTTTCAACCCGTCCCACATAGGCCATTTAAGACTACGGGACTAAGCTTACAAAGGCTTTGATTTCATGTGATATGACATTAATTTGTATCGACTGATCCTGCATAATGATCATGAAGCTTGAATGTATTTGTGATGTTGTGTGAGAGGTTCCATGATTACAGACTATGTCTCATTGCAGCATTTTGGCAGGCTGTTGTAACATCCATGTTGGTCAAGAATATCGTCAACCTTATATAGAACACCATCCATCCAAAAAGTGCTAGACTATTTAGTTTACAAATTTCCCTCGACTATGATTGAGAGTAGGGACAACGCAAGCAGTAGGGACTAATAATTGACCGCCCCTGCGGTCACGATACACGTGTGAGTTGGACACAAAAGTTGCAATCTTCACTTCCTCAGTCAAAGATACCAGTGATCTTTCTCTTTGGAAAGTGCATAAATAGATGATTTTTTACATTGCAGCAATACAGTGACCTACAAGTAAGCTATGCGAAAACCATCTTTTATCCAGAGAAAATAATTATAAGATTGAGGTAAAGGAATGCCAGTGGTTTGGCACGTTCTTTATAATTGACCCTAACCACCATAAGCTTATGTTGGACGAGCCAGAAACCGAGCAGTGGCTACTTTGGATTTATTTCATGCATACTTTATTTGTCTCTTAATTTTGAACAGAAAAATACATTAAAGTTCGTGTGTTGTTATACCATGTTTCGTCAGTTGTGGGTATCCAACCAAGCACAATTAACGCAAATGACACCAGAGATTATCAAAATATACTATATTGCATTCATATCATGTGTAACGAAGTGCAGTACCCAGATCAAAAATATCTTTCATCCGCCCGTGTTTCGTCTTTTAGATTATCTCTGCTTTTATTGCAACATTCCAACAGGTCTCATTGTTTGCGGTTTCCTGTCTGTGACACTGCTCTATGCCTGGATCTTCATTCAGCGTCCTAGCCCTCGCCAGAGTCTCTTCACCGTTACCGTTCACTTTCTAGTAAGTGTCATGATGGTGAAGATCATGGGAAGGTCCAGCCATTCCGAAATCCTCAGGTCATGCAGGAATCCTATGAAGCATCAAAGACGTCTTTGGCAACAGATACTTGACCTGAATGGACGTACCGCATACGCAGATGATCATGGCCTACGAGGAATGCCATCTCTTGAAAAGTTTCGTAAACAGCATCCCTTGACGGGTTACGAACGGTTCCGGCCTTACGTGGAACGTATGATGGACGGTGAAGAGAACGTCCTTATGGACGGATCACCAGACTCGTACATCCGAACAACAGGTACTACCGGGAAGCCCAAATACATTCCTCAAAAGAGTAAGCAGAAGATGCTCATGAAAATGAGCGCAATGGCGGCCTATGTTTATTATCACCATTATCATCCCAATCTGATATCAAAGACCCTTTACTTCTATGTGGCTCCAAAGGTTCTGAAGACAAAAAGTGAAAGCAATATTGAAACAGCTGCTTCGATGTCGGATGATAAGGACTGGTTCTTTGCTCAATTTTCCCCACCTTCTGTCGGGTACAGAATAGGAACAATGCACGAGGCGTTCTACGTTCAGCTTCTGTTTGGACTGCTTGACCCGAACCTGGGTTGGATCATCGTCGGTTTTGTCCACTTCCTGGAGAGTGCTATGAAGCTTCTGGAGAAAGAATGGAAGAGCCTTACCAGAGATATCGAGCTGGGAACCCTCAACGGCGAGCTCAACCTTCCACATGACATCAGGGAGACCTTGACCAAGGAACTGCGGCAGTATGGTCCTGACCCTGCCAGAGCTTCGCAACTGCGGGGGGAGTTTGAGAAGGGTTTTGTTGGAATCATAAGAAGGATCTGGCCACGAATTCCTGTAATTGTGGGGATCGACTCGTCTGGCAGCTGGCCAAGGTTATCCACTTCGTACACGAAAGGTAGCAATGATATATTTTACTGCATCATCATGACAATTTTATAACTGCAAAAACTCTCATTTAGCTGGTCAGACTTTCTAAGGAGTGTAAAGGGGGCTATTTTTAGCTCAAGGAGTATCTGGCTACATCCCCAGCTGGTACTACCTTGTTTAGGTCAGCTGTTCAAATGATTTTTTTTAACCTTTTTCTGTAGACGGCTTTTTATGAAGTTGGTTCTTAATAATGTCCATTTAATCGATGTAAAACACAAAACCAAACAAAAACAAATATGTTTGAAGTGAGCGTTGTCTTGAGATTATTACCCACGCCGATAAAATCGGCAGGATTATGTAAAGGGATCCGTATGTTTGTTTGTTAGTTTGTTTTGGGGGTTTGTTTGTTTGTGTACAAGATAACTAGAGAACGAGTGAACGGATTTGCACCAAATTTTCAGGGAATGTTCGGATAGTGACAGGAAAGAATCGATTAGATTTTAGTGATGATCAGTTGAACCCTGCAAATTCTGTGTGACCTTGAAGTTTTGACCCCAACTTCAGCTCGGAGAGTGACAGGAAAGAATCGATTAGGAAAAGAATCGATTAGATTTTATTGATTATCAGTTATAGGTACTTCAGTTCGGATATTTTTTTTTTTTTTTGCTTTTAAGAATATTTTATGACTTCCTTTTTCAAAATAACATCAATGAAATATATTCACATGCATTATCATTGTGCCAAATTACATAATAATAACAATAAGTAACCATAATATTTTACATGCATGTATTAAATATTAAATTATGCCAAATCTGGAAGTCTTTATTGCGATAAAAAAAGGAGAAAAAAATATAAAATATAAATAAAATATAGAGCCAGGGAAGAATCGATTAGGGAAAGAATGCAACTACTATGTAGCGCTGCTAAGGCGTGGGTCTGCCGCCTTTGACGGCCTTTCTAGTTGTTGATGTAAAGGCTTTTGCTACTCAACTGCAGATTTCAATTATATATTTAAAAAAATAATTTGCAATAATGACTTGTAATGGCTATAAGCACAATGTTTTTTTTTTATTCAGTTCAAACTTGTTCTCCTTTCCACGCCGTGCAGGTTTGCCATTGCTAACTGGGTTCTATGGTTGTTCTGAATCTTGGCTTGGACTCGCTCCAGGTTCCAAGTACATTGACAAAGGATATCTACCATTGGTGAAATGGGCCGTCATGGAATTCATCAAGGAAGGAGATATGTAAGATATATCATTGGAATCAGGGTGGGGGTCCAGGATTTTGTGATAATTCCGAAGAAAAAAAGAAGGAAAAAGAATGAAATTACCATTTGGGTTTTAAAACGATACTTTGGCCCGGGGTGCCTCTAAATCGACCTGTGATAATAATAATCTTCATGCAGGGCCTGCTGGAAGAGCAGTTTGATAATTGAAATGACTACCCTGGGTGAATAAAACGTTATCATTAGTAGTAGAAGTAATAGTATTAGTATTATCTTTATCAATGATTATTGATCTTGGTTCTTCCCTAGGGTCTGAAATCAGTTTACAGGAAGATTTTGGGAGTGGGGATGGGGGAGTATCAAAGAGTGAATTTTTCAAAAAGGAAATCCTACAAAAGGATAACGTGAAAGGTTTTCCATAGCACTGTTACATATATCCCTATCTTAAATGGTAACCACTATTCATAAGGCCAGATGGTTTTGAATTCTTTGTATGAATGAAAAAAATGGACTTGATTTTAGCTCATAAACATGATGGTATTGTAAGCGCTTTATTAATGCTGTTCAGTGTGGTATTTTATTGCTTTTATTACAGGATTTCCCGCCCACTTTCGTCACCATTTCATTCAATTTATATTTTAAAAAATATGTTTTCAATTTCGTCCCGGACACTGGAATTTACGAGTGCCCGTTTCAGTTCCGTCTTTGGTCGATCAATTTGAAACATTGTCATTCAATTTCGTGCTTTGTCACACGTTTTCGTCAATTGCAATTCAGATTCGTCAGTCACAGTAGCTGATCACGAGAGAGCAAAATCAGTTATACGTCTATTGGTATTCATTTTCGTCAAAGTTTCACTCAAAACCGTCTCCCATATATATACTGTACTATGCTGTAATTATTGCCTTAATCGAATCGTTTACTCATCACATTTACGTCGCTTTTATCAGTTTATCATACATAAAAACACATTTGCCGTTGTTTGCGTGTGATTGCAAGACAGTGGGCACGTATTATCTTAACGCGCACAAATATCACGAGAAATTTATTTTTTAATAGTTAAATACCTGGTTTGCCCAAAAAGCACTTGACGAATTTGAATGACAAAGTAGTGAATTTGTTTGAAAATAATATTACAAATTTGATCTTAGCATTCCTAACTCTCTTAGCGGCAGAGACGAATTTCAGTGACAATTGACGAATTTGAATGCTTAATTTTTAATTTGATTTAAAAAAAAAAACAGAATATGAATGACAATTTGACGAAATTGAAGTTAGAATTTGAACGCAGTAAGCTTCTTCGGACAAAATTCAATTGAAAATTGATAAAATTGAACGAAGAGGTGAAGAAAATTGGTGGGAAAACCTATATTAATATTATTTTGATTATTATTATCTGTAATCGTTTGCAAATTATTAAAACAATCAGTTACCAAATATATCATTTCTACTCGTAACTTTTCAATATTGAAATTAATAGTGTTTTTTCGCACGACAATAATGAAGCTTCATTTTTGTTATATTCAGGTCTTTGTCTCAACCGCAAACCTTCTTCTTGAATGAGATAGAGAAGGGACAGAACTATGAAGTAGTGGTCACTCAACCGTTTGGTCTCTATCGATATAGAATGGGAGATGTTATTCAAGTCATTGACTTCTATAAAGACATGCCTGTTATTGATTTCTTGTACAGGTAATATTTCTTAATTCTTCTAAAACATCATATTTTACACTCCTATATACCGTGTTATTATTTTTTTTGTATTTCAAGAATATGTTCTTTCTTTCTTTTTTTGTTCTTTAAATGTTTTTTGTGCTCTGAACCGCTCTTGATCTTCAAGATAGTTCCACCATGTCCGTAGAATCTATGAAAATTTGACAAAGTGGTGTACTGATGTCATGGGGAAACGTAGTCTAAATTCTACCCGGTTTTTTATTTGGTTTATTCCCTAAAGCTGCTCTTTCTTTACATGCATCCCACATAGCGCGACTCTCCACTAATAATAGAGCGCCCGCCTCATGAACGGGAGGTCGTGGGTTCCAACCCCGGCCGAGTCATACCAAAGACTTCAAAAATGGGACCTTCTGCCTCCTAGCCAGGCGCTCGGCATATTAGAATGGAGAAGGGTAATAGTAACATAATTGTTATGCAGGGCCCGCTGGAAGAGCAGTTTGATAACTGAAGTGGCTACCCTGGGTAAATAAGACGTTATTATTATTATTATTATCCCCAAAATTTCACCCGTTGCGAGGGTCGAAAAAAAAAACTCGGTTTTTAGCGTTGGGGGTGAATTATTTTCTTAGCCGATCGCCGTTGTGCGGGAACAGTCCAGGCAGTGGTCATGGGGTAGTCGAGATTATGGCCGTTTCCTTTTCCTTTTCTTTTTTTTCATGTGAGACCCATACAAAACCTATCGCACACAAGCCAGCTACATGTATTATAAACACGTGCTATGTACAGACCGCGATAAACCCACTTTACCCTAAACCAAACAGGACTCAAAAATGTGTGCAAGTCTCATACGCCATCAACGTCTAGGGTAGATATAGTCCATAACACGGAGCGCTCACTGAAAACAGTCCAGGTAGTGGACTAGACTACGGCTAGTGGGGCACATCAATCTTACCAAGTGGATAAAATGCGAGGGAAGCTATTGAATGAGAGGAGCATGTGGGAAGGGGCCCCATCAGTTGTTTTTTTCAAGATGCGGCCCCCTCCCTTTCTTTCTATCCCCCCCCCCCCCTTTCACGACATTGAGTGAGGGAGGGGAAAGTGCCCGAGTATCCACGCCACTGCAAATACCCAGTTAGTCCGAAATATGATTTGATTTTCTTTCATTATTCGTTTCACGCTTAGCATTGAACAAAGATTACATCAATAACAAATTGAATGATGATAGGCTTATATCAAATCGCACATTTAGTTAAAATATAATGAAAACAAATTACGATTGGTCAACCATATTAAACTAAGTTTGACGATATATGTCTTCCACATAACTTTTGGCATTAATCGTTTCCCTCGCTTAATTTACTAATTTTATCATCTGACACACGCACACAAAAAAAAAACGCTTTGAAGGTTTGAGATGGACAGGTCAAGAAACATACTTATATTACTAAATGTGTATACATGCAGTACTTCGCTGGATGATTCATGTAGGATGATTAATGTATCTAAAATATTTAGGACTGGGCAGATGCTGAATATCCGTTATGAGAAGCTGGATCAACGAGTCGTTTCTGAAAGTATACGGGCAGCTACTGGGCAATGGACAGGCAGGACTGTACTGGAGTTTGCAGTGGCAGAGAGCACCATACTTACTGAAAAATGTCCTGGTACGATGTGCTCATTATTTTGATTAAATGTTGTAGTTACTGGCGTAACCATGCCTATGGGGACACAAGGGGGTTCGGGGTCAAACGCATGTGTGCAAATGGGGGGGGGGGGGGGGGGATAGTGTGTAGCGTATAGAATAATGTAGTGTAAATGATTAGTATACTGGTACCTGTATACACATAAATATTTGGAATGGCGTATCAGAAAATTGGTAAGAGGGGGTTTAATGTACCTCGGAACCCCATTGTACGTATAGACCCACTGAAGTTTCAAATGACTTTTCCCCCTGGTCTTCGAATGCAGATCGAGGATACGCCACTGATAACTTTAATTTTCCCACTAAAACGCTTGATAAAATTGTAGATTTCTGTGAATTTTGTCACGTTTATGAAAGGTTATGTTAAATAAAAAAATGGGCGTGGGTGAAGTAAACGTCTTCAAAATATATTCTATGATGTGAGGGATATGCTATACAATATCAAAATAAACGATTATAAAACATGACAAATATACACATTATACTATATCATTGGATGATTGGATCTATGTTGTTTAGATGAATTTTGCTTTCATCTTTTATGTTTTATTTGTTTGAAATACCAGTATATGAACCTGATGAACTTATGCCGTATTACATATTCTTTCTCGAGATGAAAGACCCAACACAACCTCTCTCTCACAAAGACAAGGGAATGGTAAATTCTCACTTATTTTTCCCCTTCATTTATTTACGAACACCAGCATAATAATAATTTTAAAAAAATTAAGATATTCAACTTTGTTTTAAAAGTTGAAATAAACTTTGTGACTGGAAATTGGATATGAAATAATACATGCATAAAATCATGCACATCTTAACATTCTTAACAAAATGTCATAAACGAAAGTCATGGAAAATAATATGCAAAGAATGGATGTCCATCCGTGCCAATTTTATATGAAAGGCTTCATTTCGGAAAAACTGATGACACGGTCTATTGACAATTATCTCTCTCTCTCTCTCTCTCTCTTCTCTATCTATTTGTCTTCTTTCTCTTTTCTTTATCTATCGCTCTCCTCTCTTTCTATTCTCTATTCTCTATTCTCTATCTATCTCTCTTCTTTCTCTTTTCCATGTCTATCTCTCTTTTCTCTCTCTCTTCTCTATCTATCTATCTCTCTCTTCTCCAGATCGACACAGAGCTGCGAAATCGAAACAGTGATGTCGACCGCCTACGACGTGAAGGTGCCATTTCTTACCCTCGCGTTCAAGTAGTTCGTCCAGGCGCGTTTGCAGAGCTTGAACGCTATCTTATTGCAAACACGGGGGCGTCTGCTAATCAGTATAAAGTGCCCCGAAAGCTTCGTACACTCGCTATGGTGAATGTTATGCTCGAGAACCTCGTCTTTTGAAAACAGTCATATTTGAATGTCCTCTTTTCTTTATAAACATAGGAAGTCCTTATTCTACATTATTTTTTTAAATAAAATAGAACTATACTAAAAACAAAATGATTACTCATGATAGTGCGGTTTTAACTTAAACCGCTCATTTGTGTGTGGTTAAAGTGTCAGTGTAGTGTTGACTTCATTGTATTACCATTATTTTGGGGGAACTAAACTTAGAATAGAAAAATTAAATGATCCAGGCAATCCCTTTAATGTAAATTGCATACATCATTCAAATGATGCATCTATTACCAAACGATTATGAATGAATAAATGAAAGACCATGAGTATAATATTCTATTCACAAACATGAGCACATTTTCGCGAAGGGACTGACTCTTTTGGCCAGAATAACTCTTTTTGCCTTGCCTGAATATCAAACATTTTCAAGATATTGTGAGCGAGCGAAGCGAGAGAAGAAAAAATATTCGGGCAAAAAAATACCCAAATATGAGGTGGTAGCTGTCCCAATATCGGTACTTCCAACATAATAATAATAATAATAATAATATTCCGCTTTTATATAGCGCCTAATACATGGTTGTGTTTCTAAGCGCTTTACAGATATATTATTACCCCGGTCATTGGATTCTAACATGCCCGCACACAATGTGTGCACTTTATCCGCTCCCTGGGGAGTATTCCAGCCAGTCGCTGTAAAAGCGCCACATGCTAAGCAAACGACATTAACTTTCGCATCCTACCGGGTACCCATTTAACACCTGGGTGGAGAGTGGCAAATGTAGATTAACGTCTTGCCAAAGGACGCTAGTGCTGCGGTGGGATTCGAACCCCGGACCTCGTGGTTCACAGTCCAGGGACTTATCCACTGATCCACAACACCTTCCAGCATGCAGCCCCAGCCCTTCCACCACCCCCCCCCCCCCTCTTACCTCGTACGTCTATGTTCACAAAACAATAACCGAAAGCAATAATGTGTATCCATATAGGATAAAGTGAATTAAGGCTTTGTGAAAAATATGGGTGACCAATGAACTTGAATGAAAAGTGTTAATTTGACTGCCTGAAAGGTGAATTTTAATGCTTCCGAGATGAATTCGAATGCACATATCATGAATTTGTACTGCCGCAAGACAAGTTTCGAAATTGGCCGGGGAAACCTAAAGGCCTATTAATCTCTAAAAAGGGCATGATATCGGATTGTAGTTCATGATGCTTTGCTTTATTATTATGCTTGATTACTATCATCCTAACCTGTTTCCAGTATCTTTTTTTAAGAATGCCTGTGAATATTTCAATGTTTTACTCTCACCGTATATCTCACTGTATTATCTATGCATGCCATACAACTCCATTATGATTATTATTATTATTTTGATTTTTTGATTTGATTTATTTTCTTCTGCATTCATATTAGTACATTTTTCTTTTGTATATAAAATAAAATACAAGAGTACTTTTTGACACTGAATCATAAACAAGTACATGTATATGTAACAATTATTTTTTCAAAAACAAACACGAAATGATAAATTGTCAAATTATTGTAATTCATAACATATAAAATCATTAGCGGAAGAAGGACTGCCATTATAAGCAGTTTGCTTGAGAATATGGCAGCCCCAGACAAATATTGTGAAATAGCTAAAACATGTTCAAATAAGCAGAATGGATAAATAATTGAAATCTTAAGTTAAGAGCATATTGATGATAAAATGGTGATGATGATGATGATGATGATGATGATGATAATGATAACGGTGATGATGATGATGATGATGATGATGATGAAGAGTTGACACAGAAATTTACGTTATATATTCAGATAGTAACATCGTTTTAACTTTGGCTTTAAATGAGTAAAGGGAACAACAGGATTTAATGAATTCTGGGAGAGAGTTCCATAGGTCGGGACCATGGTGTCTTATTGATCTATGGGCAATCAGTAACTTTGGGTTGAAAAGATGAAAATTGGAGGAATTGCGAGTAGGGTAGGAGTGAATAGTGTTATTTAAATTATAAAAGTTTTGAAATGAAAGAGGGAGCAAGTTATTTAGATACTTAAATATAAACAGTAAACTTTGTAGTGAATTGATGTCGAATACTGTTAGAGTTTTCAGTTGGTAAAATATTGGTCTAGTGTGAGATAAATATGGTGAACCAGTACATATGCGAAGGGCTTTCTTTTGTAATAAGTAAATAGAGTTGAGTTTTGTTTTGTTGGTGGTGGCCCATACTAAATTGCAATATGTTATGTAAGGTAATATCAATGAATTATAAAGCATAATGAGCGTTTTACAAGAGACAAATTTCTTTACTTTGTAAAGTATACCAATATTCCTAGAAATAGAAGCAGTTATATGACGTATATGTTCGTTCCAATATAAATTTTCATCGATAATGACGCCCAAAAATTTTGTTTGTATCTTTCTTTCAAGAGGTACATTATCTATAAGTATGTCGTAAGGAAAATCAATGACATGAGAATTTACGTGCTTAAAATACATGAAATTGGTTTTATCTAAATTAAGGGACAATTTATTGCATTTGAACCACAAAGATAACTTTGGTAACTCATTATTAAGTGTATCTACAAGGGTATTTAAATTATGATGTGAACAGAAAATGTTTGTGTCATCTGCAAATAATATGAAAGATAAAAGAGGCGTTGTATTTGTTAAATCATTAATATATAATAGAAAAAGTAAAGGGCCTAGTATTGACCCTTGTGGAACACCGCATTGGATTGGTAGGAAATTTGAAGAAACATCATTATACACTACATATTGTTGTCTATTAGATAAATAGCTCTCAAACCAGGAGAGGGCAACTCCACGAACTCCATAAGAGTGAAGTTTTTTAAGTAAAATATGGTGGTCAAGCGTATCAAAGGCTTTTGATAAGTCCATGAATACTCCTATTACGTGTTCTTTATTGGCTATGGCATTCGTTATTTTATCATATAATTGTACTAAAGCTAGGTCGGTTGAATGTCTTTTTCTGAAACCATATTGATTTAGATTTAGAAAATGAAATGTATCTAAAAAGTTATACAACCTTTTGTAAATAATCTTTTCTAGGATTTTTGATATACTGGGAAGAATTGATATAGGTCTGTAATTACTTATTTCGCGGGGGTTGTCTTTTTTGAAAACGGGATTTACCTTTGCAATTTTTAGGGAATCAGGACATTTCCCGGTGTTAATAGATATATTAAATATGTGAGTTAGCGGAGAAACGAGAAAATGTATAATTTGTTTCAGGAGAAAAGCACTGATTCTATCATGGCCTTGCGATTTACTTGACTTGAGATTTTTTGTTATTTCGATTATTTCATTGGGATTTGTGGGATTAAAAAACAGTGAAGAAGTTGTAGGTTCAGGAAGAAATTTAGTAAAATTTTCGTTCGGTTTATTGAGTTTATTTGCTAAATTAGGTCCTATATTTACAAAAAAGGAATTAAAGGTATGAGCTATATCTTCAGACTGTATTGCTGTATTATCCATTGTAAAATTATTAGTAGGTAAATTTTTTGTTTTCTTGCCAATCAGATCGTTTATAATCTCCCAAGTAGATTTCATATTAGATTTCACTCGATTAAGTTTATCGGAATAGTACATTTTACGAGAAGTTCGAATGATATTAGTTAATTTGTTCCGGTACGTTTTATATTTGTTTTATTAAGAGTAGTAGAGTTTGTTAAATAAGCCTTATAAAGTTTGTTCCTTGTGTGTATGGATCGCAGAATTGCTTTTGTTATCCATGGCATTTTACAACGTTTATTGTTCTTGTTTACAGATACCAGAGGAAAATTTTTGTCGTAATACTTCTGTAACTTTTTATTAAAAGTTTCGTATGCAATATTTGCATCTGACTCACTATAAATATCCAACCATTCTTCTCTTGCTAGATCACTTTTGAGGGATTCAATATTTTGGGGTGTTTGCTTTCTGTACATGTTTGAGTTAACTGACTTTTTATTTGAAGTGTCATTGTTACATATTAAAAAAATTGGCAAATGGTCGGATATATCGGAGTATAGTAATCCACTCGTCATGTCTTTGTCAAAGATGTTAGAAAAAATATTATCTATAAGGGTTGAAGATTGACCATCTATCCTGGTTGGTTTATTTATATGCGGATAACAACTATTAGCATAAATAATATGAATAAGTGTATCATGATAACTACTATGAGATAACAAGTCTATATTAAAGTCACCCATTAGATATAATTGTTTGCCTTCTCCCGAAAGAGTATGGAGGCATATATCAAGATCTTCACAAAATGAATTTATAGAACCATGAGGGGGTCTGTAAATTAATCCAACGATTATATTTTTGCTGTTTGAATTTATGATTTCTAAAAACAATGATTCAGTTTGTGTTAATGATATTTCCTTTCGGAATTTAAATTGTAGTTGTTCATTGATATAAAATGCTATACCCCCTCCTCTCTTTTCTTCTCGATCATGTCTGATCAGTGTATAATTTTGTAAGTTAAATAGGTTGGGCGAAGTATTATGAAGCCAAGTTTCCGTGACACCAATAATTGAAAAGGGAAAATTGTTCAAAGTATATAGCAATGTTTCCAGAGAATCAAAATTTTTGCTTAGACTTCTAGCATTTACATGAAGTAAACTAAATCTATTCCCTGTTTTTTGAAAACTAGAAGTAAATTCGTCAATTGAGTAATAGTTACTATCAAAGGATAAATTGTTGGTATTGAAAATAGATAACTGGTCTAGATCAGTAGTCATAAAAAATAGCTATTATTACCAATCTATTGTGATTAAAAGTGTAACAGCAAGTTCGCATGTAAAGTGTCTGTGTCGTACTAGTATGACAGTGGTAATGGTCATGAGATGGAAAGAGAATGAAATGACCATGTAAAGATGGGAGGTGACATAAGGATGAATGATGATGATGATGATGATGAGTTCCTAAAGCGTTAATCAAATGATTAACTTTCATAATGACAAGTTCACTAATCTTGAGCACCTCAGCCATAAAATACATTCATAACTAATATGGAACCCTTAATGAACTCTTGTCTCGGCACTGCTGCATCAAATAACGTTTATGAAGTTTTAAATAATAATACAGTAATATCATACTTAATTTATCAAAGTCAATTTGTTAGAGAAATACATGATTCGAGTGAATTTATTTCGAAATAGAATTGGAGAATGATTCTTTTCATGAAAAAGAGCAGTGCAGAGAGAAAAGTTGTACATGTTTGCATATAGAACCTTATAATGTATTACAGATGTACTAAATAGAAAAGGTTCAATTATAATATTATTGTAAATCCATAAAGGTAATGTTAAAACTTTCAAAAGAAGAAAAAAAAAAAAAACTTATCATATTACCATTCGGTGCGTAATGCATATCAGTAAATTGGAACAAGACTAAATTCGGTGCAACCGAATCATGCAATTTACGATTTAACAAAAAACAAAACAAAAACAAAAACAAAAAACAAAGTCCAAACAAAACAAAGACAAGATGTCAGTATCGATTCATAGTGGAGTACCCACAAAGCCTCTCATTAGAGGAAGTAAACACAGCTTTCAAATACTCTTCCTTCCCTGTTCTTTCTCCTTATTCCGATCTTCTTCCTATTTACATTTGTATGCGACAGATTATCAGTGATTGTAAGACAAAGGGGGAAAACTGAAACAGACATACACAGGTATCAATGTAGACAAATGCTTCAAGTACATTAAAAACATTGCGAATAAATTCTTTCATCTTATAACTATCGCTAGATTATAATTCCTTTAGAGGAAAAGACTGAGGGTTATAAAAACTCTAACCAATTTTATAACGAATATTCAGCACAAAAAGTGATGAATGTCAGTTAATAATTGTAATAAATATTAATTAATCAATTGATGAATATCATTAAAATTGGGAAATAAAACTACAGTAAAATAAAACTACAGTACTTGAGGCATTGTTTAGTAATAAGTAGATTAACAACATTGCTAATAAATATCAATCTGTCAGTGATGAATATCAATAAATTCAAAGAAAAAAAAAAAAAGATATACCCAAGTATCGATCTACACAAATGCTTCAAGTCCATTAAAAACATTTCGAATATTTTTTTTTTTCTTATTACTTTTGGTAGATTATAATTCCTTTAATACTAAGAGGAAAAGACTGAGGGTTATAAAAAAATCTAACCATTTTTTATAACGGAGATTCAGCACAAAAAATGATGAATGTCCGTAAATAATTATAATAAATATCAATTAATCAAGTGATGAATATCAGTAAAAATTGGAAAAAAAAACAAACTTGAGGCATTTGTTTATCAATAAGCAGATTAACAACATTGCCAATAAATATATATTTGTCAGTGATGAATATCAGTAAATTGAAAGAAAAAATGAGAAAGATATACGCAAGTATCGATCCAGACAAATGCATCAAGTCCATTAAAAACATTGCGAATAAATTCCTTTTTTCTTATTACTCCTTTAATACTGAGAGGAAAAGACTGAAGGTTATAAAAAATCTAACCATTTTTTATAACGGAGATTCAGCACAAAAATTATGAATGTCCGTAGATAATTGTAATATCAATTTATCAAGTGTTAAATATCAGTGAAATTGGAAAAAGACTACTTGAAGCATTTGTCCAGCTAAGAAGTAGATTAAAACATTACCAACAAATATCAATTTGTCGAGCGATGAACATCAGTAAAACCGAAAAAATGAGAAAGACATACGCAACCATCGATCCAGACAAACGCCTCAAGCACACCAAAAAAATTGCGAATACTTTCCCTTTCCTATGTTGCAGTCCTCTTCCTTTCCCTCTATTCCATGTTCCCTATCCTCTTCTCTCCCTCTATTTGTCTGTCCCTTTCTTCTTTTCCTCTATTAGATTATATTGTATTTGTGTATTCAGGCGTACCTGCTACAAGCATCTGCATATTGGGACTGCGCCTTCTTCTTGTAATTGTACTGATACTGCTGTATATGCATGTAAATTGTACTATTTGAATTGATGTTGAATGTTGTCAAAATCAATGGAAGAAAATAATTGTTAATATGAATTGAATTGAATTGAATAATCAGTGATTTTACTCCTCTGTTGAATAGGAATTTTCTTTCTTGGGAGTACTTGATATTTACTCCTGAACAAGTGATTGCTTACGTGACTGCTCGGGGAGTGAAAACAGAGAGAAATATAATTTTAGGAAGAGAACGGCACAAAAGAAGTTGGTTTCCCTTCTTCATTGCCATTGAATATAAACGTGATACCAGTGATATCGACTGCATTCCCGAATGACCTCGACAATAATCTCCACCATCATTTCTTATGTCTTATTTCTCATAGAAAAATGGAGTTAACCTTTTTTTTAATTTTTAAATTGCAGGCCGTTAATATATTGACTAAATTCGTTCAAAAATAAAATATAGGTTTTCCCGCCCAATTTCGTCAAAAATGCATCCGATTTAACAATGCAATCATTCAATTTCGAGCGAATTTGAATGATCATCGAGATCAACATTCAAAAAGCTAACTAGTTCATTCAATTTAATTTCATTAGCATGCGATTTCATAATTTTCTCAAATAAACGTGTAAAAAGCGCGTTCAAATTAAAAATGCACGTAAAATGCATTCAAATTCGCACCTGCTCTGCCCTAATGAACGTTTGGGAATTCAAATTCACGAATATGCAAGCATTTTCAGCATTTGGGCAGTGTTTTTCGTTACTGCTTATGTTCTTTGTAATCTGCATTTGTTAATTATGCAAACTTTATTTACCTTGAAATGTGACATTTGCCTTATATTGATCTTTCTCATTCCTCTGTCAAACCGTCATCGAAACAACAACTCCACTTTCATAATTATACATACAATCAGGCCCCTGGGAACGATTTTGTTACTAGGGGTGCTGTGAGCAGATTTTTTTTTTTTGTATCCAGGATTTTGTGATATTCACAAAATTTTCTAACAAGCAAAAAAAAAGTCCTCATCGTTTTGGGGTGTCTTTTGCATTTTGCATTTTGCTGGCTACAGCACCCCGCATCCTCTGCCTTCTAGGGGGTGATGTGCACCCCCTCAAAAAATTATCGGGGTGCTGCACACCCCCAGCACCCCTGCCTCCCAGGGGCCTGTATACAATTCATTTATGCACGACTATGGTGGCGGCTCGAGGAGATTACATGAATATCTGGAATACGGACAGAATTAGGTTGGCTGAAGCATTCGACAACCAGCAAGACTACCTAGAACTCGCAGATGCTCTAGGAATAAGCATGAAATATGATAAAAATAAACTTTGAAAATGAAAGTTTGAAAAAATGACAAGGAAATGATATAATCAAAAACAGTGAAAAGGGGTGCATATGACGTGAACATGTAAAAATTACATAGAACAACAGAACTTGTTTATGTTAATTGAATTCGAACGTTCAAAGTGCGAAGGTGTGTGTCTATAAATGAAATTGAAATTGGTATTTGGGACGAAATTGAACGTCTATCCAGCTGGCGCCAAATTGAATGACAACTTTGCTTCGTTGAATTGAATGAATTTCTCTCTAAATTGAATGAAATAAAATTTAAAAGGAATGATATAAAACTAAATTTAATGCTCAAAGAATGAAAATGAACCATGAGAGCAGAGAGTTGACGAAAATGGTTCGAACTTGAACGCCTATTCATGAATTCAAATGCAACTCTGATGAAATTGGGCGGGAAAACCTATACTATTTTTGTTTTACTCCCATTGATTAAAAAGGATTGTAGAGATGTCTCCAAAGTTGTCAGCAATGGTTGCTCCGAAAGAGTGAATAGCGTCGCGTCGTGTTGGGTTAACGCGAACGCCACCATCCTTCCAAAGCCCACCCCCGCCCCTCCTCCCCCTCCGGTTTTGCCGAAAGGGTGCGTTGGAAGCGCCGGGTCGCGTCGCAGTCAACGCAACGCGACGTGACGCGACGCTACCCACCCTTTCGGAACAAGCCGTCAGCAACCGATTGAAAGGATTTGAAGCCATCCTGTGTTTGTAATTTGGGAATGATAAAGCAAAGAGCTCCTTTAGATTGCAGTGAATATGATGTTCTCAGTGAATATGATGTTCTCTGTTGTTGCAATAGTCAGTAAATTGAAATGAAGTGTGGCTGACATAGATTGGAATACGTTTGAACAAACATACGGTGTTGTATTCTATCCACAACGGAGAACCAGTAAAGTTTGTTTAATTATGAGGTAGCATGCGACCACTTTGGTTTTTAACAGATTAGATGAGTAGTAGTAGAAAAGGAAGAAAAAGGAGCAGTAATATTGGAAGAAGAAGGCTGTCCGTTTCTCTTGTTTGTCTCTTATGAGCTGAAGACCTCAGAGGAAACAAAAATAAAAATACATGTAAGTATACCCATTTTACCACAATGCTTTTAATTCAAATTAATACAACGACTTTCGAATAAATTAATCACCACCATTAACAAAATAATTATTTGAAATTAGACAAGCAACTAGAAATTCACATTCATCATATGTTTGAAATTTGTATGAAATAAATTTATACCTTTAAAAAGTACACGTAATGTAAAGATTTTCTACTCAGTTAAACATAACCATTAACGAAGATCAGTTCTAACTAAATCTAAATCAGATAATTAAATGGATTAATGAATTCATTTATGTTATGTTGTAAGAAAACTATGAAAATAGATATTAAGGAAGTATCAGGACTTTCCCATGCTCAACCATACTCAATAGCATTTCAAGTTGAATACAAAACCATAATCATTTTTTTTTAGTCCGAAAATACCAGAAGTATAAGAAATAAGGTAAACCAATCTTCAAATTATTTGATTCCGAAATAATTTCTTCGATAAATGACTTAATTGCTAAATTGACATGCTATGAAATCACTCATAATCAACTGATGGCTTTTTCGGTATTTTTTATTTTATTTTTTTTTTTTTTTGGGGGGGGGGGGGTATTTAAAAATAGATGGTTGGAATAAAATTACAAGTATTAGTAAGCAATACCATTTCACTTTTGAAAGAATAAAGAATTTGATTGTTGAGCCATGGATCTTACATGGCTTAACTTCTTCATGTGCCTTGGTCATACAAACTAGGTCATATTTCACTACAAATTGCTCCAACAATGGTGCTTATGCATATCAAAACTAAAAACATGCATCAAAGATGCATGAATATATATTTTTAAAATTAATAAATCTTCATATGGTGCCATAAACATTTCTTGAAGTAAGAACATAATATGGTGTAGAATAGAAATATTAAACTAAAATCAAAGCCAACACTAAAACCAAAAGTAAAACTAAAATAAAAATTGGCCTCTCCCTATCCCCCAACAACAAACAATCAATCACATTCCTCAGGATGCTTGTCGCAGAATCCCGCAACAAATGCAACGATGTCATTTACAATACTTTGTACACGCAAATAGTCTGGATCTGGGTATACAATATCATCTACGTGATAATAGCAATAAACCAGTCGGACGCCACCGCCATACACACCAATGGCGGGGTGAACTTCAGCTTGCTCGGAAATTCCTTTAGTGTCCCAAAAGATCCATTCCTTCTTCACAGACATACCGTGAACCTACAGACGATAATAATAACATTGTTGTAAAGATTAGAAGAGTAAGTCTAGGACATGAGAATCTTAAATACGCCTAATTTTTTTTTCTTCTTGGGGGGGGGGGGGGGGGGGTTTTAAAACCCATGATGTAAAATGAAGGAAGGGAATGATATTGCCTAAATTTATCTTTTGAAAATAAGTTAAGCAGCAATAATAACACACTAAAACTGACCTTTTAAAGCAAAAGCAGCCAAAGAACGGTAATTCTTGGTCACCGGATATAACAAATGGTACATAAGATTGCTAATTTTCTCTGTTTTCAAGACATGCTTCTGTGTCAGTATTTGCAGCTTGCATGCATGTATAATATATAAACCATACCAGGCAAACTCAGTTAAGGAAATTAATAAATAGTTATGAAGTCCAGGGCTTTTAATTGAGCCAAGATTTGATAACATCACGATTAGGATGCGTGTATATAGTCCGATCCCAGATGTAATGTCCAGCAGAAGAAGAAGAATAAAAATCAGTGGGTTGCATTTATTAGAGTTTATTCATGTTTCTTTCGAATCTATGATAGCGAAACGAATTCTAAAGAGACCTGTATAATATTTTGATAAAGCCTGGGTCACCCTATAGCGGCGGCCGATCACCGATCACCGAAAATCCCTTCATTACATCTGAACTCCAAAATCGAGGCAAGAACAAAATTGATGAAGAAAAGCTTTTTAATCTCTAATCTCAAGATACTATGGCAACATTACTTTCCCATTGATTTTCCATTGATTCTATTATTTCTATAAGGCAGTCTTCTAATGTTGTTCCTTAGTTATCGCCTGTTCACCACCAATGAAAGGTTTTCGATGTTGCATCCAAAACCCATTGACGACCAAACTGGTCTGTGAAAGGTTTTTCTGATTTTTCAGCGGTTGTATAAATGTAGGCGACCGGTGTTCAACCGATTGGAGACCCTGCTATCAACCGCTGGCGACAGGTCACCGAGTAAAAAATATTTCCAATTTTGAATTTTCAAAAGTGTTTGTTTATTCAACACTTTTGTTGTGCTGGTCGGCAACCGGCCACCACACTAGTGATCCCGACAAAGCTGCATTACACCGAAGTCTCATTTAACGTTCTGTCCGAGGAGCAGAGTGTTTTCTCCTGAACCCGAGCCAGAACTGGGAACAGAGGGTGGGCCATGCGTTTAGACAACGTGACAATCATTTTTGAAAGGTCAGCCCAATACTCGAACCGACGCCTATAATGAAAACCATGTTCAGAACATGACCACGATTCGATTGAGCCACCCCATCTCATTTGAATTTCAGTGTATAATAAAAGAAAAGCTTTCCAATCGCTCTGGAAGTCTCAAAAAGTGTATCTTATATTCATTGAGCTTCATTTATGCGGCATTGGGGGATTTATGAAAAGTAAAAGAAAAGGGACGAAAATGAAGGGGATTATTACGGAATTAAGTTAACTTAAACACTTTAAAGAGACCACTTTTGGTCTTTGTTTTCGGTATTTACACACCAAAAATAAATAAGGTAGAAAGAGGAAAGGGGAAAGGAAAGAAAGAGTAATTGAGATCAGGAAATTGTAGGTCACAGAGGTTTTAAGAATGTAGCTCTAAAAGGTATTGTTTGCATACCTCTGTAGAGTAGTTCTGAAAGAGAGTTTTTGAACTACGGTAATCTTTCGGTAAAGGGGTATAAATGCTGTAGGACATAAAAGTGATTAGCTACTAACCAGTTGACATTTATCAAAGCGCGTTAAGAGCATGAAACTGTGATCTGTAGGGAGATATATCGGCTGGGAAGTCACGCCATCGTTCCTGCAGCAAAAGTTTATTTCGGTGTCAAAGTCGTATGTTCCATCAGGCACAACGCCATAATTCTCGTGGAAGTCAGAGTATTGATTCAACTCGGCCCAATGTATGTAACCAGATGTAAAGCCTGAGAAAAAATGATAATAAAAAGGGAAAGATGAAGAACAAGAACAAGAAGAAGATCAAGAAAAAGTAAAAGAAGAATAATGATAGGAAGAAGAACAGAGCATTGACGTCACGACGTCAATGCAAAAAGAAGAAGAAGAAGAAGAAGAAGGAGAAAAAGAAGCAGAAGAAGAAGAGGAAGAGGTTCCCCATTGCTGTCCTCCTTTTTTAATTGTTTGCAGACACAAAAAGTCAGTAACTGTTCACATAAGATTCGGAGGGAAAATTTTGCTTACTTCGCTTTATGATTTAACCAATTTCATCAGATATTTCTAGAGTTATATGAAAAAGTGCGAAGAGCGAATTTACCTTTTTTGGTTGAATATATATACTGGTCACAATTATTAGAAGACCTGCTAAAAAGTATTAAATTTGATATTGACTTGTTTATTTAAGAAATCGTTTGATATATGGGCAATTTCTGGTTCCTTCCTGTATTATGCAATGTTGTGGATCAGTGGATAAGTCCCCGGACTGTGAACGATGAGGTGCGATTCGAATTCCACCGCAGCACTGGCGTACTTTGGCAAGACGTTAATCTACATTTGCCACTCTCCACCCAGGTGTTAAATGGGTACCCGGTAGATTGCGAAAGTTAATGTCGTTCGCTTAGCAATGTGAGCGCCACGGCCCATTGCTGGAATACCCCCCAGGGACTGGAGAATGCCCATACATTGTGTGCGGGCATGCCAAAATCCGATGACCTGGGTAATATAGGTTTTCCCGCTCGATTTCATATTTCTGTCAGTCAAATTAATTTAGATGCGTTCAAATTCAGACACTATCGTCTAACGATATCGATATCGGTCTTTCAAATTTTGAATGGAGTCATTGAAATTCTTTTCAATACAAGCGGATTGATTTATGAACACTGAAATTCATTTATGGACAAGATTATTTCAATTAATATCATTCCATTTTTCTTTATCCGCATTCGATTTATTTTCAGGGCATTCAAATTAGCGATCGTTCTTACGAATTCGTGCATTAAATTTCAATGTTCATGCATTCATATTAAGAAAGTACCCCAGAGGAGCCTGTTTGGGCATTCATGCGTGTGCCTCTTTGTCTTTGTATACATTTATGTCTTTTTGCCTCTATTTAAGAAATAGACTTGCTTTTTATTAAGATTTATATGCCATACATTTTAATCTCTCTTCATATATTTATGAATGGGATTTATTTTTGACTCATGACATATATATATCAAATTCTATTCAAAACTTTCACATTTTATGTAATGACAGAATGATTGATTTCTACGTTTTCTTCAGTATTGATTTTTAACGTTGTGGAATGTCTTTCTTTTCATAGAAGGGTATGTGTGTATGTATGCCTCAATTAGCCTTTCTTCCTCTGTGTTACAACGTCAGAAAGTTAATTTCTTTTCTTTATCTACCTCAGGGTGAAAAAAGTACTGACAAATAACAAACGATGACAAAAGATTGAACATGGTTGGTCAGAGCTGAGCAATGATTATTAGCTCGCTGTTCAATAAATTTAGTAAGTTCTGATAATTGCAAAAAGATGCATTAGCATAAACTCAGTCAAGGAAAACAGCTTGACAATAAAATAAAGGAATATGATTTAAGCTTAAATGCCGAGAGACTGTGATGGAAGAAGATTTGATACTGCATCAGACTTAATGTAAGTGTCCCTAGCTTTGTCCGACTTCCAACGGCCATGTTGTGAGATCAGAAAGGGAGATACACGATTGTTACTAGCGGATGAAGCTCCACCCGACCGGAGGCTATGCAAGCCGAACTTAGACACATCAGGAACAATTGGCCTCTAGGACGATCTCGCGAGGATCAACTGGACAGGTCGATTTAGATGTCCTAGCAATGGTAACATCTCTGCCTTGTCGAAACTGATCAGTTTTTGAAGATGATAAATATAGAACTAGCCGATCATGATGGAAAGTGCAGTCCTTCCTCCTTAGCCTGCTGAGATCGTCGAAGCGTCGGAATCCAGCGTAAGAAATGAAACATATAAACAATATGCGGAGGTCAGCTAAAGATGCGGTGAGCTGACCGTTCAATGTGAGACGCTGGGACAGGATATCTGGCATGACGGGCTCCTTGCGACAAACAGGGAAAGAGTGAATCCGATTATACCCCTGCACTGCTGTTACCATAGGGTCCTCTGTAGGTGAAGGAAAACCCGCAAGATTGTGAAGCCATTTCACTGACGCGACAAGGGAATCTGCTGCGGTCTCAGCTCCGTTAGCGGAAGACAGGTGAGAAAGATACAGACATATAGGCTCGGACTGGAAAAAACGGGCACTTGCGGTTTGGAGCTCGCCCACTGGACCCATTTGTCCCAACATGACTTGTATTTGGTTGTAGTCGATGAAGCTTTGGCAGACATGAGTAGCGAAGGAAGTACATCAGCAGCTAGGCTGCGTAGGAGCGGATCGGAGATAGAGTCTCGCTTAGCAGTCCATATTTCTAAAAGTTAGCTCACAAGAGAAAAAAAATTGATCAAATCAATTTGAAAAACATTCGAAAAAACCGGCAAATATGTAAGATGTAACAAGCAAGGCGATAAATTTCAAGAATCTAAATACTTATGCTGAATAAAAAGCTATGTTAAGCGTTACTATTTCACCAAAATGCATTAAATAACCAATTTAATCAATTGAACAACAAAGTATGAATAGAAAGGATGCAAGGCGCTCAGTACCCAGTGTACGAGACACTAGTACTCGGAGGCCACGAAAAACCCCCATATTAGTTCAAGGAGGAAACGTGGTTGCGTCCAAGGATACTGAACGAGGGCGCACTCTCTTGCTCCTTGCTCCTAAATACTAAAAATAGAGGCTTAACGGGGGGGGGGGGGGGGGGGGGGGGGAGGACCTTGGGGAACCAAAAGAGGGGGAAGGGAAGTCGAGCTAATAATGCTCAACCGAGAATGAATAAAGAATGCGTGTAAAACAAGTACTGACAAATAACAAACGATGACAAAAGATTGAACATGGTTGGTCAGAGCTGAGCAATGATTATTAGTCATCGAGAAACGCAAAAGAAGGCATTTGTGATTACAGATAAAGTAAACCATTACCAGTTACTTAAATTGGGTATTAAAACCAAACGCAATTACAATGTAAGCAGAGCTGCTCATCCCATCATAGGCACACAATGCGGCCTGTACACCTTAACTACAAAAAGATAAAGGCACAAAAGTCGGCCTGAAGAGCACAAACTAATATGGGCACACAAATCGGCCTGTGTCGTATAAAAAAAAATACGAAGGGCGCACAAATCGGCCTGTATCATGCAAAAGGGCTGAATAGCAGCAAAGGAATAAACGTATAGGCACGCAAATCGGCCTGTATGTACAAAAAGAGAAAAATCAGCACTCAAATCGGCTTGTAGTATAGTACAAAAAAATAGAAGCCAACATTCGCTTCAGACACAAAGTGGACAATAACCCAAGTCAGAAGAACAAAAACCTATTTTCGAGGTCCTCTGAGAGCGCTTAAAATCGTAAAGCTAGGGTAAAAAATCATGGTTGCTCGCAGAATATATCGTCTTTATGCAAGGAGGAGGGGGTAAACTAAGCATCAAGTAACCTTGAGTCGTGTATGTGAGCATCAAAATGGATGCCGTCGGGGCAAATGAAAGGCCAGAAATGGGAAGTAGGCCAACGCGGAACTATCAGCGTGCCTACACCGCTACAAGAAGCCAAGCGCTTAATTACTTGAATAATGAACGATAATGGCGGGCAGAGGTAATTGTTGTCAAATTTCCAATTTTGACAAAATGTGTCGACAGCGGAAACACCCTGCAAAAAAAATATCGCATTAAAATTGGTTAGTTTGGCTTGTGGGGGGAGGCGAACCTATCGACTGTATGTAGCCCCCACAAATTATCTACTTGCGAGAAAGAATGATCGTCGATAGACCAGTCGTCATAATTGCAATATTTACTGATCTTGCATGGGCAACCATTCCGGTGAAAGAATGTCGTGTAACTGACAATAAGAGAAAATATCAAGCGCGATACGATGAAGATCGGATTTAACGCTGCCGCAGTTAATAATCCGAGGCACGTTAGAATTATCGGTGAACCACTTGATTTTTTTGGCTAAAACAATGTTCTGAAAATCCCTTGTGGAACTCTGGAGTTTCTCTGAAGGTGACAACGAACCATGAACGCGCAAATGTGAATGACCTCGGACATGAGCACCAAACCGAAGATCGCTAGCGTCAGAAAATATTTGCATAGTCGGTACAAAACGATATGAAAAAACAAATCCGTTTAGCGCAAAAATATTGGCTGACCAAAAAACGAGGTCCTTGAACACAGAGTTGGAAATGAAAATCAAATCGGACCACGAGGACCCAGATTCAATTGCACGAAAAGTTGCACGCGTCATCAATCTCGCCACTCTGCCGAGAGCAAGGCTCATTGAAATGACGTGTCCGGCGAAAGAGGCCAACATTCTGACTGGGACCGGAGCATTAGCCTAAGAAAATGAGATAAGCTCATCACTGGTCTGACATAAAATATTCAGTTTTGACTGAGGAACAAAAAAAGAGCAAGATGGCGAATCAATGATGAATCCCAAGTACAGAATTCTACTAGAAGGGTCCCAAGCAGCCCCTTTCACAATTGTTGCCAAACCGACTACAACAGCTTGCGACTCGAAATTTTTACCGTTGTAAAACTCGTTGTAGCCGTTGTAGCCGTTGTACCATTTATTGTACGATCCAGATGCGACAAAATGGTCGCATCTGGGTCGGAAAAAAATACGAGTGTTGTGCGACTTTGCACGCACTCGTAAGACCCCGAACGAGTGTTGCACGAGTATTTTCATGTCGTACGATGATTCGTCCTGTCGTACGAGTCCGTTGTACCACCCTAAGACTGTTGGAAGACCTGTCTTGCCCCCTTTGCAACGTTGTACGATTTTTTCATCCCCAATATAAGCTCGAGAATTCCTGAACTTTCATCCCAAAAGTCTGGACCATCCATGAGGCAACATCTGGATCATCCATGAGGTTAACATGGCTGCTGCTCGACCAATAGCTCCTGGAGGCTCTCGCTTTTGCTGTATCTGAGAAGGCAAATCCAAAACGTTCAAGACAGACATGTAATGTTGCTGGCCTTACTCATCCGTAGACGTCAAAGACATGCAAGGCAAAGAAGAAGGTGGTGGGTCAAGCCCTGGATTGAGAGACGTGTGCTGTTTGGACAGTATGATACTTTGATGACGAAGTTGCAGAGAGAATGTCAGCGTGACGTCCTGAACTACATGAGGATGCCACCAGAAACGTTCCATGAACTGTTGCAGCGCATCACTCCGAGGATAGAGAAGTCCTTTCGCTACCGGCAGCCACTGGATCCTTGGCTCAAACTGCGCATCACCTTGAGATATCTTGCGACCGGCAACAGCTACAAAACCCTGCAGTATGCCTTCCGTGTTGCCCATAACACCATCTCTCTGTTTATACCGGAGGTGTGCCAGGCCATCATCAAAGAATACCAAGATGAAGTGTTTTCCTGTCCAACTACCCCAGATGAATTGAGAGAAGTGGCTCGGACTTACGCTGACAGATGAAACTTTCATCATGCCTGCGGAGCCTTGGACGGAAAACACGTGGCCATCAGAAATCCACCGGGCTCTGGCACGATCTTCTACAACTACAAGGGTTTCTACAGCCTCATCCTCTTGGCCCTGGTTGAAGGCAATTACAGGTTCCTCTGGGCTAACGTTGGTAATCCCGGTTCATCATCGGATGCCCAGGTATTCAACCACAGCCCGCTGAGACGTGGACTGGAGAATGGAACTCTTGGCCTGCCAGATCCAGAGCCCTTGCCACATGATGACCGAGACACCCCTTACTTCTTGATTGGGGACGACGCCTTCCCTCTCAGGACCTGGATGCAGAAGCCGTACTCCAACCGTCATCAGACTAACGAGGAGAGAATCTTGAACTACCGTCTCTCGAGGGCTCGCCGTGTGGTGGAGAACAGCTTTGGCATCCTTGCCCATCGCTGGAGATGCTTGTTGAGTACCCTGCAGCTTGATCCAGAAAAAGCCAGGACAGTCATCATGGCCTGCATGTGCCTCCACAACCTGATGAGAGATCGCTTTCCTGGGCTGCAGAACAATGACGTTGACCAAGAAGATGAGGTGGGCAACCACATCCCTGGGGAATGGAGAAACGCGGCAGTTCTGCAGGATGTTGAACAAGTTGGCCGAGGCTACCAGGCAAACAAAGAGGGCAAGAAGCTGAGAACTTACCTGAAGCACTACTACAACAGTCCAGTTGGAAGCCTGCCCTGGCAACGGCACATGATATAGACTGCCACTTGGAGCACTACTTGGGATACAGCACAGACTCTGCTATAAAAATGGGATGTAAACTTGACTCTTAACTCTATTGGTGAGCAGATTGTGATTATTGACATACAGCACAGATACAGACTCTGCCATAAAAAATGGCATGTAAACTTAAATCATGATTTTGTTCAATGAATCATTTCAAAGAAGAAATGAATGATCATGTCAACATTTATTTTAAATATAAATTACTTTGACAATGAAATGTAATTTGAAAAGTTAATTCTCGTTAATAACAAGTGTTGGAAATAAAAATTAAGGAGAACATGTTTGAAAAAACATGATGTATGAGAATATAAAAGATGTACAAATAAAACATATTTTATATTGTCATTAATCATGTTGTATTAAACATGTTCTCATTTATTTTTATTTCAAAGACATTTTCTTAACGAGAATTAATTTTATTGTCAAAGTTAATATTTAAAATAAAGTTTGAAATAAATGTTCCAAAATAGTTCAATTATAAATTGAGTTGAGAGAGTTCATCAAGTAACAATAATAACAATCCTAACAAAAGTTCACTGTTCATCTTCTTCATCTGACAAGTCTGACAAGTTCAACTGCCTGATGATTGATGTGTTGGCCTCCTTGCCAGTGCCGTATATAGATAGAGTCTGGCCAACTCGGCTCCAGTTGGGTAACAACATGGCGCTAATTCTTTGTTGGAAGCTTACATAACAAAGGAATACACGCCATGTTGCTACCCAACTGAAACTGAGTTGGCCAGACTCTCTCTATATACGGCACTGCTCCTTGCTGCTGCTGCTGGAAGGGGACATGCTGTTGCTGGAAGGGGGCCTGTAAGGTGGGCTGCTGAAATCCTCCCTGAGGGTTCTGAGGGGTCCAGAACCCTCGAGCACCCTCGAGCCCGAGCATCCCAAGGAAGGAAGCAGCTGGAGCGTCCTGGGGGAAGGCGATCGGCGCTGATGCCTGGGTGGTTGGCTCATCTGGGGAGTTTTGGGGCGAGGCACTGGGGTGGTGGAAAGGTAGTCCGCCCGATCCTGATAGCGGCTCACCAAGTTGAAAGTGTCCCGGGTGAACTCTCGCCAGAGGGGTCTTGGGAGTGGGCGGACGGCCTGCAGCATCCATTCTAGCCAGGCCTGCCTCTCGTCAGCGCCTTGGGTGAGTGCCGTATCCACCTGGCTCCTGATGGCCGTCTGCTCGGTGGATGTTCTGATGAATTCCAGGAGGGCCTGGTCCATATCGGTGGGCGACCCCCTCTTCTGCCTCTTCTTGGGAGGTGCAGCCCCCTGGCTGGAGACTTGGCTGGAGCTAGGTGCTTGGCTGGCATCTGGACCCTCCTCATCTGGACCCTCTTCATCGGAGGCGGCTTCAGTAATTCGGCTGCTGAGGTGGCCCAGTTGGCAGCCCCGTGACCGATGGACTATGTGCTCCTTCAGAAAACCAAGGTTGGTGTTGACCCATCGCTGCCTGGGGGTGAGGACGATGGCCTTCTGACCACTCTTCTTACCAGCGGTTTTCATCTTCCCCAGGATGGTCCTCTGGCTTTTATACCATAGTCTAATGTCGGCCACTGAAAATATACAAATGTAGACGCAAGAAATTAGTCTACATTCAAAACTTGGCATGTTTAAATAATAAACAACATCAATAAATCGGAATGTGCATTTTCTTCATCTACTACTCACCGGTGACTCCCAGCTTTTCTACCATCTCCATGTACTTGCGCTCCTTTTCTTTGAGTTTTTGAAGTCCACCTTGCTCTTGTCGTAGATGAACTCATTGTCAGCGAAAAACTCGGCCAGCTCCTGCTCCATGGCTTTGGTGATACCGCAGGTAGCATGGCCATCTATCACGCTGCTCTCATCACTGGCGGCGGCTGGTGGATCTTGGCCCCCTTCCTGCAGCATTTCATCATCCTCGGCCTGGGCTTCACAACAATCATCACCCTCATCAGCAGCTATGGCAGAAGCAGCAGCTTTCACCTTGGCCACGAGTATAGGCTGGGGCCCTTCCTCCTCATCAGGCTGATTTTTCCTCTTTCTCTTTGATTTCTTTGGGGCCATGGCGATGCTTGTATTTAGTTGTATTTGGATGCTTGTATCTAGATCTTGTTCACTATAGCAGCGTCTCGTCAGGCATCAGCGGTTGTAATGAAGCAAGTCGCATCGCGGGTCGTATTTATAGGCCGACACCTTCGCGCGACAGGTGGTGCGATGTGTCGCACAACGGGTCGTAACCTTGTACGATCGGTCGGTTGTAGTAGTCGTACAACGGGTCGCTAGGTCGCGCGACATATGGTGCGACAAAACGCATATGTCGTGCGACTCGGTCGCATCATCGTTCAACCGTTGTAGCCGTTGTACGACTCTAGCACCCGAAAACATGAACAAAATCGCACGATTAGGTCTCACGACTGTTGTATCCTGGTGCAGTGGTCGTTCACCTCTCGTACGATTTTTTATATTTCTTGCGACTCAACGACAACACTTCTACAACAGGATGGAAACAAATATTTTCGAATTTTTTTATCGCACGAGTGAGGCGCTAATTGTGAAAGGGGCTTAGGAACGAAACCGCAGCGCCGGATAGTTTGCCTAACTACTGCCAAATTTCCTATTGCGGATTCAACAGAATGGGAAATGTTCATCAATGAACATGTACGCAATAATACCGCGTGACCGCCAGTGGTACACCAGTGGCCTTGTCAATTTAGTGAACTAATAACAGGCGCTATTGAGCCCAAAAGGAAGTACAGCGAAAACGTAACAACGTAATACAGAATCAGAATGAGTCCCAAAAAACCCTAAAAATTGCCGATGGGGGGAAATATATCGACATGGCGATAACCGGACTTTAAATCAAATGAAAAATAAATCTGCTCGGAACCGAGCAATTGAGAAATGTGAGTAAGATCTTCGTATTTGAACTTCGATTGAACAATAAACTGATTAGTATGACGTAAATCTAATACTAGGCGTAACTTGTTGCCTTCAGCAACGGTTAGAGGGTTACAACAATAAAGGGCGTTGCTTTACTTCCACTGCTCATCTGTTTCGTATCAATTCAGAGATGGCGCTTTCAACAAAATCTGGGTGATCCACACTGGATTTATTGTTCTTACTACAAAATGTAGGGGGTACTTTATCAAAAGGAATTTTATAACCATACTCGATGTATCACAAACAAAGCTTTTAATTCCCTTTTCCAGAATGCTAAACATTCCCTCAATTTACCTTGCAAGCCTAAAGGCGGATCGAGAGTAAAGGCTGGGTGAATATTAGGAGGGCTTGGATGGCTGGTGCTGGTTGACGGCACTTCTGGCTGCGCGCAGAGAGGGGCAGTTAGGGCGAACATGTCCGGCGATGCCACATTGGAAGCAGACGCGGGTATCAGAACGGTAGGGGTTGAAGCGACGAAAAGCTCCAGACATACTGCAAGGAGGTACAGAAGACCCAAGTGTCCGGAAAGGGGGCTGCATCTTTGACCTTTTAGTTGCTGCTCCGGCCTTCTTGGCGGCTGCCGCCTTCTCCGCCTTTCTGAGACGTGTTTCGTCATCGGAATTCTCCGCGAGGTCGTCTGCGACGTACTCTTTGACCGTAGCACAGCCCAAAGGAGAACGGTCTGCCAGGCGAATCAGTTTCATCCTCTGTGTAAGCAGGGAGGACGCCTCGAGTAGATGCTCCTTTGCGGCTTCGATTCCGATATCCTCCAAGGAATGTAGAGCGTCGTCAATGCACTGAAGAACTTTCTGTGCGTGATCGTATTGCTGCTTGTTTCCTTCGCTCTTGAAGGAGGGAGGAGTCCACCTTATGTTGGAGAGCTTGAATAGCCTGTAAAATGTCATGGACGCTAGGCCGGGCGTGGTCTCCTCCACATTCATGCCGCTGTCCTGGCGGGAAAATTGCACTGACAAAGCCTCGTCTGAGCTGGTATCGAAACGTGCGCGAGTAATAATGCTTAACCGAGAATGAATAAAGAATGCGTGTTAGCGCAACAAGAAATCTCGAAAATCGCAGTTACGTAACGAACACAAAAGGAAACACCTTGCGTTCGATACTGAAAAGAAATTCCACTTCCATTCCACGTTTGAATTTTTCCTGTAGCGAACTGGGTGATAATCTGCCATTTTTTCAATGTGAAGCGGATAGTAGGTAAACGCGGTACTCATAAGCGCAACATGCAGAATGACCGAGGTTGTTTGTTTGTTGTTTGTTTGCGTTTTAAAGCGCTTCTCGTTCAGTCTGAATATTTGCGCCCGAGGGTTTCCTAGCTTACAATTTATAAGGTTTTCCAAAAACTTACAATACACATTAAATCGAATGCACTTATTTAAAACTTGTCAGCCTTTCGATGAAATTGAATGACCGAAGAGTAACAGAAGCCGGTTGCAGGTGAAATTGGATGCTTCGATTTCAAACTTTTGCTTTTAAGTCAAATTTGAATGAAGATTTTTAAGAATCTGTTGCACAAAAAATTAATATGCACGTGTATAAATGAATTTGGATGCTCACTGGTTAAATAGTTTGCTCTTTCTTCACATGAGAATGAACCATTTGAAGAATTTGTTGCACGAATAGTGAATTTGGACGCATCAAAGTGAAATTGATTGCTCTTTCCTTAAACCGTTTGCTCTTAATGGGAATCGTGATGACCCATTTGAAAAATTCGTTACACAGATCACAAATTTGAAGGAGCAAAAACGAATTGAATTTACATGTACCATGGCGATCATAATGTTTGTGAATTCGAATGCTCGAAATGGGAAATAGATTGAACGAATTGTGAAATTGAACGGGAAAACCTATATTATATCTGTAAAGCGCTTAGAGACTTCGCCAATGTATTAGGCGCTATAAAAAAGCGGAATATTATTATTATTGTTATTAAGATCTTGGTCATTATCAAGTCCACATAAAGTGAAATTTCGTTATTTTTCTAATGCTGGAAAAATTAAGATTCGAAGACTCTTTATGATGAAATTCGCTGACAAGCGTTAGGATCTGTATGCACTGGCAATTCATTTTTAATTAGAAAAAGAGACGAGCTTCTGATTTTACCATGCGCTAACAAATTCAAAGACAGAAAAGCTCTTAGTTTTTTTAATTTGCCGACAACACTTTTAAAAGTGCTTACAGATTTTTGTTCGTGTGTGTGTAGTAGGGGGGGGGGGGCACGCACATCTCTCGTGGCCTTTCCCTCCCTTCGAGCACTGCTTATTAACACACTTTTAAAATAGTGACCCTTGAAGGGCTTGATAATTCAGATTTGACATTAGTTTGAACTGAAAGCCCGGATATCGAAATAGTGTACGTAAACAGTGCTTTGTCTTAATCGATCATCTGAAATAAAGAAATAAAACAAACATTTTTTCCCGTATTATGATACACGCTGTAATAGGCATTGGATGATTTCACGCTCGGTGTTGGTATTTGGTGTTGGTGTTTAGAGCGAAAATTATCCTAAAATGGAGCTCAAACACCGGTGTTCAGATTAAGAAGCCGATACCGATATCCTTACAATGCGCATCGATAGCCTAATACTGGCAATGGCTTCAGCACCATTTTTAACGAAGGAAAAATAATTGTTTAAAACTATTTAGTTATAAGTCTAGAATATCGTTAAATTATACGAGTATAGTCCGGTAATTCTAAAAGAAATAATTATTTGATCTAGAGTGCGGTAAGAAATTTCACAGAAAAGGATAGTCTTGACAGGAACAGAAAGTTTAGATATGATTTCTCTCGAGTTTCTCACTTGCAGCAGAAAATGGTACGGTAGCTAATGCAGCTAGACGCTGGATCGGATGGCGTAGCGCGTACAGGGCAAACAGCCAAATTTCAGGCATTGTCTCAGATTATCCGTGAAGTTTCATGGCTTTTGTATTGTAAATATTGATTTAAATCTCATCCTAGTAAATGATGTGGATTCTCTGTGTCTTTTACTGCGGAATATCTAACGTAATTATCAAATCTATCTTAAAAGGAAAATTAGGTAGGATGTTTTATTCACTCCTTCAGCCCAATTAAAAAGCAAAAGTATTTCCTTTTCGTGTGCTCTAGATCGAACGTTAGACCAAATGTTGGCCTAGATCTAATTTCAGGCCTATATGAACATAATACTTCTTAACACCTATGAAATTACACTTCGCATGACGCCTACCGTTTTTATTTCTCACGACTAATCAGCAAAATTGTCCATAGCAAGCAACACCAATACCAACACCGACCGATATTCCTTAATCCATAGGGGTATAGTGTTAGTGTATGGGAATATGTACATGAAAGTAAACACCGGTGGCCGAGCTCGGTTTAGCAGACGATTATTAACAAAAAATAAACACCGGCAACCGGAACTACGTCAACAAATCAGAGGTCAACACCTTACACCGACTGATTTTGTTCTCATTTCATAGTCGGTGTTAGATCACGATTTCGCGGTAAAATAGTCACTAACACCAAACACCAACATCGAGGGTGAATTCACTCCTTGGAATGCTTCAAATGATTTTAGCTCTTAATTTCAAATAATCAAAAGTAAAATCCAATAAACGGAATATTCTTGTAAATCATGGTACATTTTCTATTTATTTTGTTGGAACAAAGTTCTGGAATAGTTTGCCCCAAACTATTCGAGAGGAAAGAACAAGGCTTTCATTTCGCAAAAATCTAAGAAAACACTTGTTAAATGAAGTTTAGTGATGAAGAATAATTATGTGTAATATAATCTACTTTTGAAGGATAGTTATTTTAGACTTTGCAGTGAGCATTTGAGATGTAAGTAAAATGGGAGGGCCATTCTCGACTAGCACTTGTGCTAACTTTTGGTTCTCCCTTTAACAACAAAAAAAAAAAGAAACTGTCATACCATTGTTATGTATATGTATTCATGTAACATTATTACTCTTTATATTGATGATTATACTGTCATTTATGTGATGTGTTGTTGTTAATAAACTAAACTAAACTAAACTAAACTAAACTAAATCAATTATAATACCGTCTGGGCATTTTGAATCATACTGGTAGATGCAATAAGACCCAGGCTGCCATTGCCATCGCGAACCAGGAACGGTAGATACGGTTTTCATGCAGAATTCTTGTTTGGAGACCGTCCCATACACCCAACCCTTAAAAATCCGATCGTTGGTTGTGGTGCTTCCGTATTCGTCTTGAGTTGTTACATGGATGCGATATCCTTGGTTCCAGTCCTCAGTCGGACACCCGTTGAAAGGTTGAGGAAGTCCATAGACACCGTCCGGCCAGGTGAGAGGGATTCGGATATCTGGGTCTGAAAATGATACAAGGAGAAGACCGTATATGAGTGAAAAGTAATGATCTATTGCACTCCTAAATGAATCTAAGCGTGGGCCCGATTTGTCTGATAGCGATAACGACATTTTCCTAGAGCTGCCGTCTTATTAACCCTTTCAGGATAGAAATGATTTAAATGCTAAATTGATCACATTTTGTTCTTCAAATTGGCTACAACAGTATTTTTCTTTTAGTGCGACATGGTTCTAATAAGGTGTAATGTCTTTGAAAACAATAAACATGATTAGAAATTTGGTCGAAAAGTTGAAATAATTGCCAATTATTATTTATCCAATTTTTTTTTTATTATGCCTGTTTTGTAGATATTCGACACTTGTTTTTGACACGACCCGTCTCTGAAAGAAAACTATTTATTCATCAACAACGACGGCAGCCCCCATGGAAGAACAGTGGCACTATGTAATGCGCTATCCGCCATACCTTAATATAATATATATATATACCCGCGCACCTTAATGGTTGTCATGAGCACATTTAGATTGCGTTCGCTTATAATAAACAACATCTTTGTTATCACTGTATACTCTTGCATTGTAAATTTGTATCCCTGAAGAATGGGGAGGCCCCCGCAAATTCGGATCTAATAAATTTCAGTAGGCAATTAATGCATTACTATTGTGTTTTTATATATAGAGAGAGAGAGAGAGAGAGATACAATGAATGAATTCCAGAGAAGACATTGGTAATGCATTGAATTCCAACTTTTATATTTATTTTATATGGTGAAAATAAATATAAAAGTTGGAATTCAATGCATTACCAATGCATTACCAATGGATTCGAACCCCGGACCCTGGATTACATGACCTGGTCATGTAATCCAGGATCCCGGGTTCGAATCCCGGTCGGGGCATTGTAATTTTCTCACATTTTCTTTATGATATATTCAGTTTACTTCAATCCTATCAATTATGATATTTAATTACATATATATATTTCAACTGTTAATAATAATAATAATAACAGTGGGTTCTTGTATAGCGCACATGTCTGTCGGGCTTGACACTCCTGGCGCTCCACAATTATTACCATGGCTTTAGCATGGCTGCACTTACGGCGCTCTAGCATTTCAAGGAATTAGTTCCTGCCAAGTACCCATTTACCTCGCCTGGGCCGAGTGTGGCAAATGTACATTAATGTCTTGCCAAAAGACACTAGTGCTGGGCCAGGGATTTGAGCCCCGTACCTTGTGCTTCATAGTCCGGGGACTTGTCCACTAGACCACAACACCTCTACTGTGGTACTAATGCGGTAATGGAAATCAAAACAAACAAACAAACGGAAATTGATGATTTCTTTCTTGCATACTTGAGCTTCTCGCTATTTTGTGCCATTCGCCATATCCCCGTAAGGCATTGTCTAGATTTTCTTTCACTGCCTTCCTGTCGAAAGATGCGGAGCAGTAGCCTGCAGTTACGTAATCATCCAGTCCGCTCCAGAAGTCGGGCTCGAATACCTCAGGCATGGCGATCAACTTTACACTGATGGGTTCTACAAAAAAAAAGAGACAAATAGTATTTTTGTTTTTCTTGATATCTCCAAACAATGCTCTCCCTCCAGCCACCCTCTCTCTTTCGCTTTCTCTCTCTCTCTCTCGCACACACTTTTTCTTTCTATCTGATTTTCTCTCTGTTGGCCTTCTACTTTCCGATGTGCATCGTTCACAAATATTATTATCATTGTACGAACATTTTGTCAAAAATGGAGACGTTAAATTTAAGCCGTGCTTATGGCGACCCGTTTTTACTATACATGATTTAATTTGACCATATGATATACATATGATGATGTGTAAGGAAATGAATGAACATGTCTCATGGCACATTACTTTGGTTGAATGATTTGTATAATATACCATGTATTTTTTTTAACATTAATTTTCCATCATGAGGTTTAAGGTAGAGAAATCTTCCTGCATAGTATGGTATCATCTTTTTAAATTTACACGCATGACTGAGCAACAGACCACGTTCTGGAGACTGCAAAATCCCGCTTGCGCTAAGTGGCAGAATGAAGAACAACCTCAGGGACTTATCTCCGCTGTGTGGAAAACTTAGGACGCACCATGATATTTCGCTACTCAAAAAAAGCTCAAGTAACCGCTGTCAAATCAGGCAATCACTTTTGTAAGCTAGTCCAACAAAAAAGCATAGATATTCATTGTAAGATGTTAATGAAAAGATACAATTACATATAGTCTAGGAGCCTGACCCGAAAATTTCATACGGCCCCTATAAAATGGGGCCAATTTTTTTTTTTTTTCAATTTAAGGCCCATGGACCACATTTTGGCAGAAGGATGAAGCATGCGGATACATAACAACAAAAAATAAAATAGACGAAAATTTCTATCGGGAAGGGGTTGTTAAACGCCCCTGCAAAAACACCAAATTGCCACTAAACCAAGCTGCCCAAAATGCTCTGGATGTAGAGAAAAATATTTTTTGGCACTACAACCTTAATTAATCTAACGTGTCCCATTCATTTCATGTCATAATTTAGATAATACAACCTTGAGTGTTGTAATTTCTTGGGGTGCAATTTGGTGTCAAATGATTATTTGAATATTAATATTAAATTTTGAAATTTGTATTGCTTTCTCAAAATTAAGCAAACTATATTGTCAGGATTATGTAAACACACTATTGTTCATCATATTAGGAAGCTTGCAAGGTCGATTACACACAGTCCAGATACTAAGCAAGCTCCTCTATCACGTCTTGTCAAACAGGTGCAGATTCTTTCGTCGTTTTATGTTCCGTTCCTCACCCGGTAGTCTGGGAGCCTGTCCCGAAATAGTCACCCGAATTTATGCATGAGATTTTACCCCTTGAAGTTACTAAGACCATCTAAGTCACTGATAAAAAGGTTGCCAGCCTGACCGTAGCCTTCGGGTTCAGCCCCCCAGAGGCCCCAAAAGAGACCCCATAAGAGACCCCCATCTCCCCATGCACCAAATTCTGTCAAAAGAAAGAGCTTTGGGTGTATATATCTTTTAAAAATATATATAATAACAGACAAAATTGTCCATCGGGAAAGGGGTTCCAGACTTCCCGAAACAAAAACACCAAAATGCCCCTTGCCAACTCTTTGTCGTACAAAATGCTCTGTAGGTAAAAATTAAAAAAACGTTTTACTCTTTCTCACTACGATAACTCAAAAAACACGATAAAAACTACTTTCGAAAAATAAACTCAAGGGCAATTTCAAAGGCCTATTGTACTGCCCATAGAAATCAGGTTCGGATTACGTAATACACCATTGTAATGTTCGCACATTTCTAAAGGTGATAGACAGGGCTATTGAAATTGTCTTGAGTTTATTTTTCGAAAGTAGTTTTTATCGTGTTAAAAGTGTTTTATTAAAATCAATTCAATTTTACAAAACAGAATTTCGAGTATTATGATAAATATCTTGAGTTGCAATTTGATATCAATTGGACATTTCATTAATAAGTTATTAAATTGTGAAAACTGTATTGCTTTCTCAAAATGATCAACAGAATATTGTCAGGATGATATCAACACACCCATTGACCATCTGACAACATATAATAGAGGAGTTTGCTTGCTATGTGGATAATTAACACATGAATAATACACTTCAGCCTGGCAGGCACACACCAAAGATACATGACAAGCTCTTCTATTATGTCTTGTCAAACAGGTGCGGACTGACAATGGGTGTGTTCACAAAAATCTGACAATATTTTTTTGGGGCCACTTTTGATTATTATACTCCAGATTATTTGATGTAAATTTGAATTGTATTTCATGATAATTTGGAGTGATAAAAGTTGTAGTACCCCCCTCCCAACAAAAAATACAAAACAAAACAAAACAAAAAAACAAAACAAAACAAAACAAAACAAAACAAAATTCTTCATCCAGAGCATTTCGGGCATCAAGTTTGGATCTAAGAGACATTTATGTGTTTTTTTCAGAAAAAAAAATGAGGTGGGGGGATGGCCTGTATTATCATCCTCCCCCCCCCCCCCCCCATATTATTGGGTGAAAGAAATAAGAATTATGATATATTAATTTAAAACTAATAATTATCCAAACTCATTATATTTTATCTTGAAATACCATCACATGCTTTAATGATTAGAAGTAAGGAAATAAGAAATGTCATAATTTCAATGCCAAAATATCAAAGAAAATGCGTTCGCTCGCATTGTTATTCTCAGTTGGGGGGTTCCGTCCATTGGTGTAGATCCGTGCATTCTTTCTTTTCATTAAAAAGTTTTATAGCCAGATTTATGAAGAAGTTTCTGATGTGGGAGGGGATACCCTGCTCCCACACCCTCCCCCGCTCGGTCGTTTCGCTCTGTGGCGTATCTAGGGGGCAGGGGGCACGTGTCCTGCGCGGCACTTGGAGGGGTGTAAAAACTGCAAAGGAGAGAAAGAAAAAAGGGGGAAATGAAGAATCCGCAGGGTAAATGCACTGGAGATTTAGTGTTTGAAGGTTTGAAATACACAAATTTTCTAATGATCGGTCGCTTTGCTCCCTCGCACAATTATTTTCTTTCAAAATCTCGTAATTTCGCGCCCCCAGTAGGCCTATATAGTTCTTAAATAGCTTAACGTAAAAGGGTTTCAAAATTGGAAAGGCAAAAAAAAGATGTAATTGCTTTGTTCGCTACATCATGTGAGGTAGCCTTACTGAATTTCTCGACTCTTCCTCAAGCCTATACAGGGTTTTCGTTAGTTATGCTCCCGATTGTAGAAGTGAGTGAATAGAAAAACCGTTTATCAATGTATAAACTTCGAGCTTCTCTTCCACTCATTTGCGGTGGTCAACTGCAAAATTTCCTGGGTAAAATGCACAAGAGATTGCGTTTATTAAGGTTAAAAAGTTTACTGCTCGGTCGCTTTACTCCCTTGCTAACGTAGATAAGTTTGGGCACGGGGGGAGGAGGTTGGAACTTCATTTTTTACCCCAGGCGCCATAATCAATAGATACGCCACTGGCTTCGCTCCTTCGTCGTTCATTCCCCCCCCCCCCCCCCCCCCCATAGTAAACACGGTTCGACACCCCTGGTCAGGTGGCCTTTTGCGATCGTAAGGTCGCAATTCAGATCTGCTCGATACATATCACCTAATTCGTCGAAGTGTGACGAATGAAATCTAGTTATTATTATTATAGATTTGCCCGCAACTAATGTTCAGTTGGTAATTTCTGAAGTAACTGGATTTTATCCAGAAATCTAGGGTTATTCTTTGTTTCAACAAGTCGATTCCTCATATTATTCGTAATTCTCCATTTCATTCTAGTCCATGACCTTTCGCATAATATGTGCTGTCCTGAGTAGGCTTGCTTTCTGTATGGTTTCAAACGATACGTCGACTCCAAGATCAGCCAGGAAGCTCTTATGTATTGTTGTCACTGTTCCAAAGACCGCGGTTACTATTGGGATGACTATTATTACTATTATCATTATTTTTATTATTAGTAGTAGTAGTAGTAGTAGTAGTATCATTATTAATTTATCATTACTATTATTACTACCATTATTATCATTATCATTAATGGACAACTAATTTGTTGTCCATTTGTTTGTCCGAAAGTGCACCATTCCAAAAGACTCATTGATCCTAAACTTCATCCGAAAGGTTAATTTTTTCTGAATGTTAATTTTTTCTGAATGTTCATGAGTGCGCAGGTTTTCGATTCCCATAATGAAATCCAATTCCGTTTTTCAGAATGGTAAACCTCATTTCATTTACTGATTTGTTAACCTTCGGAATAATAAACTCTATTATAGGCCCGAATTCACAAAGGAGGTTTAAACCATGGTTTAAACCCCCCACCTGGGGGTTTTAAGCGTACGTGCGCACAGAATCCGATCCAATCATATATTTTCTTTGAGCGCGCGCATGGGCAATGTGCGCTTATTTACGCCTATATCAGTACGCTTATTGAATTCGGGTCATAAACTATCGGATGATTAACCTTTCCGATAAAACGAATAGTCCCAAATGTCTTACCGTTTAAGGTCTCGCTTCCAATCCTGTACTTTGAGGAACTGCTGCCAAAATTTGTTTCACTGTCCATCCCACTATTGAATGATTCCATGTCAACCGAAACAGATGCACTGAATCCTGCATAAGACCCCGAAGCACTGACACTCCCTCCAACCTGTATTGTAAAATAATGATAATGTAGATGTGTCGTAATCGAGTGGTTTAAACACTTTACTGGAGATTGGAAGGTCGTGGGTTCGAACCTCGGCGCGGCACTACTGTTCTTTGGCAAGACATTAATCTACATTTGCCACTCTCCACCCAGGTGTTAAATGGGTACCGGCAGGAATTAAATCCTTGAATGCTGTGAGCACCGATATCGGTAGCCTAGTGAGATCCGGGGTAATATTGGAGTGCCTTAAGCACCATTCATGGTGGATATGAGCGCTATCTAAATATCCAATATTATTATTACCCACGCAGATAAAATCGGCAAGGTTATGTAAAGGGCTCCGTATATTTGTTTGTTTGTTTGTGTGCAAGATAACTAGAGAACGGGTGAACGGATTTGCACCAAATTTTCAGATTATGGTGATGATCGGTGGACGCCTGCAAATTATTTGTAACCTTGTAGTTTTGACCCCCATAGTTATTATAGTATTGCAACTACTCTGTAGCGCCGCTAAGGCGTGGGTCTGCCGCCTTTGACGGCCTTTCTAGTTAGTATTATTATTATTATTATTATTATTATTATTATTATTATTATTATCATTATAGAAATGACATATAAGACCTTATGTATAACTTCTACCATTCCAAAACATATTTTTCATGCAAAATTATCATGAATTATTAACGCACTTTTTGTTCTTTTAGCCTATTAGAATTACGGGTGTAAACACACCATTTTAGTGTTGCTATATTCTGAAACAATTACCATATCTTCAGGACTTTAAAAATGGCAAAAAGAGCCCCGACCCCCACAAAATTCCAACAAAAGGTTTTCCAACGGGGTGTTTGACGTCAGGGATAACATACTTAAAATCTAAGAAAATAGGACTTCCGGTAAGTGGTTATTTTCAAGATGATATCCAAGATGGGTCAGGCTCGACTAGCACATGTGCTATTATCTGGCCCCTTTTACCAACCAATGCTTTTCTTCATTTATATGTAAATATCATTGTATGTAAAAAAAAATGTATTGTAATTAAATGTTGTTGGTGGTAAATAAATCAAATCAAATATATAGGTGGCCGCCAGCACCTAAAATTAGCTATAAATCATGACATATGCATCTTATGGGGTGTTTTGCAAGAAAGTTGCGATTGATTGCAAGTTGCAACTGATCGGTACTGACCAATCAAAATCATTGTTGCAAGCGCATCTTCTTGATTGGGCAGACCCTGAACCATTCAGAATAGTTGTTCTAATTTGCTTTACAGTTTGCAATTGATTGCAACTTTCTTGCAACACCACATTAGAGATGTAATTTGGCGGTCGATACCAAGGTTTCGGGGTCGAGAAATCTATTCAGATCAATTGCAATGTGTAATTGGGCTCTGGAAACCTGAAAATCCAAGATGGAGTCCAAGATTAATGGCCACCAAATTTATAAAAATGACTGGAAGTCAGGTGCTTATTACAGTAGAAAAGTAATATTCAAGATTTAAAACACATTTCATGGCTCAGGATGTCTATTGATACGTGTAAAAAGTATTAAATAGTATAGATGTAGCCTTACATTCAAGAAGGTACCTTAAATGCCCGCCATGATGGCATCCAAGATGGCCGCCGCAAACCTAAAAATGGCCATAAATCATGAAATGTCCATCGTTAAGACACAATGTCGATGTCTATACCTAGGGTTTGGGGTCGGAAATCCATTCCGACCTCTTGCAATGTTTTATGGGGGTCAGGAAACCTTACAGTCCAAGGTGGCGTCCAAAACGGCCTCCGATTTTCTTAGAAATAATTTGAAGTGCGGTATCTGCAATATTGTTTGTAATTCTCAAAATTAAAATATACATTTTAGGGTATCAGCATATCTATTGATACGCGTAAAAGTATCCAAAGTATAGGGGGTAGGCTTATAATCAAGACGGTGGCTGAATAGGCTACCATTTTGGCATCCAAGATAACCGCCGGCACCTAAAAATATCCATAAATCATGAAATACCCATTTGGAGATTTTTAAAGTAATTCTAATGTCTATACCTATATTCTTTTGGTCAATCAATAATCAATTCAGGCCATATAAAGTTTGTAAGCCTGAAAATCCAACATGGCGTCCAAAGTGTTCACAGTAAACATGTATTTTTCTCCCTTATGTATACTATACTCATAACATTCTTACATTTTGCGCAGCGTAATTGACGAAGGATGAACGTTGTTCCTCCAAGTTCTCACCTTCCTTCATTCCCAAAGCAACCTCCCTGACAATATGCTGTTAAAAAAAAAGATACTTATAAATTTATTTTCACTTTCAGTAGCTCCATTTACTGCATGTTCTGGAATTCAAAACATTAAATATGCGCTCGAAGGTTTCATGGAGGGCCTTGTTAGAAAGAAAATGCGAATATCAATACTTACCTTCTAAATCCGAGTTCACAGTCGAATTTTTTTTTAATATTATCTTACCATTCACTTATACGCAAGAAGAACAAAAACGGAAGTTTCCTAATTTATGACTTTAGTCGATGAAAGGCTAAGCTATCGACCGGGTTGAAAACTTCCTGAAAGTATTTTGAAATATCTATTTGCGGATACTTTTTGCAACTGTCACCTGTTCATATACCAAGTAGAAACCTCAGAACGTCCAAATAGTCTCTTCTTGCAACTCAAGTATTCATCCAAAATCCCTCTGATCACGATCATTTTAAGTCCAGCGTCTTAAGAAAGTTCGCTAATCATTACTTCCTCTTACTCTTGTTTTGTTTTGTTGTTGTTGATTTATTTATTTCTTTTATTTATTTTTTTTTCTCTTGGGAGGGGGAAGGGGTCTATCATTTTGCTACCTTTATTATTTTTTTAGCGTAGAGAGCGACAAAGAAATACGGTACATTATGGTTATAGATTTTCTGTATTTCAGGTTAAGATCCCGTTTAGTATGAAAAGTGTGAAATAGGTTAATGGAAATATTTTTGCAAGAAATTTCCATTCTTGTCGCTGAATAGGGGAGTCCATCCCAAAGATATGTCTCCCATATTGGTGCTCCGATATGCTTCATTCCGTCAAAGATATGTATAGGGTAATGGTTACGGTTCAGAATCAGGGGAGCGTTTCATCAAGTGGCTTGTCAGTGATTTTTACAAATTTGCTCTCAGTCAATCAGATGCAAGGATTTCAGTAGCTTTTGTCGGTAAAAATCACTGACAAAACACTAAATGAAATGCTCCCCGGGTTGTCGGTTAGGTTGAGGTCTAAGATTAGGGTTAGGTAGGGTGTTTACTATTCGGTTAGTGTACGACATTGACGAGGAGCAAATGTCGCTGGAGAATGTGTCATACAACCCCCAAACTCCCGCCCAAAATAAGTCATACCAGTTTTGTTGGGAATGTAGAAGCAAGGGATGTAGTCAGGGTGGCAATCAATGCAACACCGGATAGGAAATGGTCAAACATAAAATCCTATATCACTTCCATTGTTAAGAATTGATATCAAGAGCAATGGACCGAAAAATCCAATCTTTGTTATAGTAAGGTCAATTCTTTGTGCTGATGAGGCTCGAGGAAGAGGACAGCAGATGGAAAAGTGTAATGTATGATTTACTGTGTTCCTATCTCCGGGAACTTACAAAAACGGGGGGGGGGGGGGGGGGGAATTATCCCCAAATTGTATATTATGCGCTAACAAAAGACTTTACTCCTTACTGTTCTTTACAGGTGTAAAGTTATGTTAGAGCAGGGGCCTGTATTAACATAAAGAGATACAGTCAATCTTACAATCAATTGTAACTCTTAAGTACATGGTTTGCCATAGACTTACGATTGATATCAATCGTAATATTGATTTATCTCTTTATGTTACAGGCCGCATGTCAGATATACATGGAGGTACGACAATATCTTGAACATCATGTACCAATTTCTACAATCATCTCCCTTAATTAAGATTACACTCTCCGAGCCGACTTTCCTGATAGACCAAACCAACCCACAATTCTACAAAATATATTCCCAACCCCACACAGGCCTGATCTAGTTCTCTGTGCAACAACGAAATGAAGAGGTTGTAATAGTAAAACTTACGGTGCCGTTCGAACCGAACCTAGACGCCCGGCACACGGACAAATGTAAATGGTGTGCGTCTTTGATGAATGATATCATAGACCAGGGTTACTCATGCAACTTCCTTTGCGTGGAAATAGGATCGAGGGGATATGTCTCGAAAGAAAATAAGGGAAGAATCAAATCCCTACTGAAGATAATGAAACAGGGTAGAAGCATTAAAACAGTGTTGAAGAATATTAGCAAACTGAGTGTAATGTCAAGCTACTCTATGTTTATCTCAAAGGATGAACCGACCTGGATGGATCCAAAAACGATTACTTTTCCAGCAAATTAGTAGGACATATTCTCGACCTCTGCTCCATGATTATTGCAAAATGTGAATTTATGATGGCCAAGTCGAGAAATCACTATATAGGCTTAAAATTATGACAAAAACTTAAGTGATGTGAAGTTCAATGTTATCTTTCTTGTCAGTTGATCAATAAATACCATTAATGATACAATGACAGGCCTAGCCGGGGCCTTAACTACAATACTTTATGATCCTAAAACTCCAAACCAACTTGTTTTTCGGTATACAGAGGCATACACAATATAGTTTCCCTCTATGTTAAATGAATCAAATATTCAGTACTGTTTGACACCTGATTTGTTTCATAGCTTGTAAGAGATTATGTATTATTTATTCTTCATAAAAACATCATTGATGATAAGATTCTATATATTTTCTTTGAATTGTCTCATATTACAGTTATTAATTACTGGTTAATTTTAAATATATATTGATACAATATAGGCCTATATGTTATCGCCTTTATAGTTATGCCAGTTTAGAAGGAAATATTCCTCTTCTTCTGGCAGATGACCTGGATATATCAATGTAACTTCTTTGATTTGGTTTTACTGAAATAAAGATGAATTATATATTAAACACATTTTTAAGGGGTCTAATATTTTTACAATTACAAATGAGGGGAGGGGGCACATATCCCGTGGCGGCACTTGAAAGGGGCCCAAAACACGGAAAAGAGCGAAAGAGTTATGGGAGAAAAGGAAGAAAAACTATGAACCTCAAGGATAATGTGCCCCTATAAGCAGGGTAAATGCATTACAAATACAGTTTTGGAGGGTGTAAAATGCGAACAGTTTCGAAAGCTCGGTCGCTTTGCTCCCTCGATTTCATTTGTGTTTTAAGGATCTTATAATTCAGCACCCAAGGAGCATTTTTGGGGGGTTCAGAATGTGAAGAAAGCAATAATTCTCGTTGTTTTTCTCACTATTGTATAAATTTCATTCGCCTTTTAAAATAGCGCCCCAACTGAAATATCGGATAAAGTGTATAACGTTGTTTTTTTTCAAAAGGTTCAACAGATGGAAGAAATTTTAACTTTACGGTTAGAAATTCAACTGTCGCGATTTATTTCCTTTTTTGCCCCTGGCACAATGATCCCTATATACGCCACTGCTTGGATAACCTTTTTAATTACAGAAAATTGAGGGGAATATGAGTAGAGGAGGGAGAATTATATATACATGGATGGAGTGGTCAGGGAGTGGTGCTGATTAAAAAGGTTAGAAACAGACTAAACGTTATGGGCATGATGGTCAACATTTATAGATATGTCTCTTGGAAAAAGGGAGGGAAGAGAAGGGGAGAAAGAGAGGGGGTAGAAAGAGATTTTACCGTTCCCCAATTATCCATAAATTCCATGTATTCATTCATTGTCTCGTTTGTGTAGGTGAGTGGAAGGTTGCAAGCCTCAACAACGAAACCGGTGGAGAATAACTGTTTCCCCGTCAATGCAAGTTCAGTCTCGTAGCGTGCATGACCAAGGTTTGTGATCGTCTCATTACTCAAGAACACAGATCCTTCGCTAGAAGTCTTCGAGGCGACTCGTTGGTAACCTACAGAAAACAACCCCATCATATTTCAATAAAAGACGACACGAAATCAGTCTAAATAAAAAAAAAAGGTATGAGAAAAAAAAACACATATACACATAGGACATGAAAAACACGTACTCTTTATTTAAGAGCTACATGTTTTCTGTTTTGTTTATTTAAACAACCTATTTATTACTATTGAATTAGATTTATGGCATGGTATTTGTTATAGCAAGTAGTATTTTTTTTTATCATAAATATATCCTCCCACAATGTTGTAAAGAAATGTAGGCATTAACATAGAAAATAATGGAAAGCAGCTGTTTGTGTTTCTAATCAACATTGGAATAAAGACATTTGCAGCTTTTTGAATTTTTGAGGGGGGGGGGGGGGGGCAACAGGGAATCGCAAAGTGCCACTTTTCTCATGATTTTTCTTTTGTTTTAATAACATACCGGTATGTTTATGTACTAAGGCACTTAAGCAAATGAGTTTAAATGGGTTCAATATTTGTTTGTTTGTTTTTCTGATATTTATTTTATTTTATTTTTTATTTTTTTAAATTTATTTATTTATTTATTTATTTATTTATTTATTTTTTTTTTTTTGGGGGGGGGGGGGGGCCAAGGGTCATTTTTACGCGAATTGTTGAAAGGATTTCTGATACATTTGAGATCGACTTATTTTTATGCTCAGCAATAGTCTATTTACGTCACATTTCACCGGGATATAAAAACTGGAGGTCTTTCGCGCCACATACTAATGGAAATGGTGAGGGCTCTATATGCATTGTGCGTTCCCTGCCGGGAAGAACACAGTGTCCCACAGTGCATTCACATTGTGTTCACATAGTCGACTCTGTGAATATGTGATTCAAAAGGTTAAAGGGATACTCAACCGCAGATTGTGGACGTTTTAATGCCGCGAGAGGGCATCGTGATCGTTACCTGATCATGCCGTTGCCCCGCAGGGCGCAAACCTCGGACAGACTGGTAGCCGCACAACATGCACGCTCCGCCGGAGCTCGAGCTCCCGTGCAGTCGAAATGTAATCCCAAGTTCGACGCACAAACTTTGTGTGCGAGTGAATGGGGCTTATGCAATCCTGACTTTCCCCACGGTCGCCTGGTGGCGTATCCCTTTAAAACGCTCGAATTTAACAGTGTGAAGATGATTTCACACTTTGTTCCACACTGTGAACACACTGTGGGACACTGTGTTCTTTCCGGCAGGGTTATACGCCGTTTTCGGAGTATACCTGTGCTCGCTTTTTCCGAAGTTGTGTGTGACTGAATGGAAATAGAAGGAATACAAATAAATTCCCTTTCTATTGCATTCGTTATCCGACAAGTTGGTTTAAAAGCAATACGGCTGTGTTATTTCTAGTTTCAACGAAAAAACCTACGTATTTGCAATAAATAAATTAATGCAATTTCTCTAATTTACTCTCATAATACATTTCGATCTATTTCATGCTTAGCATCTAAGCATTATTCTTTCTCTTATTAGAGGCAGGTAGGCCTATAATCTATTCCTCCAAGAAAAAAACACATATTTAACAGGTCTTCATTCGGCAATAATAATAATAATAATGTATAAGATTTATAAGGCGCCGAATCCACTTGATGATCAAATGCTCAAGGCGCAACTTGTGCAAAAGATGAAATACATCACAAATAAGCAAAGTACAATAGGAGAGGTACGGACATGAAAGGTAATGGTAATCAATTATAGACCAAATTAAACAGATACTTTTTAAGATTATTTTTGAACACTTCAACAGAACTGCTTTTTCTAATCCCTTGACGGAGGGTATTCCATATCGACGGCCCAGCATGAGCGAAGGTTCGCTCCTCCCACCTTGTGTTAAGCCTAGGAATAACAAGTAGCCTAAGCCAGAGATTTTGAAAACGTGGCAGTCTAAGAGGGAATGTAATGCTTGATCAAACCAATGTTGTACTGCGGAGCAGAGCCATGTATAGAGTGAAATAATAACAGAAGAATCTTGAAAACAATACGTTCTTCTACAGGCAACCAATGAAGTGATTTTAGAACTGGTGTAATGTGACTGTGCTTGTTGGAGAGGGTCACGACGCGAGCAACGGCATTCTGTAATTTTTGTAATTGTGCTTGCCAAGTAGGTTGTGAGGCAAACGAAACAAGAGGCCATTACCAAATTCCAAGCGAGATGAGATTGGGTTTGAAAGAAGTATATATTTGAATATCATCAGCATAAACATGATAAGAAAGAGAGTGGTGATGAAAAATGTTCTTCAAACCGGTTAAATACAACGAAAACATGGTGGGCCCGCACACAGAGCCTTGCGGAACTCCGCATGTAAGAGGGAAAGAATATGAAAGGCAACCGTTTATCATGGCAGCTTGGGAATGACACGACACGTATGATACATGCAACAGGGCGACAAATTAAATAAAAACTGAAAATATTCAGCACAACTGTAAATTTCTCTCTAGCTTGAAGTAGGATCAGACAACTTACGGGCACTTGCAGCAAACTGGACACTAGCCGTGATGCTTTCATATCCAGCTAAAAACAGATAGAAGAAGAAGAAGAAGTTCATATCTTAAACGTTCTTTACAATGAGTAAAAATACGGTTATCTGCTCGGATTTGTATTTTCGATAGTTATTAAGTTTCATCGAAGAGTAAGGGATGGGAAATACTTTGGTTATATAAATGCAACTTATCAATTATTTTGATATTCAACAGGTTACTAGGTTTTGATGATGCTTACCAGATACGTCAACCTGTGCGGAGAGTTTGGAAGCGTAACTTTCCGTACCGTAAAACGATGTCAGTGATGATGTTGTAAAGGCGCTGTTTCGGCGTACGAAAGTCACCTCGTCGGGAATTCGATTCTGCTGGTCAGAAGTCTTTTCCCCTTCGTCAAACGTGAAATCGAAGATCCGTCGACTGAGAAGTAGACCGGGATCTACACCTCCTGTACTCAGATCGCCTCCTTCTGGGTTACCCTCTATTATGTTGTAGCCGATGCCGACAAAATTGACACCATGTTGGACAGGAAGTTCCGCCGTAGCTGAACATCGCTCGACATCTTGGATCATTACCAACGTTGAGGCGATGAGGAGAATAGCAAGTTTTCCGCCAAACATTGTGGTTGTTCAGCAGATTCTTAATGAGATATCAGCAATACAAGAATAGAACATGGATCAAAAGTCTATTGTATCACCGGTAAATGATCGTGTTCTCCCTAATAATCTATGGGCAGTTGTCATAGGTAATATGCCTTACTGATTTTAGTGGTAATGAAAACAACAGTGGACTTAGACTTAAATTGATTTCCTCATAAAATGAATAGGTACAGAATCTCCTTTTCTACAACATTATTATAAAATTTTAATATTTCAATTTTGACAGTGTGCTTACCATACAAGGTAGAATCCTTGATAGGCGATCCTCCTTAGATAGATGATACGTCAGGAGACAAGCAGTCCGTCTCAACGTAAAGCTTAGTTGGGGCGAGATATACTGCCAAACTGATTCTACAAAGGATGATTTATCCAATTTATCTCACGTTTTTGGCATGCCAGATCTCGAGACACGTTATTGCCACGCCCAGACATATTCTCTGTGGAATAATCACCATAATGTGGTCTAAACCACACTTTATCAAATATATAATAACATACACAATATCTTCTTCATCAGGCATGTCAGGAACCTATCAAAGCGGTCCGGATGGAATTTGGATTAAATCAACCAATATTGTAATGGGTGTTCTGCTGTTGAAGCGAATTTGATTTATTAAAGCTAGCCATTCTTCTGTCTAATAAATCATCATGTAACTTTACATGACTGTGATTGGTTATATTTTTCTACATGTAAAATCAATATAGATGTAAAGTCGATACGGATGTGTTTGAACAAGCTTAAGCTCAAGGATGCTAAGAGTGAATTGTTAATTCTTTCAAGTATCAGAAGGTTGATTTACAACACCATTCCATTTGAATTGGTGATTCACATGTATTACGTACAAACACTGCACATAATCTTGGAGTATTATTTGATAGTAATATGACAGAGAATAACTTTGTACAAAGTCAATCAATTAATTTTCATCTACGTAGTATCAGTAACATCAGAAAGATATTGTCGGATAAAACAGTTGCCACTATAATTCATGCATTTGTAATTTCTCGTCTTGATTATTGCAATTCTCTTTTGTATAATGTGTGATCTTCTCAAATAGCTAAGCTACAAGGAGCACAAAACTCTGCTGCCAGAATATTGTCTAGGACATGTAAAAGAGATCATATTTCACCAATTTTGAAAGGGTTACATTGGCTACCAGTCAGAGAGCGTATCGGGTATAAAATTCTGGTTATTACTTGGAAAGTATTACATGGCTTTGCCCCCTCACATATTAAAAATATACACACTTAGAAAAAAAGGTTCAGGTTTGCACCCTAAATGCAACACTGGCAGCACCCTACGTAAAAAGGGTGCAAAAATGCACCTTTTTGTTCTTCTTTGCGCCTTTTAATGCCCGTTTGCACCCTAAAAGATGCAACTTTCCACCTTTAAGGATGTAGAGATGTTTGCATCCAAAAGGGTGCAAATTTGTACCTTTTCTAAAGGGTACAACTCTGCACCCTCTAAGAATGCAAAGTAGAGCTAACTGCACCGTTAAAGGTGAAAAAAGCTTCTTAGGGTGTCATTGATGAAAATTTGTATGTAGGCCTACCGATTGCCACTATATTCAAGGTGTAATAATTATCAACTAAAACTTGAAACCTGACGAATATCCAGTAGAGCTTGAAGGGAACAGATGAAACCCCCCCCCCCCCCCCAAAAAAAAAAAAAAAACAGGCAGACCAAATAAAATAAAGCTACTGGACTAGAGAGGTGCTTATCAGAGCTTGGGGGAATATTGGACACTCCTCCCATTCACAAAGTTTGCATCCAAAAGGGTGCAAATATGTACCTTTTCTAAAGGGTACAACTCTGCACCCTTTCAGGGTGCAAAGTGTAGCTAACTGCTCCGTTAAAGGTGCAAACAGCTTCTTAGGGTGCAAAGTTGCCCCCAAAGAGGTGCTGCCAGTGTTGCATTTGAAGGGTGCAAAATTGTACCTTTATTTCTAAGTGTGGAATTTCTGAATATGTACCAACTCGTTGTCTGCGTTCTTCTGGCAAAAAAATCTTCTTGTGGCACATAGAACGAAATGATCTCTTGGTGACCGTGCCTTCATATATGGAACCGCTTACCTCCTAATATCCGTTCCATAGACACTTTGGATTCTTTAAAGTAAACTTTGAAGACAGTCCTTTGTTCTAAAGTAAACAGTGAAATTTAATTCAGCACAGATTTGTAGTATTCTTCAGCATGTTCAGTCCATTCTATTTCTACCTTCTTGCTTCTCTCATATAAGTGCGTTGTATTATTATGATACTTTTTAAAATATCAAAAGAAGAAAGGGACAACGTAAAAAGGGAATAGTTCATAATTAGCCGAATTAAAGAAAACGTGCTCAGCTACAATGCGAGTATCATTGATGAAAATTTGTATGTAGGCCTACCGATTGCCACTATATTCAAGGTGTATAATTATCAACTAAAATTTGAAACCTGACGAATATCCAGTAGAGTTTGAAGGGAACAGATGAAAAATTAAAAAAAAAAAACAGGCAGACCCTGGACTAGAGAGGCGCTTATCAGAACTTGCGGGAATATTGGACACTCCTCCCCTTCACAAAGTCTTGGATCCTTGTTAACGTATTCTTATTATTGTATGTATGTAATATGTATGTATGCAATAGATATCATTACGGTGACCAAATCACATGCCTCTTGCTTGTCTCCTCCTTGCATGTATGTAAATGTTGAGTTTTCTATTCATTTGATGTCAGGAGGTGATAAACGTGTTTTGAATCTGAATCTGAATCTGATAATTTATTATTAAGTTAATTATACCCAAGGGTTGTAAAGTCAAAGAAAAGTATAACCGCCACACCATCAGTTCCCTCCAAAAAATAATTGCCTGAAACCTCAGAAAATTATATCCAGGCAACCGCACAGTCAAAATTCCTAAGTCAGGAATATTAAAGTATGAAGCGCTGGGCAATAATGGATTCTTGATTTATTTATTGTTTTATATATTCATTTGATGTCAGGAGGGGATAAACGTGTTTTGAATCTGAATCTGAATCTGATAATTTATTATAGGTTTTCCCGGCCAATTTCGCACGTTTGTCAGTGTGTTTGATAGAAAGTTCATTCAATTTAGCAAAAATCCTCGTTACGGCGCATTCTGTCTTTCGAAATTGCAACTTGTACATTCAATTTAACATTTCGAACAATGAAATCTGCACATGTACCTTTCGAATTCATAAAAGGGGTCTTCAAATTGACACGTGCTCTATATTCAGTCAAATTCGCCAACACCGGTCGAAGTTGTTATTTCAGTCATTCAATTTCGTGGATGGGCATCCAAATTCCCAACATTTTCAGTCAAATTACCTCATAGTTTTTATTTCCATTTTAAAAGGTGAGAACATATGTATTTAAATGTGATTTTTGTTTCGGCCACACACTGTTAAGCAGTAAATAAACTCGAATTTGTTGTTCTGTAACGCCCCTCTTCTTTCATACATGCCATAAGGCATATATATACCAGTACGACAGAGACCCTTCATCTTCTTCGGTACAGTCATGGCAGCACAAGTTAGATACAGGCGCATATCTCAACAAAATAGAGAAAGACTTATAGAAGCATTTGAGGGACATAACCTTGACTACCTAGAACTGGCCGACATGCTCGGAATAAAGCGCTCAACGGCCAGATCAATTGTGGCCACATATCTCCGGACCGGGAGACGCAACAAGCTGCCAAGGGGAGGCGAGCGAAACGTGAAGATGGATGACGAAATGAGAGCTCGTCTCCAAGCCACTGTAAGCAGTAACCCCTTAGTCACCCTTGAGCAACTGAAGATAGATCTACGGGCAGCTCTTCCGCAGAAGCCCCCGGTATCCGAGAGCCCCACGCGGGGTCCCTGCACGTCGGGTCGTACATGGCCAACGCGGTCGGCAGTGCAATGTCACTTTTGCAGTTTCAAGTGAGATTGGGCTCGTCCACCACACTATTGCAGCGGAAACGGTGACGAGGGAAACTTTCGAGGCTTTCCTGGCTACCACCGCTCATGAATGCGAGAATGTCTTCCCCCCTGATGAGGACGTGTACCTGATTTTAGACAACGCACGTCCTCATGTAGGAGCTCAGCTACCTGGTGATGCAAGCCCAAGGATTCATTTGAAGTTTCTTCCTCCGTATTCTCCATTTCTCAAATGCTTGGAGATGGCCCATTCTGCGTTTAAGGCAGCCATCAAACGAGATCTGGCCCGCCCGGAGTTGCAGCAGAGGGTAGGCGACAGAGAAGCAGCACAAGAAGCTGGGGTCAACATGCAGGAGTGGAGATTCAACCATTCAGCAGGCAGCTCGACGAAATACGGACGCAATAACGCAAGAGAAAGCCATCCGGTGGTTTAACCACACCCAGACATACCTCCCAAGATGCCTGGCCCGCCAACAAATTGATGACTAGAACTGATCTAAGAACTGTATTCTTTATTCCTAATGATGGTTAGCATTAATGTAACACCCACCCAATGCAAAAAAATGAAAGACATATGAAAGAAAAAATCACGATGTAAATTGAAACCTCCACACACAATACACCATTGAAAGAAAAGTTGCCAAGATGATACAGGAATAAAGAATAATCCGAAAATATGAAATATTCTGATGCTCATACAAAACAATGATGAAAGAATTGAAAAAAAGTAGAAGAATAAACGCTTAAAGACCTCTGCTCAATTGACTTAAGTACGTGTTAAATTGGATGGCTAGAAATGAATTCGAATTAACGAGCGCACTATATTTGTGATCACGTGACTACATAATTCTAAATTGAATGAACGATTTGCGAATTCATGCTTGTTTAATGAATTTCAGTTGAAAAAGTATTAATTAGAATGAGGTTAAATGTAATCTGAATGCTCCAAAAATTAATTTGAACGAATAAATAATGAAATTAAAATACCGAGCGTGTCCTCTTGGCTGAATTTGGCTAAATTGAATGAATGCTCTTTCAAATGGACTGACAACAATACGAAATTGGCCGGGAAAACCTATATTAAGTTAATTATACCCCAGGGTTGTAAAATCAAAGCAAAGTATAACAGCCACACCATCAGTTCCCTCCAAAAAATAATTGCCTGAAACCTCAGAAAATTATATCCAGGCAACCGCACAGTCAAAATTCCTAAGTCAGGAATATTAAAGTATAAAGCGCTGGGCAATAATGGATTCTTGATTTATTTATTGTTTTATATATTCATTTGATGTCAGAAGGTGATAAATGTGTTTTGAAACTAAATCTGAATCTGATAATTTATTTATCAAGTTAATTATACCGAAGGGTTGTAAAGTCAAAGCAAAGTGTAACCGCCATACCATCAGTTCCCTCCAAAAAATAATTGCCCGAAACCTCAGAAAATTATATCCAAGCAATAATAGATAATTGAAAATATGAGTTATTTTACGTTACTATTTTCTACTGCCATTTAGTAAGATGCAATTATTTTTGGATCTAGCTGCGACAAGGCTTCAGCCTGTTTTCAAGGCGACTAGAATACGTGAACATCAATATTGAAAACAATAAAGAAATGGTTCGAGTTTTGCTTTATATATCTTGCCCGTTACCTTTATGCAACTCCTTGGCAATCATATGTTTCTTGAAGACGATTTTAACGGTACTTTTCCATCCTCTTCCCTTTTCGATTTCTCAGTATCTCTTCTCACTTCCCCATCCCCCTCTTTCTCTCTTTCTCCCTATGTCCTTAAAACAGGGGCAGCACGTCCGTGGGGGTGCGGGGGGCACAGTGTCCCCTACTTTATCAAGTACAAAAAAGTGCCCTTTTTATTTCTGGAATGTGCCTCTTTCTCTCTGATGAGTGCCCTCTGTTTAAACTAAATGTGCCCCTTTTTCTTGCTAATAAGTGCCCTTTCCCCTTCTGATAAGTGCCCCTTTTTCTCCTTCTGAAAAGTGCCCCTTTTAAAATCAGATAATTGCCATTTTATCTTCTAATAAGTGCCCTTTTCGCTTTCTGAAAAGTGCTTCTTGTCAAATCTGATAATTACCACCTAATCTCGCTAATAAGTGCCCTTTTCAAATCTGATAATTGCCACCTTACCTCCCTAATATGTATCCATTTCTCCTTCCAATAAGTGCCTCTTTTCGTTTTCTAAATATTATCCCTTTTCTCTCTTATGCCCTTTTCTCCTTTGATAAGTCCATTTTCACTTCTGATAGGTGCCCCTTTTACCTTATAATAAGTGCTCAATTTCTCTTCATATAAGTTCCCCCTCTTTACTTCTGATAAGTGCCACTTTTCAAATCTGATAATTGCCTCCTGTGTCTCTTTAAGTATCGTTTTCTCCTTCTGATAAGTGACACGCATTTTTAGATTCTAAATAATGCCCCCTTTTTTGTACTAATATATGCCCTTTTCCTCTTCTCATAAGTGCCCCCTTTCACCTCTTATAAGTGCCCTTTCAACCTCTGATAACAGCCCTTTCCAATTCTTATAAGTGCCTCATTTTGCCTATATTTCCAACTGTTTGATTTTTTTTTTTACAAGCCATATCTAGCTTCAAAGAATCGGTGCAGCTCTACAGATACCCATATTACTACAACTACAAAGTAAGGGAGTGGAACTGGAGGCAAAAGGGGTACAATGGGCAGTGGCCCTGTTGAGGTACGCTGCAGGCAAAGTAGACTGGAACCAACAAGAGCTGGATACTTTGGACATAAAAGCAAGGACATTGTTGACTATGCATGGGATGTTCCATCCCAAGGTCTGATGTAGATAGGCTATATATGCGCCAAGAGAACACGGAGGACGCGGACTGATGGGAGTAGAAGAAACTGTAAGGTATAAAGACAGAGCTTATACTGCTATATGGATGGAAAGATGGATGAAATCATGACTGCCATTAAAGGGAGATATGTAAGATATATCATTGCAATCAGGGTGTGGGGGCAGGATTTTGTGATAATTCCGAAGAAAAAGAGAAGGAAAAAGAATGAAATTACCATTTGGGTTTTAAAACGAGACTTTGGCCGGTGGTGCCCCTAAATCGACCAGTGATAATAATGATCTTCATGCAGGGCCTGCTGGAAGGGCAGTTTGATAACTGAAGTGGCTACCCTGGGTGAATAAACGTTATTATTAGTAGTACTTTACTCTAAAACAAACAGGACTCAAAAAATGTGTGCGAGTCTCATACGCCATCAACGTCTAGGATAGATATAGTTCATAACACGGAGCGCTCAGTCCAGACAGTAGAGTAGACTACACTATGGAGTAGACTACACTATGAACACGATGAACACGATGACAAAGAGAGCGGACAAAATATACAGCTCCTCATTGTACACTCCACAATTGTTCTGGTAGACAAAAGAACATCCCTTCATTGCTATTATAAGCAGAACAGGTGAATATGCTTGTGACACCTGTTCTACATACTTTCACATAATAGCTATCAAGGGATGTTCTTTTGTCTACCAGAGCAATTGTGGAGGGTACAGTGAGGAGCTGTATATTTTGTCCGCTTCTTTGTTCACCATGTTCATAGTGCTAGGGGAACCGGGGCGCGTCTTTTTTTTTGTAACCAAGCCTAGGCAGAAACCCCTTTTTGAAGACTTTGAAAGAGAAATACAAGTATCGGACTTGTATACTCAGTCACCTTATTTTTAAATAAGCAAAACAAAATTTCGTAATATAAACTTCTGCCGAGGTTCGAACTCGTGGTTCTTTCACCAAGAGAGGACTGGATTATACGATTGCGCCACACAAAACAGCTGCTCGATGCCCTTGCTCGTTTTATTATATCGATATAATTCGTTTTCATGAATATTTATGCAGACTAGTCTTGACGGAATAAACCGTATTAGTATGAAAAAATGCGAAATCTGCCTAGGCTTGGTTACAAAAAAAAGACGCAACCGGCGTAACCGGGGCGCATCAATCTTACCAAGTGGATAAAATACGAAGGAAGCCATTGAATGAGAGCAGTGGCGGCACCAGGATTTTTAAAGTGGGGGGGGGGGGCAAATGGGGGGCAAAAGAAAATGTTGGGGGGGGGCAAGGGCGGACAAAGAAAAATGTCCACCCATGCCATACAACGCCATTATGATTATTATTATTATGTTGCAGTCCTCTTCCTTTCCCTCTATTCTATGTTCCCTATCCTCTTCTTCTTTCCCTCAATTTGTCTGTCCCTTTCTTCTTTTCCTCTATTAGATTGTATTGTATTTGTGTATTCAGGCGTACCTGCTACAAGCATCTGCATATTGGGACTGCGCCTTCTTCTTGTAATTGTACTGATACTGCTGTATATGCATGTAAATTGTACTATTTGAATTGATGTTGAATGTTGTCAAAATCAATGGAAGAAAATAATTGTTAATATGAATTGAATTGAATTGAGTAATCAGTGATTTTACTCCTCTGCTGAATAGAAATTTTCTTGCTTGGGAGTACTTGATATTCACTCCTGAACAAGTGATTGCTCACGTGACCGCTGGGGGAGTGAAAACAGAGAGAAATATAATTTTAGGAAGAGAACGGCACAAAAGAAGTTGAGTCTCATACGCCATCAACGTCTAGGATAGATATAGTTCATAACACGGAGCGCTCACTGAAAACAGTCCAGACAGTGGAGTAGACTACACTATGAACACGATGACAAAGAGAGCGGACAAAATATACAGCTCCTCATTGTACACTCCACAATTGTTCTGGTAGACAAAAGAACATCCCTTCATTGCTATTATAAGCAGAACAGGTGAATATGCTTGTGACACCTGTTCTACATACTTTCACATAATAGCTATCAAGGGATGTTCTTTTGTCTACCAGAGCAATTGTGGAGGGTACAATGAGGAGCTGTATATTTTGTCCGCTTCTTTGTTCACCATGTTCATAGTGCTAGGGGAACCGGGGCGCGTCTTTTTTTTTTGTAACCAAGCCTAGGCAGAAACCCCTTTTTGAAGACTTTGAAAGAGAAATACAAGTATCGGACTTGTATACTCAGTCACCTTATTTTTAAATAAGCAAAACAAAATTTCGTAATATAAACTTCTGCCGAGGTTCGAACTCGTGGTTCTTTCACCAAGAGAGGACTGAATTATACGATTGCGCCACACAGAACAGCTGCTCGATGCCCTTGCTCGTTTTATTATATCGATATAATTCGTTTTCATGAATATTTATGCAGACTAGTCTTGACGGAATGAACCGTATTAGTATGAAAAAATGCGAAATCTGCCTAGGCTTGGTTACAAAAAAAAAGACGCAACCGGCGTAACCGGGGCGCATCAATCTTACCAAGTGGATAAAATACGAAGGAAGCCATTGAATGAGAGCAGTGGCGGCACCAGGATTTTTAAAGTGGAGGGGGGGGGGGCAAATGGGGGGCAAAAGAAAATGTTGGGGGGGGGCAAGGGCGGACAAAGAAAAATTTCCACCCTTTTATTTTCTTTCACTCTGAAAATTATTGGGGGGTGCCGCCACTGAATGAGAGGAGCATGTGGGAGGGGGTCCCGTCCCTTTCTTTCTATCCCCCCGCCCTTTCACGACATTGAGTGCGGGAGGGGAAAGTGCCCGAGTATCCACGCCACTGCAAATACCCAGTTAGTCTGAAATTTGATTTGATTTTCTTTGATTATTCGTTTCACGCTTAGCAATGAACAAATTAGATTACATCAATAACAATGTTATTAATGTTAAAAATGTTAAAAATGTTAAATCACCATTTAAAATGGCCGAGGAGTGACCACCTTTTCAAAATGGCAGATCAAACTCTTAAACCTGCTAGATACAACCTTTATAGTGTTGGATCCAGCATGTTAAAAGTGTTAATCTGGCTTTTTGAAAAAGTGGTCACTCCTCGGCCCTTTTAAATGGTGATTTAACACTTTAGTTTTTAGAATACACATTGAGTATACTCAATGTGTATACATGCAGTACTTCACTGGATGATTCATGTAGGATGATTAATGTATCTAAAATATTTAGGACTGGGCAGATGCTGAATATCCGTTATGAGAAGCTACATCAACGAGTCGTGTCCGAGAGTATACGGGCAGCTACTTGGCAATGGACAGGCAGGACTGTACTGGAGTTTGCAGTAGCAGAGAGCACCATACTTACTGAAAAATGTTCTGGTATGATATGCTCATTATTTTGATTGTAGATACTGGCGTAGCCATGCCTATGTGGACCCACGGGGTCAAACGCATGTGTGTTGGTGTGTGTGCGTAAGTATGTGATCCTGTGGTTTTATGTGTCACCCCACCCCCCCCCCCCCTGCCCCTTCAACAAGTTTGGCTTCCTCAGTGCTTGTAGTGCAGGGCAAACGGGGGGGGGGGGGAGTCTAGTGTGTAGCGTATTATAATTATGTAGTGTTAATGATTAATGACTGGTACATGTATACACATAAATATTTGGAATGGCGTATCAGAAAATTGGTAAGAGGGAGTCTAGTGTACCTCCGAACCCCATTGTACGTATAGACCCACTGAAGTTTTAAATGACTTTCCCCTTGGGTCTTCGAATGCAGAGGATACGTCACTGATAAATTTAATTTTCCCTCTAAAACACTTGATAAAATTGTAGATTTCTATATGAATTTTGTCACGTTTATGAAAGGTTATGTTAAATAAAAATGGCGTGAATGAAGTAAACGTCTGCAAAATATATTCTATGATGTGAGGGATATGCTATACAATATCAAAATAAACGATTATAAAACATGACAAAAATACACATTATACTATATGATTGGATGATTGGATTTAAGTTGTTTAGATGAATTTTGCTTTCATCTTTTATGTTTTATTTGTTTGAAACTACCAGTATATGAACCTGATGAACTTATGCCGTACTACATATTCTTTTTCGAGATGAAAGACCCAACACAACCTCTCTCTCACAAAGACAAGGCAATGGTAAGTTCTCACTTATTTTTCACCTTCATTTATTTACGAACACCAGGATAATAATAATAATAAAAAATTTAGATATTCAACTTTGTTTTAAAAGTTTAAATAAACTTTGTGACTGGACATTTGATATAAAATAATACATGCATAAAATCATGCACATCTTAACATTCTTAACAAAATGTCATAAACGAAAGTCATGGAAAATAATATGCAAAGAATGGATGTCCATCCGTGCCTACTTTATATGAAAGGCTTCATACATGAAAAAAACTGATGACCGGTCTATTGACAATTATCTCTCTCTCTATTCTCTATCTATGACCCCGTTTACACAGAGACTGAAGTCGACTTTAGTCGAATTTGAACTCGAGTTCATTTGTGTGTAAACAGGGTAGTCGCAATTAGAACTCGAGTTCAAAACTCGAATTCGAATGACGACCCAGAGCAACATTTATCGAATTCAAACTCGACTTTTATCGAATTTAAATTCGCTATTTGCTGTGTGAACGGACACGTAATTGAAAGTCGACTAGCAAATATCCAGCCAGTGACCCCGTCATACGTCACTTCCGGTATTGCTAAGCAACGCGTCAGTAAATATTAAAGCGTCATCCAACAAGTGAACCACAACGCACGAACGATCCTACAAAACCCGCCGAAGTCACCAAGACAATTCAGACAATACATCCAAATAAATAGAAAAAGCTGGCTATTTGAGCAATTTAGCTACAAGCAAATCTTGTAAATTCTACCTTTTGCAGTCTTTCGCCCCCCTCCCCCCCCCCCCCGCAAAAAAAAAGAAGCGGCTGGATTGAAGAAAAAAATCTTCCCGCCATCTTCTTAAACGGTCTGCTCGACGAGCAGATCTGACACGTTGCTGTCGCATATAATTATTGATCAGGATATTCCTATTCCGACGTAAAATCATACGAAACCAGATCAAAATGACTGCGCTTACAATACTCGCTACCGCCATTTTGAACTCACTCGCGGGGTTTTCACAAATTTAACCCGGAAGTTGATAATCACGATATTCCCACCAAGCGAGGCCGTAATCAAGTCGAATTCACTTTCCTTCTGAATTCGAGTTCGTCCAACGCTTGGTGTAAACAGCCCACCGAAAAATAATTTATGCTAATCCAAGGTCGCAATTGAATTCGCTGTCGAATTTGAACTCGAGTTCACTCTGTGTAAACGTGGTCATATCTCTCTTCTTTCTCTTTTCTCTATCTATCTCTCTCTTCTCTATCTATCTCTCTTCTCTCTCCCTCTCTCTTCTCTATCTCTCTCTCATTCTCTCTCTGTCTCTTCTCTCTGTCTCTCTCTCTCTCTTCTTCAGATCGACACAGAGCTGCGAAATCGAAACAGTGATGTCGACCGCCTACGACGTGAAGGTGCCATTTGTTACCCTCGCGTTCAAGTAGTTCGTCCAGGCGCGTTTGCAGAGCTTGAACGTTATCTTATTGCAAACACGGGGGTGTCTGCTTATCAGTATAAAGGGCCCCGAAAGCTTCGTATACTCGCTATGGTGCATGTTATGCTCGAGAACCTCGTGTCTTGTCATATTTGAATGTCCTCTTTTCTTTATAAACATAGGAAGTTTGGTAGTAAAAATTCTGCCTGTTGCATGTTTTTGCAGCAATGCTTTCCTCAATATAGTGAAACATAAAACTACGTATAGTTAGAAACAGTCTACGAACTCTATTGGTCTTTAAGAAAATTAAAAGAAAATAACATAACTTTTTTATGAAAAAGGGATTTTTTTTTTTCGTTTGTGTGTGAGTAAAGGTACTGTCAAATTCACAGATAAAAATGGTTAACCATTTGATATTCATGGGAAAGTTATATTGCTTGTCTTTATTCTACATTCATTTTTTTTAAATAAAATTGAACTATACTAAAAACAAAATGATTACTCATCAAACTCTATATAGTGCGGTGTTTAACTTAAACCGCTCATTTATGTGTGGTTAAAGTGTTAGTGTAGTGTAGACTTCATTGCATTGGGGGAACTAAACTTAGAATAGAAAAATGTAATGATATTGTGTACGAATTATTATTTTTTTTTAATGGATCCAGGCAATCCCCTTAATGTAAGTTGCATGCATAATTCAAATGATGCATCTATTACCAAACGATTATGAACGAATAAATGAAAGACCATGAGAAGTAAAATATTCTATTCACAAACATGGGCACATTTTCGCGAAGGGACTGACTCTTTTTGCCAGAATAACTCTTTTTGCCTTGCCTGAATATCAAAAATTTTCAAGATATTGTGAGCGAGCGAAGCGAAAATATTCGGGCATAAAAATACCCAAATATGAGGTGGTAGCTGTCCCAATATCGGTACTTTCAATACCAGCCCTCCCACCCCCCCCCCCCTTGCCTCGTACGTCTATGTTCACAAAACAATAACATATCAAATGTATCGAATGCAATAATGTGTATCCATGTATAGGATAAAGTGAATGAAGGCTTTGTGAAAAATGTGTGTGACCAATGAACTTGAATGAAAAGTGTTAATTTGACTGCCTGAAAGGTGAATTTTAATGCTTCCGAGATGAATTCGAATGCACATATCATGAATCTGTACTGCCGCACGACAAGTTGCGAAATTGGCCGGGGAAACCTATAGGCCTATTAATCTCTAAAAAAGGGCTTGATATCGGATTATAGTTCATGATGCTTTGCTTTATCATTATGCTTGATTACTATCATCCTAACCCGTTTCCAGTATCTTTTTTTAAGAATGCCTGTGAATATTTCAATGTTTTACTCTCACCGTATATCTCACTGTATTATCTATGCATGCCATACAACTCCATTATGATTATTATTATTATGTTGCAGTCCTCTTCCTTTCCCTCTATTCTATGTTCCCTATCCTCTTCTTCTTTCCCTCAATTTGTCTGTCCCTTTCTTCTTTTCCTCTATTAGATTGTATTGTATTTGTGTATTCAGGCGTACCTGCTACAAGCATCTGCATATTGGGACTGCGCCTTCTTCTTGTAATTGTACTGATACTGCTGTATAGGCATGTAAATTGTACTATTTGAATTGATGTTGAATGTTGTCAAAATCAATGGAAGAAAATAATTGTTAATATGAATTTAATTGAATTGAGTAATCAGTGATTTTACTCCTCTGCTGAATAGAAATTTTCTTGCTTGGGAGTACTTGATATTCACTCCTGAACAAGTGATTGCTCACGTGACTGCTGGGGGAGTGAAAACAGAGAGAAATATAATTTTAGGAAGAGAACGGCACAAAAGAAGTTGGTTTCCCTTCTTCCTTGCCATTGAATATAAACGTGATACCAGTGATACCGACTGCATTCCCGAATGACCTCGACAATAATCTCCACCATCATTTCTTATGTCTTATTTCTCATAGAAATGGAGTTAACCTTTGTTTTATTTTTAAATTGCAGGCCGTTAATATATTGACTAAATTCGTTCAAAAATAATAGAAATAAAATACTATTTTTGTTTTACTCCCATTGATTAAAAAGAATTGTAGAGATGTTTTATAACGAAGTCTAGTTAAAAATTCTCCAAAGTTGTCAGCAATGGTTGCTCCGAAAGGGTGGATAGCGTCGCGTCGCGTTGGGTTAACGCGAACGCCACCATTCTTCCAAAGCCCACCCCCGCCCCCTCCTCCCCTCCGATTTTGCCGAAAGGGTGCGTTGGAAGCGCCGGGTCGCGTCGCAGTCAACGCAACGCGACGCGACGCGACGCTACCCACCCTTTCGGAACAAGCCGTCAGCAACCGATTGAAAGGATTTGAAGCCATCCTGTGTTTGGAATTTGGGAATGATAAAGCAAAGAGCTCATTTAGATTGCAGTGAATGTGATGTTCTCTGTTGCTTTAATAGTCAGGAAATTCAAATAAAGTGTGGCTGACATAGATCTGAATATGTTTGAACAAACATACGGTATTGTATTCTATCCACAACGGAGAACCAGACAGGCAGTGTAAATTTTGTTTAATTATGAGGTAGCATGCGACCACTTTGGTGTTTAACAGATTAGATGAGTAGTAGTACTAGGAGCAGTAATATTAGAAGAAGAAGGCTGTCCGTTTCTCTTGTTTGTCTCTTATGAGCTGAAGACCTCAGAGGAAACAAAAATAAAAATACATGCTATTTCAATAAGTATACAACCTGTTCTATTTGAGAAATAGACTTTCTATTTTAGTCTAAAAAAATCAACTGATTTTGATGAAAACAGGTGGTCAAAAAATTGGAAAATCAATCTCCTGTTGGTTGAAATTTTGAAACTAAACTTGAAAATGTGTCACAGGGTTTGGCCTAAAAATGTGCAATTTAATCAGAAATGCATTGCTCTGAGGGTGAAGTTTGTCTTTGGACGAACCTTCCAAGCTGTCCTGCCCATGTTCGTCTTTTGTCGAACCTTCCAAGCTGCACTGCCCACGTTCGTCTTTAGACAAACCTTCCGAGCCGCATTGCCCACCTTCGTCTTTTGACGAACCTTCCAAGCTGCCCTGCCCACGTTCGTCTTTAGACGAACCTTCCGAGCCGCATTGCCCACGTTTGTCTTTAGACGAACCTACCAGGCTGCCCTGCCTATGTTCGTCTTTTGACGAACCTGCCAAGCTGCCCTACCTATGTTCGTCTTTTGACGAACCTTCCAAGCTGCCCTGCCTATGTTCGTCTTTTGACGAACCTGCCAAGCTGCCCTACCTATGTTCGTCTTTTGACGAACCTTCCAAGCTGCCCTGCCTATGTTCGTCTTTTGACGAACCTTCCAAGCTGCCCTGCCTATGTTCGTCTTTTGACGAACCTTCCAAGCTGCATTGCCCACGTTCGTCTTTAGACGAACCTTCCAAGCTGCACTGCCCACGTTCGTCTTTAGACGAACCTGCCAAGCTGCCCTGCATATGTTTGTCTTTTGACGAACCTTCCAAGCTGCCCTGCCCATGTTCGTCTTTAGACAAACCTGCCAAGTAGCATTATAAATGTTTGTCTTTTGAAGAACCTTCCAAGCTGCCCCGCCCATGTTCGTCTTTAGACGAACCTTCCGAGCCCCATTGCCCACGTTCGTCTTTAGACGAACCTTCCAAGCTGCACTGCATATGTTCGTCTTTAGACAAACCTGCCAAGCAGGATTATCCAAGTTTGTCTTTAGACGAACCTTCCGAGCCCCATTGCCCACGTTCGTCTTTAGACGAACCTTCCAAGCTGCATTGCCCACGTTCGTCTTTAGACGAACCTTCCAAGCTGCACTGCCCACGTTCGTCTTTAGACGAACCTGCCAAGCTGCCCTGCATATGTTCGTCTTTTGACGAACCTTCCAAGCTGCCCTGCCCATGTTCGTCTTTAGACAAACCTGCCAAGTAGCATTATAAATGTTCGTCTTTTGAAGAACCTTCCAAGCTGCCCTGCCCATGTTCGTCTTTAGACAAACCAGCCAAGTAGCATTATAAATGGTCGTCTTTAGACGAACCTTCCAAGCTGCCCCGCCCATGTTCGTCTTTAGACGAACCTTCCGAGCCCCATTGCCCACGTTCGTCTTTAGACGAACCTTCCAAGCTGCACTGCATATGTTCGTCTTTAGACAAACCTGCCAAGCAGGATTATCCAAGTTTGTCTTTAGACGAACCTACCAGGCTGCCCTGCCTATGTTCGTCTTTTGACGAACCTGCCAAGCCACATTGCCCACGTTCGTCTTTAGACGAACCTTCCAAGCTGCCCTCCCTATGTTCGTCTTTAGACGAACCTTCCAAGCTGCCCTACCTATGTTCGTCTTTTGACGAACCTTCCAAGCTGCCCTGCCCATGTTCGTCTTTAGATGAACCTGCCAAGCTTTCCTGCCCCTATTCGTCTTTGGACGAACCAGCCAAGCTGCCATGCAATGTTCGTCTTTGGATGAAACTGCCAAGCTGCACTAGGAGGGTTTTTAAATTGAAAAAAAAAGGTTTTAAAGGTGTCAATTTATTTCTATGGGGGAATTTGGTGATCAGCAAATTGGCAATGCTGCTGACGATTTTTTCGACTGGATGTCCTATATCATGTTGAGAATTTACTGAAATGAGGACTTGAAATGAAAGATCCACAGTTTTCACTGTTTTTGTAATCACTAATAACTCCACTTTTTTGCTTAATCTCTTTTGAAAATATTCACAGATTTACAGATAACAGATTCTCTACAGTGAGTGTGCTTGACAAATTTTGATTGAATTTGACAAATGTCATCACCCTTCCCAGAGTACCCACTTACAACGGTGTACCTCAAGTCAATATTCAAGATTATTACCTATATTTGGTAGTTTTACTGGACAATTATTGTTGTTATTTTGATTGGACCATCAGTTTCCAGTGGGCAATATTAGTGCATATTTTTCGTCTTGCGGGTTTCGTCAATCACTTTGTGTACAAATACTGCCCTATGTCGACAAATGTCAAATTGTCTTGTTGCCCATGTAGGATCACTCCAGTCATGTGTGTTTTGAGAAGTTCTGTATCATTGATACCCTAGTAGAAGATACAAAACATCAAGTAAAATTCATAAGTTGTCATCGAAAAAAAGTAGTTTTATTCCAGTTAAGGTTTCAGAAGTCAATTTTGAAACAAATGTTAGAGACTTTATTTAATTATAAATCACTGGTTCCAAACTGGCCAGTACACATGTTTGTTTCACAATTCTGTTTCGAAGAGAGAGATGCAGAAACAGCTTTGAAACGTTCAAAATGTCTTAAGGGCCTTGTGCCATTCTAGTAACATCAACAATATCCATGTACCTACGCTATGAACTTTTAACAGTCAGGAAAGAACGATATCATTATCAGTGTAAAAATACAAAATGTTGCATTTTAGTGTGTTGGTATCGTGTCACATCACATAGGGAGAATGATGTACAAAATTAATTACCGGTAATCAAATTTATACAATAGCTTGGTTGTAAAAGGTGTCGTGATATATTGGATGGCACACTGAGCAAAACTGCTCCTCTTGAGGTGTATAAATGGGTATTCATGTAGCTAGAATCTTTTCTTTTTTGAAAACTTCAATTTTCTATTGTCTTCAATTTTTATGTCGCATCAAATATTCTCAGTAGAATCATGAGCAGGCCATAGTGCTCAAACCAAGACAAGTAACACTTGAAATTCATCCTCTCAGACATTTATTGTGTATTATGTGGTCAATAGGAAAATGGGGGGGGGGGGGGGGGGGTAATTTCTGGGGGCAGTTTGTCCTTGCAGTAATTGTCCTAGGGGTAATTGTCCAAGCGATACTGGGGTTAGTCTAGTTTCTAGCCAATTTTATTTTGTCTTAATTTGCCCGAGTTGCAGCAGAAGCCCAAATATTACACTTAGCCGAGTGATCGAGGGAGCTTACAATAGTGCAATCACTGGGGTAATCAACCTAGGCTAAATGCAATATTTGGACTTTTGCTGCAACTCAGAGAAATAAAGACAAAATAAATTCGGCTGGAAACTAGACTACTCTCTGTGCAAAATCACATGGCGCTCAATGAATGATTTGACATTTTTAGCTCACCTGAGCCTAAGGCTCGAGTGAGCTATTGCGATGGAAATTTGTCCGTCGTCCGTCGTCCGTCGTGCGTCGTCCGTTAACTTTTTACATTTTCATCTTCTTCTCCAAAACCCATGATCGGAATTCAACCAAACTTGGTAGGAATCATCCTTAGGGGTAGGGGACCCAAAGTTGCTAAAATGGTACATGTGGCCCCCAGGGGGGCCCAGGGGGAGGGCCCCCAATTGTAAAAGCTATGTAAATTTCAAACATCTTCTTCTCCAGAACCAGGCATAGCTCTGACTTGGTATTGTGTATAGAGATACCTCTATAGATGAAGAATGAATGTTGTTCATGAAATTTCTCTGAGTGGCCCTATAGGGGCTCTGTGGGGGTAACATACTGGAGGGGGGGGGGGGAGGCGCTGCCAGGCAAAATGTACATTCTGATCTTCTTCTCCAAAACACATGATCGGAATTCAACCAAACTTGGTAGAAATCATCCTTAGGGGTAGGGGACCCAAAGTTGCTAAAATGGTACATGTTGCCCCCAGGGGGGCCAGGGGGAAGGCCCCCAATTGTAAAAGCTATGTAAATTTCAAACATCTTCTTCTCCAGAACCAGGCATAGCTCAGACTTGGTATTCTGTGTGGAGATACCTCTATAGATGAAGAATGAATATTGTTCATGAAATTTCTCTGAGTGGCCCTATAGGGGCCCTGTGGGGGTAACATACTGGAGGGGGGGGGGGGGGCTGCCAGGCAAAAATGTACATTCTGATCATCTTCTCCACATCACATGATCGGAATTCAACCAAACTTCGTAGGAATCATCCTTAGGAGTAGGGACCCAAATTTGCTAAAATGGTACATGTGGCCCCCAGGGGGGCCCAGGGGGAAGGCCCCCAATTGTAAAAGCTATGTAAATTTCAAACATCTTCTTCTCCAGAACCAGGCATAGCTCAGACTTGGTATTCTGTATGGAGATACCTCTATAGATGAAGAATGAATGTTGTTCATGAAATTTCTCTGAGTGGCCCTATAGGGGCCCTGTGGGGGTAACATACTGGAGGGGGGGGGCGCTGCCAGGCAAATTGTACATTCTGAACTTCTTCTCCAAAACACATGGTCGGAATTCAACCAAACTTGGTAGGAATCATCCTTAGGGGTAGGGGACCCAAAGTTGCTAAAATGGTACATGTGGCCCCCAGGGGGCCCAGGGGGAGGGCCCCCAACTGTAAAAACTATGAAATTTCAAACATCTTCTTCTCCAGAACCAGGCGGGGGGGGGGGGGGGGGGAATTATGTTAATTTCTAACATCATCTCATGTACATCCTCCTAGTAGTTTCAATTTCTAACATATCTCCTGGTGGTGCTAGAGAGAACATGCACCAGATGTAAATTGATCGCCTCAGGTGAGCGTCGTGCCCCCTGGGGCTCTTGTTTTTTCAGGCAGCACAATCATTGGGGAAAATGTGATATTCCGGCTTCTGCTGCAACTCTGAGAAATAAAAACAAAATAAATTTGCTAGAAATTAGACTATGCTGGGGCAGGGCGATCTTCAGCCTTTTTCTGCAATAAGGTGTCACCAATTTTTTGCACCATTTCAGTCCCAGTTTTCAAAATTTCCTGAGGGCTTTTGGCCCATCAAAATTCGCCCCCAACTCCCCTTTCTAAAACCTCGCTACGCCCACGTGGGGTATTACAACTGTACTTCCTTGCTCATACATGTACCACATGCCCTAACCATTGACCCTACTCTGCCATATATTCAGACCAAAGGAAGTAAAAACTGTAGTAAATGAAGAAAACATGCTTTTCACTTTGATTTTATCTTAATTCCTTCCTATTAATATTATATGAATGTCCTTGGGCTGAAGCAATTAGACCCCCTGCATACGGCCTTGTGTATCGAAAACACAACAAACTTAGACTGAACAGTAATGGCAATACATGTACATAGATGCTCTCATTACACACAGATTGCGTTAACTTTCGTCCCTCTATGGTCTTTGAAAGACTATAATTATGAGGTAACTTTGTTTCTGGTTGTTATACAAGAGTAGTGGGACTGAAAATTCAGTTACAATTAAAATGAGTTATATGTTGCTTGGTGTATTCACCTACTGCAATGAGATAGAATGTCGTTTGAATTTTGATATCATAAAATAGAGAAATACATAGGAGGAAACTGTCATTGCTAAATGCCACTTTCCTCATAATAAACTCCAATGCCTGGCATTTTTTAGCTAAAATCTTCACTTTCTACATGTATGGTACATATTTGGTGGTAGACTGTGCAATGCAGTGTCGCCCTATAAATCACTTTCATAGTATTATTCCAGTTCTGATTTGTGGCTGCTGACCAAGCATTGCTAATCCCCATTAATATCCCTAGTGGACACTAATGACCCTGGTCAACAACCCTATTTACACATTCTTTCCCTCTTCTACTCTCCTCTCCCAAAAATATAGACATTTTGATAACCACCAGCCACGTTTCATAATAGTCCCTTGTTTTATGGTCCACATTCCTCCTTTTTATTTCCTATTATGATATAAACTCCTCACTCCTTGTATTAAAGGTAAACTAGAGTAGTGGGAAGGGACCAAAATGGCATTGTCAAAATTAGCTACTGTAGCTACATGTACTGTATTATAGTACATGTACATGTATTCTACCAAAGAGACCATATGAGACATATGCAACTGAAGAGTTGGCCCAAAAATTGTGTATTACTGATTTTGAGGAAAGTGTTGTTACTAACCAGTTTCCCCCTATGTATTTCTATATTTTTATTTCTGGTATAACTTCGCTAAATGACAAGCTATGATCAAAATTCAAACTGTGTTCTATTTCAATACAATAGATGAACAAAACAAGCTACATATACCTCATTTTAATGATACATGAATTTTCACTCCCACTACTCCCGTTTACCTTTAAGGACTCTTTCTCTTTGGACCACATATAGTCTACATAATTAACCAGCCAAGACTGTTTTGGTCAAATGGCTATAGTACAGGAGGATCATATAGCAAACAACAGCTACAATTTGTTGAATAATTTATACTGTGGAATATAACAGATATAATAAATATCTCCGACTCGCACCCTATGATCGGGCTCAACCTTTTTTTTTCTTGTGACACTCCCAATATACCATGCTATGAAAAACAGAATAAACAGCGTTTAATTCGGAGTGTTGCAGTATATTCTTTAGAATACACGTAATATAACAGCTAATCTTGACAATGTCATTTCAGCCCTTCCCACTTCTATAATTTACCTTCATCTATAATCGACCCTGCTCCAACTATACCCTTCCTGTAATAAACACTGATTTCATCATTTTCCAGCCAATTCTTCATGTATTGTACAGTAGTATAAGACACTCAAGTTTAATTACTCTTTAAAACCTTCCTTATACCTTCATGCACTTTCTGCCTCCCAAAGTCAAATAACGCCTCTGACATTTAATCCTTCCTTTCCTCCTGTTTGACTGAATAACAAAAACTTAACTGAAAGGTTGTGTTGACTCTACACTATGCCATACCTTTAGCCATCTTTATAATTACCTCCTAGTTTTACCTCCATTTAGCTTCATGTAGGGGCGACTTAATTTGGCCCCCTTCTTATATATTTCATATCTGCTTACAGGTAGCATCCCTCTTTTGAATTTTTTGCTTTAAATTAATCTTACAAGTTATTGGATGAAGAAAAACATAACCCGTTTTGAATTTAACCTTAAATCTATTCCAACTGAGGGTGTAACCTCCCTCAACAAAATCTGCGACCATCACGCTAGCGCCACTGTACGCCTCACAGCATTTTCTGACTTTTTACACTGAAGTCTCGCACTTTTGACACCAAGTTTATGAAAATCGGGCTATCGGTTGCAAGGTCATGTGACCTTAAGTATCTGCATGTAGGCCCAAAAATGGTCAAACTTTGTAAATTTCCATAGGTATGTGTACAAAATGGTTGGTTTTGTATCAATGGCTATAAAACTACTTTCATCAAGTGTTTAACTGTATTTGCAATTTTTAGAATTTCCATTTGATCAAACCCAACTTTTGGAGAAAACCAAAATCAAAAAAACAATAGAATACATAATATATAAAATCAAAGAAATACATAACAAAATTTAAGAAATAATAACATAAAAAACTTCAGTTAGCATACATCTCAAATTAATGGACATATGAGAAAATGATGCATCTAATTTGCATAAAGTGTACCGGTATTAATATAAAAAATACGGGATTTTGGTTACAAAACTTTGTAGCCTTATTCTTTTTACCTGTCTTCACGTCTGTGCAAAATTTCATGGTGATCACTTACTCGACGGCTGGAATTTGGGGGGGGGGGGGACATATTGACCCCCGCCCCAGTCAAAACCGTCCTTGAAAAAGTCCAGTTAGAATAGGGTTAAATTTGCACATGTTTTGTGAAGGCTGTGTTTGACCTTTAAAATTGATGCAAAGAATACTTGCTCTTTGTGTATTTGGAAGATGAGGTTAGACTGCCCACCTGTGCAGCTTTCTTGTGATTGAAGAATGATGATCTATGAATGCCTAAGCAGGTATAAAATGCCACTTGACACAATCTTGTATCTGAAACATAGAATCCTTTGAATGTCTGAACTGTTCAAGTTGCCATTTACGTCTCTCGTGTGGTGCTTTGCTACAATAACATCGCCAGCACTCTTTATGACATTAGCCAACACTTTCTTCATACATGAAGAGTGGTATGTACATCTCTAGTGCCTTGCTTTCTTCATACTGGATTAGCTGATCTTGCTCACATACTTTTTGTTTGTGGGTTGTTTGTCATCATCACATTTTGTTCTGTCCAATCTGGCAGAAACTTCTGGATTCGCACTATACTCACTGACATGATCAATATCAGTATACCTTGATAACACATCATGAGAAGTGTTGGGACTGCCATCCAAACTGGAATCATTCTCATAAAGTTGCAATGGCGATAACATAGGTGTATCGTTTTCACTGTCGGATTCGTAGAATTCATAGATATCACCAGTTTTCTTATGCTTTTTAGGGGTAATACATGTCAGTAGAAATACAGTACCTGTTTTCCCTGGTTCTTCGTTAATGATACTCAACTGCGAAAGATTAAGCACAGGAGAAACATCCACTTTGTCTGCAGCACCGGAGCTTTCAGCATCATCACATATATCATCAAAACTCAGTTGTGATAAATTAATCATGTCCGAAGTACCATTATTTTCTGTTAGTGATCCTGTTGGGGCCGAAATATGTGCATCATCCAAGTCATCTGTACTAAGCCGGAATATATCAAGTTCCTTTACATTCTGTATCTCCATTGTAAGAAAAATATGTTGGAATCAAATTTCAATTACATACCGCCCTGGATAAATAGAAAGGAGTGCATGTTATGCATGTAGTTGTCCTGATGTGCACAAGTTGATAAGTCAATGTGTCAGACTGACTGGAGATGTACACCCAGGGTATATGAGGCAGAGCAACTGTTCACTGAAACAGGAGTACTAACCATCAATGCAGGACCACATACTGGGTCTTTCCCAAATCAGGTGCAATAGATTTAGAGCTGTTATCAGCAACCTGATTGAACACTCAAGGCTTTTCAAGGTTCCACCTCCCCTGGTCTCTCTATTCAGGGGATGATTTATTAGGGTTTCCATATAAGGACAGCTTACCAACTTAGGGCAATGCAAGTATGCTTTTCCTTGGTATAAACAAGGAGGTAGGAGGCAATAAATTGCTTGTACAAAAGTAGGTGCAATCTCCTTCCTTGTCAGCTCCAGACTTTTAGACTCATGCATGAGTCTGCATCTAGACAGATTTCTGATGTACTTGAGAATACCAATTGGAGGTACAAGGGGATACCACAGCACTAATCAACAGTCATTCTACTCATGCTACCCACATAACTAAGGAATAACAGTCATTCTACTCGAACAGGTAAGGGTAAATGCATATTTTTAGGATTTTATATATACTTTCTGCTATGTTTATCTTGTACCTGCATATTTGCCTTTCCAGTTTTGGAGGTACATTAAAAATGTGTCATTATACAAACACAAAAGAGAGAATGCTTTCCTATACTCTTCCATGAGCTCCCACAGTGGAAACTCGATAGAGATCTGATATAAAGAAGGTATTTGCTCTGGTCCGAATTTTGTTTTGTTATGTGATGCTTTTGGCTACGGATACGTATATGACATGATCTGATGATACCTATAATAAACACATTGTCATATGGTCCCAATGACTATGTTAAAATGAGTTTCCACTGTAAACATAGCTCTAGGTTTAGTGATGATTATGATTATTGATTGATGATGCTGATATGTGTGGGAATATTCATTGACAATATAAAAAAAATATTACAACTTCGACCTATGAAACACATTGGTATGAAATGAAATATGGAATATTGCTTTCCTTGCTCCCTGTAGGCTGTAACCTACATGGTGGTGTCACAAAGTAGCACACTTTTATAACATATTCATGAATAGTTTTTTAGCAACTGTTTCTCATGATGAATTATGACCATTTCAATTTCGCCTACCCCTATGTATTGGCCCCAGATTGTCCGTCCCGACCACATGAAAAGACATCATTTTCTCACTTCGTGCCGGGTTACAAAAGTGTTACCCAAGTTTTTCCATTAAGGTGGGTAGTCTACTTCAAAATTATGGTGAGTAACATAGGGTACATTTCATGCACACGAAAACCCACCCAGCCCCTGCATTATATGTCAGAGAGATAGCTTATTTATAGTTTCTCCTACCAGCATTCCTAGTCTAAGCGTTCAGCCACATATAGTCCTGATTATTGTAAAATAGAAATCATTTCATTTGAACTTCCACATAAATAGTTGTTACAATAAATGATTGTCATATTTATAGAAAATTAGAATTCATATATAAGGGAGCAAAAGCGATTATATAGAGAACTTTAAATGAGCAATAGGCTGTAACCAATAAACTTACAAACTCTGAGATTATAGAATAAATCACCTTCAGGAACAAAGCAAGTTGTGTTTCAGCATTCCAAAGCAGCTTAAGGGAGAGACTATAAACATCCAAGCAAAAGGTGGATTGTTTTTGTACTGATAAGTAAGGTGTTTGTAGAATCTGCAAAGGAAGTTGGTGCGTGTACTTATTGGCCACCTCTCAAAGTGGTGGGAGGGAAGAAAGGCAAAGCAAATAAACCCTGGTTTGATAAAGAATGTCAGAATGCTAGAAGGGAGTATTGTAATAGGAAGAATAGGTATAAAAATAAAAGCAAGAGCTCTCTTTCAACTGTAGAGGATGAATTATTGTGAATTTATTAAGTATTATAAAAAATGTTGAGACATACATTGTAAAAGGAGGTTGTATTTTAAAAAGCAAAATGAGTCATTGTGGAAATTGAAAAATAATGATCCACCTTAATATTGGTCAATTCTGAAGTCTGGGGAACAGAATAATTTGATTGATGCTCCAGTTGTATTGTCTGATTTCGTTGATCACTTTAAGAAGATTGGCAATGGGGACATTGATCATGAGAGATTATTGGTGACCTCATTAAATGAAACACAGAGTGATGCTGGTTTTGATAGTAAAAATCTATTAGATGACCCATTCTCTGAAAATGAAGTTGTGTCCATGATAAAGAAATTAAGAAATGGTAAAGCTTGTGGTATAGATAAAGTACATAATGAATTTTTGAAGAATTGCCCAAGAAATATGATTATGATATTAGTCCGCTTTTTTAATATCGTGTTAAATTCAGGTAATATACCCTCAGATTGGTGTGCAGGAATAATCATTCCTATTTATAAAATAAAGGTGATGCTTCTGACCCAGATAACTATAAGGGTATTACATTACTAAGTTGTTTGGGTAAATTATTTACTTCTGTATTAAATTCGAGATTAACTAAATTTTTGGATTCAAATTGTCAGATTGGGCAGGAACAAGCAGGTTTTTGTGCAAGTTACAACTGACCATGTATTTGTGTTGAAGTGTATAATTGATATTTACCTGCAACAGAAGAAGCGTCTTTATTGTGCGTTTATTGATTATAAGAAAGCTTTGATTTTATTGATAGATACTCATTATGGCAGAAACTGCTGAAGAATGGTGTTAGTGGTAAAATTTTTAATGTGATTAAGAATATATACCAGCATGCAAAGTCATGCGTAAATGTTAGGGTAATTTGTCAGAGTATTTTACTTGCAATATTGGTGTACGACAAGGGGAAAACCTTTCTCCATTATTGTTTGCCATTTATTTGAATGATTTTGATAGCTATACTGGTTCATGCTATGAAGTTCTGAAGTATCTGGCCAATTGTTTGTTGTATGCAGACGACACTATTGTCCTAGCTGAGAGCCCAGAACAGCTCCAATCTGCCTTGAATGCAGTTAATGTTTGTCAGAAGTGGCAATTAACCATAAATACGAGTAAGACTAAAATTGTTGTTTTTCTCGAGGGAAGGTGAGGAAAATACCAATTTTTAACTTAAGTGGTGATGTTTTGGAGGTTGTGGATGACTTTACATGTATATATTCTGGAGTTAGATTTAAGTATAATGGTACGTTTAAATCAACAATCATAAAACAGGTATCCCAGGCGAGGAAAGCTTTGTATAGTTTATTGGCAAAAGCAAAACGATTACAGCTGTCCATTGACACACAGTGTGAATTATTTGATCGGATGATCTTACCAATATTGACATATGGGTGTGAGGTATGGGGTTATGAAGATATTGCTCAAATTGAAATCTTTCATAGAAAGTTTTTGAGGACAATTTTACGGGTAAATAAGTTTACTCCAGATGCCATGGTGTATGGTGAAACTGGGCGCTCCACTTTATTAAATCACATTAAATGTAGAATGATTGGATTTTGGTTCAGAATTGTGAAAGGTGAGGAGAACAGATACACTTTCTTGATTCATAGCTTGATTTTTAATATGCACAAAGATCCAATTACCCAGTTCACATCAAAATGGTTGAGTTGTATTGAAGATATACTACAAAAAGTTGGTTATGGAAATATATTTTTATCACAAGGACAGGGAGTTGGAACCGACTGGTTTCTAAAGGCCTTGAAATTCCGCTTAATGGATATGTCAGAACAAGATTGGCATGCAGCAACATGGTCAAATTGTATTTGTTCAAATTATAAGATGATTAAAAAAGCATTGGCTTTTGAGAAGTATCTGTTTATTTTAAGTGATACTGATGCAATTACATTGTGCAAATTTAGATGCAGGTCCCATAGGTTACCCGTTAATAATAATAAATTTTCTTGAGAATCAGTGAATAATGATTTATGTACATTATGTTCGCTGAAAGAAGTCGGAGATGAGTTCCATTATTTATTTGTGTGCTCTTTCTTTAGTAAAGAGAGACAGATGTACATACCAGAAGAAAACTTGAGACCGTGTTCTTACCAAATGTGTAGATTGTTTAGTGTAGTTAAAAGATGCCACTTAAAAAGAATTGTTAGATTCATTAGGATAGTAATGCTGTACTTCTCTAAATCATTTATTGATGAAAAACTTCTTGACAATAATACAGTTGCATGAGCGATTGTAACGACTAGAAGTGGCAGGGTGGTAAAACAACCAGTGCGCTTGACATTGTAATCATTCTATAAAAACTAAAGACGAACGTGGGCAGTGCAGCTTGGAAGGTTCGTCTAAAGACGAACGTGGGCAGTGCAGCTTGGAAGGTTCGTCTAAAGACGAACGTGGGCAGTGCAGCTTGGAAGGTTCGTCTAAAGACGAACGTGGGCAGTGCAGTGTGGAAGGTTCGTCTAAAGACGAACGTGGGCAGTGCAGCGTGGAAGGTTCGTCTAAAGACGAACGTGGGCAGTGCAGCTTGGAAGGTTCGTCTAAAGACGAACGTGGGCAGTGCAGTGTGGAAGGTTCGTCTAAAGACGAACGTGGGCAGTGCAGCGTGGAAGGTTCGTCTAAAGACGAACGTGGGCAGTGCATGCAGCGTGGAAGGTTCGTCTAAAGACGAACGTGGGCAGTGCAGCTTGGAAGGTTCGTCTAAAGACGAACGTGGGCAGTGCAGCTTGGAAGGTTCGTCTAAAGACGAACGTGGGCAGTGCAGCTTGGAAGGTTCGTCTAAAGACGAACGTGGGCAGTGCAGCTTGGAAGGTTCGTCTAAAGACGAACGTGGGCAGTGCAGCTTGGAAGGTTCGTCTAAAGACGAACGTGGGCAGTGCAGTGTGGAAGGTTCGTCTAAAGACGAACGTGGGCAGTGCAGCGTGGAAGGTTCGTCTAAAGACGAACGTGGGCAGTGCAGCTTGGAAGGTTCGTCTAAAGACGAACGTGGGCAGTGCAGCTTGGAAGGTTCGTCTAAAGACGAACGTGGGCAGTGCAGCTTGGAAGGTTCGTCTAAAGACGAACGTGGGCAGTGCAGCTTGGAAGGTTCGTCTAAAGACGAACGTGGGCAGTGCAGCTTGGAAGGTTCGTCTAAAGACGAACATGGGCAGGGCAGCGGACTTGGCAGGTTCGTCTAAAGACAAACTTCACCCTCAGAATAATGCATTTCTGATGAAATTGCACATTTTTAGGCCAAACCCTGTGACACATTTTCAAGTTTAGATGCAAAATTTTAACCAACAGGAGATCGATTTTCCAATTTTTAGACCACCTGTTTTCATCAAAATCAGTTGATTTTTTTAGACTAAAATAGAAAGTCTATTTCTCAAATAGAACGGGTTATACCCATTTTACCACAATGCTTTTAATTCAAAGTAATACGATTTTCCAATAAATTAATCACCACCATTAACAAAATAATTATTTGAAATCAGACAAGCAACTAGAATTTCACATTCATCATAATTATGTTTGAAATTTGTATGAAACAAATTTATACCTCTAAAAAGTACATGTAATATAAAGATTTTCTAATGAGTTAAACATAACCATTAACGAAGATCAGTTCTAACTAAATCTAAATCAGATAATTAAATGGATTAATGAATTCATTTATGTTATGTTGTAAGAAAACTATGAAAATAGATATTATGGAAGTATCAAGACTTTCCCATGCTCAACCATACTCAATAGCATTTCAAGTTGAATACAAAACCATAATCATTTTTTTTTAGTCCGAAAATACCAGAAATATTAGAAATAGGTTAATCCAATCTTCAAATTATTTGATTCCGAAATAATTTATTCGATAAATGACTTAATTGCTAAATTGACATGCTATGAAATCAATGAAATTTAGTCCGAAAATACCAGAAATATTAGAGATAAGGTAATCCAATCTTCAAATTATTTTATTCCGAAATAATTTATTCGATTAATGACTTAATTGCTAAATTGACATGCTATGAAATCAATGAAATCAATCAATAAACTCAAAGTTATGAAATCAATGTTTAAAAAAAAATCATTTAAAATTAATGCAACAATTTTACATGACTCAAGCATAACCATTAAACAGGATCATTTAAATTATACAAGTAAGACAAAAATCGACTGGACATTTCTTTTTAGATCTAGTTTTACAATTAATGAAGTGAAATGACTATTTCCCATTGAATTGGCGGTAACCATAACCAAAATAACATCATAATCATCTGATGGCTTTTTCGGGATTTTTTTTTTTTTTTTTTTTTTTTTGGGGGGGGGGGGGGGTATTTAAAAATACATGGTTGGAATAAAATTACCACAAGAAATACTAAGCAATACCATTTCCCTTTTGAGAAGAATAAAGAATAGGATAGCCCACAGTTCACTTTTATCCTGAATTTGATTGTTGAGCCATGGATCCTATATGGCTTAACTTCTTCATGTTCCTGGATCATATAGACGCTACAAATAAACGAGGTCATATGTCACTACAAATTGCTCTAACAATGGTGCTTATGCATATCAAAATTAAGAACATGCATCAGAGATAAATATATATTTTTTTTAATTAATAAATCTTCATATGGTACCATAAACATTTCTTGGAGTAACAATAGAAATATTAAACTAAAATCAAAGCCAACACTAAAACCAAAAGTAAAACCGAAATAAAAATTACCCCCTCCCTATCCCCCAACAAAAGACAATCAATCACATTCCTCAATTTCAGGATGCCTGCCACAGAATCCCGCAACCAATTCAGCGATGTCATTTTCAATACTCTGTACGCGCAAATAGTCTGGACCAGGTGGGTATACAATATCACCTACGTGATAATAGCAATAAACCAGTCGGACGCCACCGCTATACACACCAATGGCGGGGTGAACTTCAGCTTGCTTGGAAATTCCTTTAGTGTCCCAATAGATCCATTCTTTCTTCACAGACATACCGTGAACCTACAGACGATAATAATAATAATAATAATAATAATAATAGCTACATTTATATTGCGCACGTATCCATCCCAGAGGATGCTCAAGGCGCCTTACAAAGGAGATATCATTAAAAAATATTGTTATAAGATTAGAAGAGTAAGTCTAAGACATGAGAATCTTAAATACGCCTAAATTATTTTTTGGTTTTTTTTTTATTGGGGGGGGGGGGGGGGGGGGGGGGGGGGTTAAAACCCATGATGTAAAATGAAGGAAGTGAATGATATTGCCTAAATGTATCGTTTGAAAATAAGTTAAAATCCTTATCCAAGAGAAGCAGCAATAATAACCCCCTAAAACTAAAATGGTTTTAACAGTGTAGCTCTGAAAGGTACTGTTTGCATACCTCTGTAGAGTAGTTCTGAAAAGAGTTTTCGAACTACGGTAATCTTTCGGTAAAGGAGTATAAATGCTGTAGGACATAAAAGTGATTAGCTACTCACCAGTTGACATTTATCAAAGCGCGTTAACAGCATGAAACTGTGATCTGTAGGGAGGTATATCGGCTGGGAAGTCACGCCATCGTTCCTGCAGCAGAAGTTTATTTCGGTGTCAAAGCCGTATGTTCCATCAGGCACAACGCCATAATTCACCCCGACGTCAGAGTATGGATTCAAATCGGCCCAATGTATGTAACCAGATGTAAAGCCTGAGAAAAAAAATGATGATAAAAAAAGGAAAGATGAAGGAGAAGAAGAAGAAGAAAAAAAAAGAAGAAGGAAAAGAAGAAGAAAAAAAAAGAAGGAGAAGAAGAAAAGGAAGAAGAAGAAGAAGAAGAGGTTCCCCATTACTGTCCTCCTTTTTTAATTGTCTCCAAGAGGTTAAAGACATAGTCCTTTACCTCTCGATATAAGGGTCGGGGTACAGCCATGTACGTCTTCTGGACTGGAGTTGGATCGCTGAGGGTGATGTCCATCTGGAGATCATGGATGGACCCGATGTCGTCGTCAGTTTCAGCAAAGACATCTCGCTCCTCTTCCAAGACCTTAAGGATCTTTACACGCTGTTCTGCCTTGAGGTGTCCCAGGTTGAAGTTGTCAATAAATGACTTGGGTGTTTTGGAGTCTGCAGTAGTAGCTGTCGTTGTGGCGGCTGAAATATTATTATCATGGGAACCTGGATAATCTGGTGGAAGATGGACATTAACAGATGTTACCTCATACAGATGACCAAGAACCAGGCGTCTGGGGACCAGGACTGGCTTCAACGATGAATTCGTGACGCAGAGGCGGACATTTCGCGGGTTCCAGCAATCCATCTGTACAAGGGTATTATCGAGTTCTAGTCCCTCTTCCAGTAGAGCGTTACTTTCATCAGGCTCAAAGATGTATTCCGCTCGAAATTTGTCCCTTTTCTGAGTTGTGCAGTGTATGTTGGCACTTCTCCCAGGCTGGATTACAGTTGGCTTCTTTACGGCGACAGCCAGGGCTATTTCTCCTGATGCTGTTGAAAGAGAAGAAACAATTTGGCTGACTGTACCTGAAGAGAATTCCAAGGCAGACGCAAGCAGTCTACATCGAGCATCATGCGAGGATGGAGAGCTGTTCACCAGAGCTTCAATGACGTTGAAGCCCAGTATGATGTCATAACTAGCATTGCCGTCATGGACGAGGAAAGGAACGGTGACTTCTGTGCCCTCTTTACTGATGTTAGTTATCAGCTCAGCATATCCAATGTAGGGTAGAGAAGTCCCATTCACTGCAGAAACGTTCAGATCTTGGCCCGCTAGGAGATCCGTTATGGGTCGGATGTTGAAATCGGGGTAGTGAGTCTGTAGCCAAGAATGAGACATAAGGGATACTTGTGCACCCGTGTCCCACAAAGCGTCAGTCCTTATCCCACCAACACTACAGCGAACCAAACACTTCTTACCCACCAGTTTGGCGACCTTCCGTTGCGCATGAGATGGGTGGCTTGTGGAGATGTCGGGACTTACTGCTGAGGGTTTCGAGATCCCTGGGGGCGCGACTCGTCCCGTAGTGGCGCCCGGTGCCCGTTTAAACACCCCCTGGCGAGGTGTCCTTCCATCCCACACTTGAAGCAATGACGACACTGCAGTCCGACTCCATTTTTCCTGCAACTTGCGCAGCCCCAATCGCTTGTGGGTCGTGGTCTCCGACTGGTAGGTGGTTGTGCAGCCCTTTTCTTACTGCTCGAGTCCTTTTCCTCCCCATTCACGGCGGCCAGTTCAGCCCGTATTATCTCCCGAATGTCTTTTGTTATAGAGGTGATGTTGACATTTGAGGAGGGGCCTGTCTCGACTGTGGTGGCATTGATTTTGGCTGACTTCTTCTGTTTGGCGAGATGTTCTGCCTCACTGTTTGAAGCTGTGTTGATTGCCTCAAGTATCGCCTCATCTGTGGTGCCTGGTAGGGATAGAACAGTTTTCAGTTCATTTCTGATCCAAGAGCTACTCAATCCCGTGAGGATAGAGTGACAAAACATTTTCCCCACCAGGCCCTCATTGTAAGCAAACTGGGATCCTTCTTCTTGCGATATAAATGAGATCTTCTGCCTTAGAGCCAGCAGCCGCAGAGCGAAATCACCGGCAGTTTCCTTTTGACCCTGGGCAGCTCTACTCAGGTCGTGGTATAGCTCAGTTGCCTCCTTCTCTTTGAAATGTGTTCTCAGCAACCGCCGTAGTGTGGACAGATCCAGCTGAGCCTTGGACTCCAAATAAGTTCGCAGAAGCAGCCCTGGGACCATGGATCTGATGACCGCGTCCACGATTTCGTCGTCGCTGTAACCTTTGGCTTGGCCTCGCTCTATTTGATGAATAAGGCCCATAAATCCCAGACGGTCCTTCTGGCCAGCCTCACCTATTTGGCCAGAGATTTTAAAGTCCCTGCGCCATTGGTAGGGTGCGTCAGCTCCTATCCCTGACGCCTGCGTTGACGGAGGAGCTGGTTCAGTCTTTGCGTGGCTAGCTGCAAGCTCTGTGTTTGGAACTTCCCCCATGACTTTGGGGACTTCTCCCTCCTTAGCTGCAGCTGTCAGTTTCAAAGCATACGCGACCAATCGGTAGGTCGCCTCGACCTTGTCATCTCCGCCATCATGGACCTCGTCCCTCGTCAAGAACCGAGTGACTTTACGATGGAGCTCCCTCCGGCCCTTCACCTTCGCAGTCTCCACAGCTTCTTCCTCGAGCCCTACAGCTGCAGCCGCCCTCTCTAGCTCCTCCACTGTGCACTTAAACAACTTTAGAGTGACAGTGTCCACGAGTTGCTCCATGGCGTTGCTTCTTCTCCGGCCCAAGTAACACGTTGCAGACGTCCGCTTATGAAGGACAGTCAGGATCCCCGCTCGTTCACTGGATGGTGACTTGCAGCCTCATCAGTTCTCTCGCTGGTGACACCATCCGGGCAGTGCCTCCAAATGTTGCACCCGTCAGGGGGCGGGTGTTTTTATAGACGTCTATAGTATGTCATAGACCGATCTGTAATGCAGAAATAAAACACAAGGGATATAGTTGGCTGTGTTACTTCTTGTGGAATCACAATAATGATCCATCTTTTATTATATTGACTATCACACAAAGCAAAACTTAAACATTATGATATCAAACATAATAATAAGATGAGAATGAAATATATAAAACCATGAACAAAACAAACTATAATGTAAATAAAATGCGAAAAGACATGAATATAGAAACTAAGGTGAGTGAAATGCATTTCGAGTAGGATATTTGTATTGTATATACATGTAATTAAATTAAACCAACCGAACCTAAATTATTGCATCTCTTTGGTTTAATTCCTGATAAATTATTAAATGCAAAAGACAACTAAATAAACTCTTAATATTGAAACAGCTAATTTGAAACTCAATCTAAAATATAGCTAGAATAAACTGCATTTGCATGCATTTGCAATCTAAGATATTATTGCCAAACACATTTGCGAATAAAAGTCAATAAAGCCATTTTCGGAAACTGCATCATCACGTAATAAAATTCATCCCTGACTTATAAAATCTTATCCGACTAAACTCAAGAAGCAAACATATTTCAAAAATTATACAAGAAATATTCCGGTTCAGTAGTTAAACCGAAAATAACAAATCATGTAAGCCAACAGCTTAACTCAAGTTAAACTAATTTAGTGTCAATACTAAATGAGAAAATCAAATAAATTTGCAGAAACAAGTAAAATGTATCAAACTCACAAAAGCTAAAACTAATTCAGTGTTTCCCAAAATACTGAAAGCTACCTTCTGACAAATGATCAACATTATCAAAATAAACAAAGTTAAACATACTATGAAAATCATATAAACATTTCAATTTAAGGGAATAGAAAATGTTCTGATGCTTACCTGTAATGCAGAAATAAAACACAAGGGATATAGTTGGCTGTGTTACTTCTTGTGGAATCACAATAATGATGCCAATATTTCAGCTTTTCCCATCTTTTATACCGAAAGCCAACACAAACTAAGACGATTCCATTAGTCCAGTAGGGGTGCATAAATGTGCTTTAAGTTTGTAAATTATCCCTCAGTAAAATATCATTTATATCAGTTTGATAAAATATAACATAACTGTGGATTAAAATGTATCATGTGAACATAAATATTAAATCATAAATTTGAAGAAGTAATAAATTAATATAATTCTTATTCCTCATATAAAAAAACACCCCTTACCTGGACTGTTCGATTTCTACACTACCAGGCAACCGAATTGAGGTAAACAATAAACAAACTGTTACAAGCTAACTCTTTTGTGTAATCTTGTAAGTCTCTGGCTAGGTCTAACCCAATGAATAGACTGTAACTTCTTTGTTCATGACACTGAATGTTAGTGGACATCTAACACAATGCCAATGGCTTTTACACAGCTTTTGCATATACATGTAGATACAGGAGATATCCACTAACACAGTTTAGACCAGCATTACTCAAAATATTTCAGGGATATGAAATAGATATATAAAAAAGAAACAGGAAATACACAAAATCATCTTAAATGTCCATATTTATAAAATAACAATAATATATAATTTTGTCAACTTGCTGTAATGCACGAAGACATATAAATTTGGGGTATTACACCTACACCTCCTGTACTCAGATCGCCTCCTTCTGGGTTACCCTCTATTATGTTGTAGCCGATGCCGACAAAATTGACACCATGCTGGACAGGAAGCTCCGCCGTAGCTGAACATCGCTCGACATCTTGGATCATTACCAACGTTGAGGCGATGAGGAGAATAGCAAGTTTTCCGCCAAACATTGTGGTTGTTCAGCAGATTCTTAATGAGCAAAACAAGAATAGAACATGGATCAAAAGTTTATTGTATCACCGGTAAATGATCGTGTTCTCCCTAATAATCTATGGGCAGTTGTCATAGGTAATATGCCTTACTGATTTTAGCGGTAATGAAAACAACAGTGGACTTAAACTTTAAATGATTTCCTCATAAAATGAATAGGTACAGAATCTCCTTTTCTACAACATTAGTATAAAATTTTAATATTTCAATTTTGACAGTGTGCTTACCATACAAGGTAGAATCCTTGATAGGTGATCTTACTTAGATAGATGATACGTCAGGAGACAAGCAGTCCGTCTCAACGTAAAGCTTAGTTGGGGCGAGATATACTGCCAAACTGATTCTACAAAGGATGATTTATCCAATTTATCTCACGTTTTTGGCATGCCAGATCTCGAGACACGTTATTGCCACGCCCAGACATATTCTCTGTGGAATAATCACCATAATGTGGTCTAAACCACACTTTATGAAATATTTAATAACATACACAGTATCTTGTTCATCAGGCATGTCAAGAACCTATCAAAGCGGTCCGGATGGAATTTGGATTAAATCAACCAATATTGTAATGGGTGTTCTGCTGTTGAAGCGAATTTGATTTATTAAAGCTAGCCATTCTTCTGTCTAATAAATCATCATGTAACTTTACATGACTGTGATTGGTTATATTTTTCTACATGTAAAATCAATATAGATGTAAAGTCGATATGGATGTGTTTGAACAAGCTTAAGCTCAAGGATGCTAAGAGTGAATTGTTAATTCTTTCAACTAAGTATCAGAAGGTTGATTTACACCACTGTTCCATTTGAATTGGTGATTCACATGTATTACCTGCAAACACTGCACATAATCTTGGAGTGTTATTTGATAGTAATATGACAAAGAATAACTTTGTACAAAGTCAATCAATTAATTTTCATCTACGTAGTATCAGTAACATCAGTAACATGTGTGATCTTCTCAAATAGCTAAGCTACACAGAGCGCAAAACTCTGCTGCCAGAATATTGTCTAGGACATGTAAAAGAGATCATATTTTACCAAATGTTAAAGGGTTACATTGGCTACCAATAAGAGAGCGTACCGAGTATAAAATTCTAATTATTACTTGGAAAGCATTACATGGTTTTGTACCCCCTCATATATTAAAAATCTAATTTCTGAATATGTACCAACTCGTTGTCTGCGCTCTTCTGGCAAAGATCTTCTTGTGGCACATAGAACGAAATGATCTCTTGGTGACTGTGCCTTCATAGCTGCGGCGCCGTGTTTGTGGAACCACTTACCTCCTAATATCCATTCCATAGACATTCGTAGATGTTTTAAAGTAAAATTTGATAACAGTTCTTTGTTCTAAAGCATACAGTGAAATTTAATTCAGCACAGATTTGCAGTATTCTTCAGCATGTTCAGTCCATTCTATTTCTACCTTCTTGCTTCTCACATTTTCATCACCCGCCTCGGAATAGGTAAACTAGATAATGATGGCGCAATATGAGTGCGTTGTATTATTATTATTATCAATATGATACTTGTAAAAATATCAAAAGAGGAAAGGGACAAGGTAAAAATGGAATAGTTCATAATTAGCCGAATTAAAGAACGTGCTTAGCTACAATGCGAGTATCATAGATAAAAATTTGTATGTAGGCCTACTGATTGCCGCTATATTCAAGGTTGAATCTGGGTTTCTTTTTTATTAACTCACACTGTATATCAACTAAAACTTGGAACCTGACCAATATCCAGTCTGTAGAGCTTGAACGGAACAGATGACAATTTTTTTTAAACAGGCAGACCCAGGATTTTTTTTCCTAATTAATGAGCGTGCCGATTCACCATTAAGACATACAAGAGCAAATTGAAATAAAGCTACTGGACTAGAGAGGTGCTTATCAGAACTTGGGGGAATATTGGACACTCCTCCCCTACACAAGTCTTGGATCCTTGTTAACGTATTCTTATCTGTATTAATATTGTATGTATGTATGTAATAGATATCATTACGGTAGCCAAATCACATGCCTCTTGCTTGTAGGCAATCTTGTCTCCTCCCTGCATGTATGTAAATGTAAAAATTGATTTGAATCTGAATCTGAATCTGATAATTTATTTATTAAGTTGATTTATACGCAATGGTTGTTAAGTCAAAGCAAAGTATAACCGCCACACCATCAGTTCCCTCCAAAACAATAATTGCCTGAAACCTCAGAAAATCCAGGCAACCGCACAGTCAAAAATCCTAAGTCAGGCAATAATGGATTCTTTTTTTTTTATATAGTCATTTGATGTCAGAAGGTGATAAACGTGTTTTGAAACTGAATCTGAATTTGATAATTTATTTATCAAATTAATAATACCCAAGGGTTGTAAAGTCAAAGCAAAGTGTAACCGCCATACCATCGGTTCCCTCCAAAAAATAATTGCCCGAAACCTCAGAAAATTATATCCAAGCAGTAATGGATAATTAAAAATATGAGTTCTTTTACGTTACTATTTTCTACTGGCATTTAGTAAGATGCAATCATTTTTGGATCTAGCTGCGACAGGGCTTCAGTCTGTTTTCAAGGCGACTAGAATACGTGAACATCAATATTGAAAACAAAGAATGGTTCGAGTTTTGCTTTATATATCTTGCCCGTTACCTTTATGCAACCGTGGCAATCATATGTTTGTTGAAGACGAGTTTAGAGGTACTTTTCCATCCCGTGAGGGCGCGGGGGGCACTGTGTCCCCTACTTTATCAAGTACCAAAAAATGCCCTTTTTATTTCCGGAAAGTGCCCCTTTCTATCTGATAAGTGCCCTCTTTTTTAACTAAATGTGCCCCTTTTTCTTGCTAATAAGTGCCCTTTCCCCTTCTGATAAGTGCCCCTTTTTCTCCTTCTGAAAAGTGCCCCTTTTCAAATGTGGGGCATCTCGTTTTTCCGAAGGTTCGTTTTTCCGATGGTTCGTATTTCCGAAGGTTCGTATTTCCGAAACACTAATTTCCCATGCCTGGGGGTTCATAAATGAAAATGGGTTCGTAATTCCGAACATTTGTTGCATTATTCCGAAGGTTCGTTATTCCGAAGGTTCGTTTATACGAAGATTCGTTTATCCGAAGGTTCATAATTCCGAAAATGAAATAGGGTTCGTATTTCCGAAGGTTCGTATTTCCGAAACACTAATTTCCCATGCCTGGGGGTTCATAAATGAAAATGGGTTCGTAATTCCGAACATTTGTTGCATTATTCCGAAGGTTCGTTATTCCGAAGGTTCGTTTATACGAAGATTCGTTTATCCGAAGGTTCATAATTCCGAAAATGAAATAGGGTTCATATTTCCGAAGGTTCGTATTTCCTAAAATGAAAAAGGGTTCATAATTCCGAAGGTTCGTATTTCCGAAAATGAAAAAGGGTTCGTATTTCCGAAAATGAAAAAGGGTTCGTATTTCTGAAAATAAAATAAGGTTCGTATTTCCGAAAATGAAATAGGGTTCGTATTTCCGAAAATGAAATAAGGTTCGTATTTCCGAAAATGAAATAGGGTTCGTATTTCTGAAAAATGAAATAGGGTTCATAATTCCTGGTAAAAAAAGGCGAATTCATCAGGAGCAGAGGTGTAGGGGGGTGGGGGTGGGAGGGCACGCCCCCACCCCTCCCTCATCGGATGGCGAAAAAATAAGAAAAAAAGAAAGAAAATGGAATAGGAAAGAAGACGGTTGGACCCTTTCCGGCAACCCCCACCCCAACCCTCTTCCACCAGCGGCGTCTTAGATTAGCTTTAAGATTATTCCAAAAGACTTGTGCCTCCAATGGTGCCAGTGCTCCCACAATGGCTAGACTCTAGCTACGCCACTGTTAAAGGGATAATTTAGGGTAACGATAGGATATTATGGTTTTAATTGCCATCTTCAAAAAGCGGATCTCTTTTCGACGAAAAGCACCTCCCCCACCCCCGCAATCAATAAAAAAATGAAATGGAGACACAAAACTGGGAAGGTTTATAAAAGAGGAGAGGAGAAGAGAAAAGAGACGAAAATAAGAGGACGAGATTAGAAAAATCGAATAAGTGTTTATGTGTGTGTGTGTGTGTGTGTGTGTGTGTGAGGGTGTGAGAGTGAGTGTGTGTGTGTTTTCTTGTCAGGTCACGGGGGGGTTATTGTGTTTGTGAATCACCACCACAGCACGGTGAATCGCCTCGTCGTAACTTGGTGCTCTGAGGATTGAGCTATCAGTATATAGGGAGTATACCCAAAACAATATTTACCACTACAACACTGTGTCAGTGTAGTGTAGACTTCATTGCATTATCATTATTTTGGGGGAACTAAACTTAGAATAGAAAAATTAAATGATATTTTGTACGAATTATGATTTTTTTTTTTAATGGATCCAGGCAATCCCTTAAATGTAAATTGCATACATAATTCAAATGATGCATCTATTACCAAACGATTATGAATGAATAAATGAAAGACCATGAGAAGTATAATATTCTATTCACAAACATGGGCACATTTTCGAGAAGGGACTGACTCTTTTTGCCAGAATAATTCTTTTTGCCTTGCCTCAATATCAAAAATTTTCAAGATATTGTGAGCGAGCGAAGCGAAAATATTCGGGCATAAAAATACCCAAATATGAGGTGGTAGCTGTCCCAATATCGGTACTTTCAATACCAGCCCTCCCACACCCCCCCCCCCCCCCCCCCCTTGCCTCGTACGTCTACGTTCACAAAACAATAACATATCAAATGTATCGAATGCAATAATGTGTATCCATATATAGGATAAAGTGAATGAAGGCTTTGTGAAAAATGTGCGTGACCAATGAACTTGAATGAAAAGTGTTAATTTGACTGCCTGAAAGGTGAATTTTAATGCTTCCGAGATGAATTCGAATGCACATATCATGAATCTGTACTGCCGCACGACAAGTTGCGAAATTGGCCGGGGAAACCTATAGGCCTATTAATCTCTAAAAAAGGGCATGATATCGGATTATAGTTCATGATGCTTTGCTTTATTATTATGCTTGATTACTATCATCCTAACCTGTTTCCAGTATCTTTTTTTAAGAATGCCTGTGAATATTTCAATGTTTTACTCTCACCGTATATCTCACTGTATTATCTATGCATGCCATACAACTCCATTATGATTATTATTATTATGTTGCAGTCCTCTTCCTTTCCCTCTATTCTATGTTCCCTATCCTCTTCTTCTTTCCCTCTATTTGTCTGTCCCTTTCTTCTTTTCCTCTATTAGATTATATTGTATTTGTGTATTCAGGCGTACCTGCTACAAGCATCTGCATATTGGGACTGCGCCTTCTTCTTGAAATTGTACTGATACTGCTGTATATGCATGTAAATTGTATTATTTGAATTGATGTTGAATGTTGTCAAAATCAATGGAAGAAAATAATTGTTAATATGAATTGAATTGAATTGAGTAATCAGTGATTTTACTCCTCTGTTGAATAGAAATTTTCTTTCTTGGGAGTACTTGATATTCACTCCTGAACAAGTGATTGCTCACGTGACTGCTGGGGGAGTGAAAACAGAGAGAAATATAATTTTAGGAAGAGAACGGCACAAAAGAAGTTGGTTTCCCTTCTTCCTTGCCATTGAATATAAACGTGATACCAGTGATATCGACTGCATTCCCGAATGACCTCGACAATAATCTCCACCATCATTTCTTATGTCTTATTCCTCATAGAAATGGAGTTTCTTTTCTTTTTTTAAATTGCAGGCCGTTAATATATTGACTAAATTCGTTCAAAAATAATAGAAAAAAAATCTATTTTTGTTTTACTCCCATTGATTAAACAGAAATGTAGAGATGTTTTATAACGAAGTCTAGTTAAAAATTCTCCAAAGTTGTCAGCAATGGTTGCTCCGAGAGGGTGGATAGCGTCGCGTCGCGTTGGGTTAACGCGAACGCCACCATTCTTCCAAAGCCCACTCCCGCCCCCTCCTCCCCCTCCGGTTTTGCCGAAAGGGTGCGTTGGAAGCGCGGGGTCGCGTCGCAGTCAACGCAACACGACGCGACGCCATGCTACCCACCCTTTCGGAACAAGCCGTCATCAACCGATTGAAAGGATTTGAAGCCATCCTGTGTTTGGAATTTGGGAATGATAAAGCAAAGAGCTCCTTTAGATTGCAGTGAATGTGATGTTCTCTGTTGCTTTAATAGTCATGAAATTTAAATGAAGTGTGGGTTACATAGATTTGAATATGTTTGAACAAGCATACGGTATTGTATTCTATCCACAACGGAGAACCAGACAGACAGTGTAAAGTTTGTTTAATTATGAGGTAGCATGCGACCACTTTGGTTTTTAATAGATTAGATGAGTAGTAGTAGGAAAGGAAGAAATAGGAGCAGTAATATTAGAAGAAGAAGGCTGTCCGTTTCTCTTGTTTGTCTCTTATGAGCTGAAGACCTCAGAGGAAACAAAAATAAAAATACATGCTATTTCAATACGTATACCCATTTTACCACAATGCTTTTAATTGAAAGTAATACAACGATTTTCCAATAAATTAATCACCACCATTAACAAATTATTATTTGAAATTAGACAAGCAACTAGAATTTCACATTCATCATAATTATGTTTGAAATTTGTATGAAACAAATTTATACCTCTAAAAAGTACACGTAATGTAAAGATTTTCTAATGAGTTAAACATAACTATTAATGAAGATCAGTTCTAACTAAATCTAATCAGATAATTAAATGGATTAATGAATTCATTTATGTTATGTTGTAAGAAAACTATGAAAATAGATATTAAGGAAGTATCAAGACTTTCCCATGCTCAACCATACTCAATAGCATTTCAAGTTGAATACAAAACCATAATCAATTTTTTTTTAGTCCGAAAATACCGGAAATATTACAAATAAGGTAATCCAATCTTCAAATTATTTGATTTCGAAATAATTTATTTGATAAATGACTTAATTGCTAAATTGACATGCTATGAAATCAATGAAATCAATGTTTAAAAAAAATCATTTAAAATTAATGCAACAATTTTACATGAATCAAGCATAACCATTAAACAGGATCATTCAAATTATACAAGTAAAATTGTTTAAATTGAATGCTCGTAAAATGAATTTGACTGACAAAGTTGCGAAATTGGCCGGGGAAACCTATAGGCCTATTAATCTCTAAAAAAAGTGCATGATATCGGATTATAGTTCATGATGCTTTGCTTTATTATTATGCTTGATTACTATCATCCTAACCTGTTTCCAGTATCTTTTTTTAAGAATGCCTGTGAATATTTCAAAGTTTTACTCTCACCGTATATCTCACTGTATTATCTATGCATGCCATACAACTCCATTAGGATTATTATTATTATGTTGCAGTCCTCTTCCTTTCCCTCTATTCCATGTTCCCTATCCTCTTCTTCTTTCCCTCTATTTGTCTGTCCCTTTCTTCTTTTCCTCTATTAGATTATATTGTATTTGTGTATTCAGGCGTACCTGCTACAAGCATCTGCATATTGGGACTGCGCCTTCTTCTTGAAATTGTACTGATACTGCTGTATATGCATGTAAATTGTATTATTTGAATTGATGTTGAATGTTGTCAAAATCAATGGAAGAAAATAATTGTTAATATGAATTGAATTGAATTGAGTAATCAGTGATTTTACTCCTCTGTTGAATAGAAATTTTCTTTCTTGGGAGTACTTGATATTCACTCCTGAACAAGTGATTGCTCACGTGACTGCTGGGGGAGTGAAAACAGAGAGAAATATAATTTTAGGAAGAGAACGGCACAAAAGAAGTTGGTTTCCCTTCTTCCTTGCCATTGAATATAAACGTGATACCAGTGATATCGACTGCATTCCCGAATGACCTCGCCAATAATCTCCACCATCATTTCTTGAGTCTTATTTCTCACAGAAATGGAGTTAACTTTTTTTTAATTTTTATATTGCAGGCCGTTAATATATTGACTAAATTCGTTCAAAAATAATAGAAATAGAATACTATTTTTGTTTTACTCCCATTGATTAAAAAGAATTGTAGAGATGTTTTATAACGAAGTCTAGTTAAAAATTCTCCAAAGTTGTCAGCAATTGTTGCTCCGAAAGGGTGGATAGCGTCGCGTCGCGTTGGGTTAACGCGAACGCCACCATTTTTCCAAAGCCCACCCCCGCCCCCTCCTCCCCCTCCGGTTTTGCCGAAAGGGTGCGTTGGAAGCGCCGGGTCGCGTCGCAGTCAACGCAACGCGACGCGACGCGACGCTACCCACCCTTTCGGAACAAGCCGTCATCAACCGATTGAAAGGATTTGAAGCCATCCTGTGTTTGGAATTTGGGAATGATAAAGCAAAGAGCTCATTTAGATTGCAGTGAATGTGATGTTCTCTGTTACTTTAATAGTCAGGAAATCTAAATCTGAAGTGTGGCTTACATAGATTTGAATATGTTTGAAGAAGCATACGGTATTGTTTTCTATCCACAACGGAGAACCAGACAGGCAGTGTAAAGTTTGTTTAATTATGAGGTAGCATGCGACCACTTTGGTTTTTAACAGATTAGATGAGTAGTAGTACTAGGAGCAGTAATATTAGAAGAAGAAGACTGTCAGTTTCTCTTGTTTGTCTCTTATGAGCTGAAGACCTCAGAGGAAACAAAAATAAAAATACATGCTATTTCAATACGTATACCCATTTTACCACAATGCTTTTAATTCAAAGTAATACAACGATTTTCCAATAAATTTATCACCACCATTAACAAAATGATTATTTGAAATTAGACAAGCAACTAGAATTTCACATTCATCATAATTATGTTTGAAATTTGTATGAAACAAATTTATACCTCTAAAAAGTACACGTAATGTAAAGATTTTCTAATGAGTTAAACATAACCATTAACGAAGATCAGTTCTAACTAAATCTAAATCAGATAATTAAATGGATTAATGAATTCATTTATGTTATGTTGTAAGAAAACTATGAAAATAGATATTAAGGAAGTATAAAGACTTTCCCATGCTCAACCATACTCAATAGCATTTCAAGTTGAATACAAAACCATAATCATTTTTTTTTTTAGTCCGAAAATACCAGAAATATTACAAATAAGGTAATCCAATCTTCAAATTATTTGATTCCGAAATAATTTATTCGATAAATGACTTAATTGCTAAATTGACATGCTATGAAATCAATGAAATCAATGTTTAAAAAATAATCATTTAAAATTAATGCAACAATTTTACATGAATCAAGCATAATCATTAAACAGGATCATTCAAATTATACAAGTAAGACAAAAATCAACTGGCCTTTTCTTTTTAGATCTAGTTTTGCAAAATTAATGAAGTGAAATAACTATTTCCCATTGAATTGGCGGTAACCATAACCAAAATAATATCATAATCAACTGATGGCTTTTTCGATATTTTTTTGGAGGAGGGGTATTTAAAAATACATGCTTGGAATAAAATTACCACAAGAAATACTAAGCAATACCATTTCCCTTTTGAAAAAATAAAGAATATGATAGCCCACAGTTCACTTTTATCCTGAATTTGATTATTGAGCCATGGATCCTATATGGCTTAACTTCTTCATGTGCCAGGATCATATAGACGTTACAAATAAACGAGGTCATATGTCACTACAAATTGCTCTAACAATGGTGCTTATGAATATCAAAATTAAGAACATGCATCAAAGATGCATAAATTATTTTTTTAAATTAATAAATCTTCATATGGTGCCATAAACATTTCTTGGAGTAAGAACATAATATGGCGTAGAATAGAAATATTAAACGAAAAATCAAAGCCAACACTAAAACCAAAACACAAATTACCCTCGCCCTATCCCCCAACAAAAAACAATCAATCACATTCCTCAGGATGCTTGTTAGATAAACGAAAAGCAGTAAGTCTAGAGACGTCAATTAGAATACTCTGTTTGCGCAAATTGTCTGAATCAGGTGGGTATACAATATCACCTACGTGATAATAGCAATAAACCAGTTGGACGCCACCGCTATACACACCAGTGGCGGGGTGAACTTCATCTTGCTTAGAAATTCCTTCAGTGTCCCAAAATATATATTCCTTCTTCACAGACATACCGTGAACCTACAGACGATAATAAAAACATAGTTGTAAAGATTAGAAGAGTAAGTCTAAGACATGAGAATCTTAAATACGCCTATTTTTTTTTTTTTTTTTTTTTTTTGGGGGGGGGGGGTGGGGTTAAAACCCATTATGTAAAATGAAGGAAGAGAAGGATATTGCCTAGAATTTATCTTTTGAAAATAAGTTAAAATCCTTATCCAAGAGAAGCAGCAATAATAACCCCCTAAAACTAAAATGGCCTTTTAAAACAAAAGCAGCCAAGGTACATAAGATTTTCTCTATTTTCAAGACATGCTTCTGTGTCAGTATTTGCAGCTTGCATGTATAATACATAAACCATACCAGGCAAACTCAGTTAAGGAAATTAATAAATAGTTATGAAGTCCATGGCTTTTAATTGAGGCAAGATGTGATAACATCACGAGGAGGATGCGTGTATATAGTCCGATTCCACATGTAATGTCCAGCAGAAGACGAAGAATAACAATCTGTGGGTTGCATTTATTAGAGTTTATTCATGTTTCTTTCGAATCTATGATAGCGTCACAAATTCCAAAGAGAATTATATAATTGTTTGATAAAGCCTAGATCACCCTTTATCGGCGGCCGATCACCGAAAATCCCTTCATTACATCTGAACTCCAAAATCGAGGCAAGAAAAAAATTGATGAAGAAAAGCTTTGTAATCTCTAATCTCAAGGTACTATGGCAACATTACTTTCCCGTTGATTTCCCACTGATTCCATTATTTCTATAAGGCAGTCTTGTAATGTTGTTCCTTAGTTATCGACTATTCACCACCAATGAAAGGTTTTCGATGTTGCATCCAAAACCCATTGCCGAACAAACTAGTCTGTGAAAGGTGTTTTCTGATCTGTTTGCATACCTCTGTAGAGTAGTTCTGAAAGAGTGTTTTCGAACTACGGTAATCCTTCGGTAGAGGAGCATAAATGCTATAGGAAATAAAAGTAGATTAGCTACTCACCATTTGACATTTATCAAAGCGTGCTAAGAGCATGAAACTGTGATCTGTAGGGAGGTATATCGGCTGGGAAGTCACACCATCGTTCCTGCAGCAGAAATTTATTTCGGTGTCACAGTCGTATGTTCCTTCAGGTACAACGCCATAATTCACTCTGGTGTCTGAGTATTGATTCAACTCGGCCCAATGTATGTAACCAGATGTAAAGCCTGAAAAAAAATGATGATTAAAAAGGGAAAGATGAAGAAGAAGAACAAGAAGAATAATGATAAGAAGAAGAAAAAGAAGAATAATGATAAGAAGAAGAAAAGAAGAAAAAGAAGAAGAAGAAGAAGAAGAAGAAGAAGAGGTTCCCCATTGCTGTCCTTCTTTATTAATTGTTTGCAAAGGTTGCAAAATGTCTTCGCCGGGGATCGGCCAGATCCAAAAAGTCAGTAACTGTTCACAAATAATAAGATTCGGAAGGAAAATTTTGCGTACTTCGCTTTATGATTTAACCAATTTCATCAAATATTTATATTATATGAAAAAGTGTTAAGAGCGAATTTACGTTTGTTTGGTTAAATATATATACTGGTCACAATTATTAGAAGACCTGCTAAAAATTATCAAATTTGATATTGACTTGTCAAGAATCAAGAAATCGTTTGATATATGGGCAATTTCTGGTTCCTGCATTTTGCAATGTTGTGGATCAGTGGATAAGTCCTCGGACTGTGAACTGCGAGGTCCGGTTCGAATCCCACCATAGCACTAGCGTCCTTTGGCAAGACGTTAATCTACATTTGCCACTCTCCACCCAGGTGTTAAATGGGTACCCGGTAGGATGCGAAAGTTAATGTCGCTTGCTTAGCAATGTGAGCGCCACGGCCCATTGCTGGAATACCCCCCCCCCCCCCCCCCCCCCCAGGGACTGGAGAATGTGCATACATTGTGTGCGGGCATGCCAGAATCCGATGACCTGGGTAATAAAGTTCTGTAAAGCGCTTAGAGACATCGCCGATGTATTAGGCGCTATATAAAAGCGGAATATTATTATTATTAAGATCTTGGTCATTATCAAGTCCACATAAAGTTAAAGTTCGTTATTTTTCTAATGCTGGAAAAATTAAGATTCGAAGAGTGCTCTTTATGATTAAATTCGCTGACAAGCGTTAGGATCTTTATGCACTGGAAATTTATTTTTAATTAGAAAAGCAGACGGGCTTCTGATTTTACCATGCACTGACAAATTCAAAGACAGCTCTTAATTTGTTTAATTTGCCGACAACACTTTTAAAGGTGCTTACAGATTTGTTTTCGTGTGTGTGTGTGGGGGGGGGGGGCAAGCACAATCTCTCGTGGCCTTTCCCTCCCCTCGAGCACTGCTTATTAACACACTTTTAATATAGTGACCCTTGAAGGGCTTGATAATTTAGATTTGACATTAGTTTGAATTGAAAGCCCGGATATCGAAATAGTGTAGTGCTTGCTTTGTCTTAATCGATCATCTGAAATAAAGAAATAAAACATTAAACATTTTTTTCCGTATTATGATACACGCTGTAATAGACATTGGGATGCTTCAAATGATTTTAGCTCTTAATTTCAAATAATCAAAAGTAAAATCCAATAAACGGAATATTCTTATAAAAATCAATTATAATACCGTCTGGGCATCTTGAATCATACTGGTAGATGCAATAAGACCCAGGCTGCCATTTCCATTGCGAACCAGGAACGGTAGATACGGTTTTCATGCAGAATTCTTGTCTTGAATACGCCCCATTCACCCAACCCTTAAAAATCTTATCGTTGGTTGTGGTGCTTGCGTGTGTCTTCTGAGTTGTTACGTGGATGCGATGTCCTTGGTTCCAGTCCTCAGTCGGACACCCGTTGAAAGGATGAGGAAGTCCATAGAGACCTTCCGGCCAGGTGAGAGGGATTCGGATATCTGGGTCTGAAAATGTTACAAGGAGAAGACCGTATATGAGTGCAAAATAATGTTCTATTGCACTCCTAAGTGAATCTAAGCGTGGGCCAGATTTGTCCGATAGCGATAATGATATTTTCCTAGAAGTGCCGTCTTAATAATAATAACAATAAAATATTAATAATAAGTCCATTTTCACTTCTGATAGGTCCCCCTTTTACCTTATAATAAGTGCTCAATTTCTCTTCATATAAGTTCCCCCTATCCATTCCCGTTTGAATTATGAAAATCGGTATAATACTTTTTGAGATATATCCAAAAATGCTAGGGGGGAACTTACTTTTTTGGTTGAGTGTATATATATATATATATATATACCCGCGCACCTTAAAGAAAAAATAATATTAGAATATAAATGTGCTCATATTCAAAGATGTAATCTATTCCTTCTTGTTGCTCTACGTAGTTTTGCATTAAAATATACGAGATGGGTATAAATCAGGATTTTCTCAGCAAGATTTATCGTCTGCTGGCGATACCAGGGGGCTGCCCTTTTCTTGATGTGTAGGCCTACATAAAGACATTTTTAATCCGAATGCAAAATTGTCTTTCTTCCTGATACAAAATTCCATCTGAGATTTAAAATATTTAACAGATATATACATATATTCTAGAAACGAAAATGTGTTTTATATTTCTTTGAAAATTACGATTTTACTAAATATCTATTTTCTTGATACTATGACGTACCTGACGGAGCTAATTAATTCAAATTTATGGATGATGACTTTCCCAAGCGTCAATAGTGACAAACTATGCATCCACCTGCTTTGAGATAATGGACTTCAAAAGACAGAATGCGCGTTGAATAAATTATGTTCTGCTCTGCCAGGCAAGACCAAGAAATCGGAGAATTTAAAAAGAAATTTTTAAATTTTAAAATAAATGTATATACCTGGTATGTATTTTCCATCATATATGGGCCTTTTTTATAATGAATAGAAACAATTTAGCTCGTGGATTAAAAATATCTTCCTGACCGGAACGGTCTCCAATGGTTCATGTACAACTCCATATCATCAAGAAAATGGCAGCCCCCATGAAGTGTTAGCAGATTGTACCGTGTGCTAGAATGTCTTGATTTAAACCCTTTTCTGATATTTTATTTCTAAAGTGATACAGGTCAATGATTACGAATATATTACACCTTTGAACATAAGTACATTTATATTCTAATGTTAATTCTCCTTTAATGGTTGTCATGAGCACACTATCCCCCTGTTCAGACGCTATTCAGTTCATACCGAAACTCGATAAAGAAACGACGTATAAAGAATCCTCGTATAGCTAACGGGTCGTTCAGACGCATATTGCGACCGTCGTGAAAAAGGTGGTATAGATGCGCAGTTTCCCACTGCGCGTGTTGTTATGATCACGAGGTATCCGCGGAAGAGAGGTAAAAGGTCACCTTTCATGCGCGCTCCCGTTAAGCCCCGCCCAGTTATACCGTTCTATGGTCGCCATACGTTCAGACGGACACGGAACAGTGATTCTTTATCGAGTTCTAGTTCGAAACGATGCTCTGACCCTCGTTTCGCTATACGTCGTTTCGTTAGTCAGCGTTCAGACGCAAAATTTCATCGTATAGCTATACCGTTTTGGTATAGATTGTTAGCGTCTGAACACCCTGTTAGATTGCGTTCGCTTATAATAAACATCTTTGTTATCATTGTATCCTCTTGCATTGTAAATTTTTATCCCTGAAGAATGAGGAGGCCCCCGAAAATTCGGATCTAATAAATTTCAGTTGGCAATTAATGCATTACTATTGTGTTTACTATTGTGTTCTTATATAAAAATGGGTTCTTTAATAGGGCACATATCTGTCGGACTTGACACTCCTGGCGCTCCACAACTATTACCATGGCTTTAGCATGGCTGCACTTGGCAAATGTACATTAATGTCTTGCCAAAAGACACTAGTGCTGGGCCAGGGATTCGAGCCCCGTACCTTGTGCTTCATAGTCCGGGGACTTGTCCACTAGACCACAACACCTCTACTGTGGTACTAATGCGGTAATGGAAATCAAAACAAACAAACAAAAGGAAATTGATGATTTCTTTCTTGCATACTTGAGCTTATCGCTATTTTGTGCCATTCGCCATATCCCCGTAAGGCATTGTCTAGATTTTCTTTCACTGCCTTCCTGTCGAAAGATGCGGAGCAGTAGCCTGCAGTTACGTAATCATCCAGTCCACTCCAGAAGTCGGGCTCGAATACCTCAGGCATGGCGATCAACTTTACACTAATGGGTTCTACAAAAAAAAAGAGACAAATAGTATTTTTGTTTTCTTGATATCTCCAAACAATGCTCTCCCTCCAGCCACCCTCTCTCTTTCTCTTTCTCCCCCCCCCCCTCTCTCTCTCTCTCTCTCGCACACATTCTTTCTTTCTATCTGATTTTCTCTCTGTTAACCTTCTACTTTCCGATGTGCATCGTTCACATATAATCATTGTACGAACATTGTATCAATAATGGAGACGTTAATTCAAGCTGTGCTTATGGCCTCCCATTTTTACTATACATGATTTAATTTGACCATATGATAGCTGTGTACGGAAAGGAATGAACATGTCTCATGGCACATTACTTTGGATGAATGATTTCTATAATATTCCGTGCATTTTTTTAACACGAATTTTCTATCAAGAGGTTTAAGGTAAAGAACTCTTCATGCATAGTATGGTATCATTTTTTTTTTATATACACGCATGACCGAACAACAGACCATGTTCTTGAGACTGCAAAATCCCGCTTGCGCTAAGTGGCAAAATGAGGAACAAACTCAGGGACTAAGATCTGTCTCTGCTCTGTGGAAAACTCAGGACGCACCATGATTTACCTTATTTCGCTACTCAAGAAAGCTCAAGTAACCGCTGTCAAATCAGGCAATCACTTTTGTAAGTTAGTCCAACAAATATATCCATTGTAAGTTGTTAATGAAAAGACACAACTATATAGAGTCTAGGAGCCTGTCCCGAAATAGTCATACGGCCCCTATAAAAATGGGGCCAATTCTTTTTTTTCCATTTAAGGCCCATGGACCAAATTTTGGCAGAAGGAAGAAGCATGCGTATACATAACAAAAATGTAAAATAGACGAAAATTTCTGTTGGGAAGGGGGTGTAAAACGCCCCCACAAAAACACCAAATTGCCACTAAACCAAGCTGCCCAAAATGCTCTGGATGTAGAGAAAAATATTTGTTGGCACTACAACCTTACAATCTAAAGTGTCCCATTCATTTCATGTCAAATTTACATAATACAACCTTGAGTGTTGTAATTTCTTGGGGTGCAGTTTGGTGTCAAATGATTATTTCAATAATAATATCAAATTTTGAGATTTGTATTGCTTTCTCAAAAGTAATAAAACTATATTGTCAGGATTATGTAAACACACTATTGTTCATCATAATAGGAAGCTTGCAAGGTAGATTACAGCATGACAGCCACACAGTCCAAATACTAAGCAAGCTCCTGTATTACGTCTTGTCAAACAGGTGCAGATTATTTCGTCATTTTATGTTCTGTTCCTCACCCGGTAGTCTGGGAGCCTGTCCCGAAATAGTCACCCCAATTTATCCATGAGATTTGACCCCTTGAAGTTACTAAGACCATATAAGTCACTGATAAAAAAGTTGCCAGCCTGACCGTAGCCGTCGGGTTCAGCCCTCAGATCCCCCAAAAGAGACCCCCATCTCCACATGCACCAAATTTTGTCAGAAGAAAGAGCTTTGGGTGTACATTTTAAAATAAATATATATAATAACAGACAAAATTGTCCATTGGGAAAGGGGTACCAGACTTCCCGAAACAAAAACACCAAAATGCCCTTTGACAACTCTTTGTCGTACAAAATGCTCTGTATGTAAAAATAAAAAAAAAAACCCATTTTGTTCTTTCTCACTATGATAACTCAAAAACACGATAAAAACTACTTTCGAAAAATAAACTCAAGGGCAATTTCAAAGGCCTATTGTACTGCCCATAGAAAACCTGTTAGGATTACGTAATACACCATTGTAATGTTCGCACATTTCTAAAGGTGATAGTCAGGCCTATTGAAATTGTCTTGAGTTTATTTTTCGAAAGTAGTTTTTATCGTGTTAAAAGTGTTTTATTAAAATCAATTCAATTTTAATAAACAGAATTTCGAGTATTATGATAATATCTTGAGGTGCAATTTGATGTCAATTGGACATTTCATTAATAAGTTATTTAATTGTGATAACTGTATTGCTTTCTCAAAATGATCAAAAGAATATTGTCAGGATGATATCAACACACCCGTTGACCATCTGACAACATATAATAGAGGAGTTTGCTTGCTATATTGATAATTAACACATGAATAATACACTTCAGCCTGGCAGGCACACACCAAAGATACATGACAAGATCTTCTATTATGTCTTGTCAAACAGGTGCGGACTGACAATGGGTGTGTTCACAAAAATCTGACAATATTTTTTTGGGGCCACTTTTGATTATTATACTCAAATTATTTGATGTAAATTTGAATTGTATTTCATGATAATTTGGAGTGATAAAAGTTGTAGTACCCCCTCCCAACAAAAATACAAAACAAAAAAAAACAACAACAAAAAAAAACAAAATTCTACATCCAGAGCATTTCGGGCATCAAGTTTGGATCTAAGAGACATTTATGTGTTTTTTCAGAAAAAAAAATGAGGTGGGGGGATGGCCTGTATTATCATCCTCCACCCCCCCCCCCCCATATTATTGGATGAAAGAAATAAGAATTATGATATATTAATTTAAAACTAATAATTATCCAAACTCATTATATTTTATCTTGAAATACCATCACATGCTTTAATGATTAGAAGTAAGGAAATAAGAAATGCCATAATTTCAATGCCAAAGAAAATGCGTTCGCTCGAATTGTTATTCTCAGTTGGGGGGTTCCGTCCATTGGTGTAGATCCGTGCATTCTTTCTTTTCATTGAAATACACAAATTTTCTAATGCTCGGTCGCTTTGCTCCCTCGCACAATTATTTTCTTTCAAAATCTCGTAATTTCGCGCCCCCAGTAGGCCTATATAGTTCTTAAATAGCTTAACCTAAAAGGGTTTCAAAATTGGAAAAACAAAAAAAGATGTAATTGCTTTGTTCGCTATATCATGTTAGGTAGCCTTGCTGAATTTCTCGACTCTTCCTCAAGCCTATACAGGGTTTTCGTTAGTTATGCTCCCGATTGTAGAAGTGAGTGAATAGAAAAACCGTTTATCAATGTATAAACTTCGAGCTTCTCTTCCACTCAATTGCGGTGGTCAACTGCACAATTTCCTGGGTAAATGCACAAGAGATTGCGTTTATTAAGGTTAAAAAGTCTACCGCTCGGACGCTTTACTCCCTCGCTAACGTAGATAAGTTTGGGCACGGGGGGGGGGGGGGGGGGGGGTACTTCATTTTTTACCCCAGGCGCCATAATCCCTAGATACGCCACTGGCTTCGCTCCCCCCCCCCCCCCCCCCCATCGTAAACACGGTTCGACACCCCTGGTCAGGTGGCCTTTCGCGATCGTAAGGTCGCAATTCAGAACTGCTCGATACATATCACCTAATTCGTCGAAGTGTGACGAATGAAATCTAGTTATTATTATTATAGATTTGCCCAGAACTAATGTTCAGTTGGTAAATTCTGAATTAACCGGATTTTATCAAGAAATCTAGGGTTATTCTTGTTTCAACAAGTCGATTTCTCATATTATTCGTAATTCTCCATTTCATTCTAGTCCATGACCTTTCGCATAATATGTGCTGTCCTGAGCAGGCTTGCTTTCTGTATGGTGTCAAACGATACGTCGACTCCAAGATCAGCCAGGAAGCTCTTATGTATTGTTGTCACTGTTCCAAAGGCTGCGGTTACTATTGGGATGACTATTATTAGTATTGTCATTATTTTTAGTAGTAGTAGTAGTAGTAGTAGTAGTAGTAATAGTAGTAGTAGTATCATTATTAATTTATCATTACCTATTATTACTACCATTATTATCATTATCATTAATGGACAACTAACAAAAATAAAAATCACTGTGAATGGGTAAAATAATTAGCTACATGTCGTTTGTCCGAAAGTGCACCATTCAAAAAGGCTCATTGATCCTAAACTTCATCCGAAAGGTTCATTTTTTCTGAATGTTCATTTTTTCTGAATGTTCATAAATGCGCAGGTTTTCGATGCCCATAATTAAATCCAATTCTTTTCCGTTCTTCAGAATGATAAACCTCATTTCATTTACTGATTTGTTAACCTTCGGAATAATAAACTCTATTATAGGCCCGAATTCAAAAAGGAGGTTTAAACCATGGTTTAACCCCTCCCCCCCCCCCCCCCCCCCCATATCTGGCGTTTTTAAGCGTACGTGCGCACGGAATCCGATCCAATCATATATTTTCTTTGAGCGCGCGCATGGGCAATGTGCGCTTATTTACGCCTATATCAGTACGCTTATTGAATTCGGGTCATAAACTATCGGCTGATTAACCTTTCGGATAAAACGAATAGTCCCAAATATCCTACCGTTTAAGGTCTCGCTTCCAATCCTGTACTTTGACGAACTGCTACCAAACTTTGTTTCACTGTCCATCCCACTATTGAATGATTCCATGTCAACCGCAACAGATGCACTGAATCCTGCATAGGACCCCGAAGCACTCACACTTCCTCCAACCTGTATTGTAAAATAATGATAATGTAGAGGTGTCGTAATCCAGTGGTTTAAACACTTGACTGGAGATGGGAAGGTCGTGGGTTCGAACCCCGGCGCGGCACTACTGTTCTTTGGTAAGACATTAATCTACATTTGCCTCTCTCCACCCAGGTATTAAATGGTACCGGCAGGAATTAATTCCTTGAATACTGTGAGCACCGACATCGGTAGCCTATAGTGAGATCCGGGGTAATATTGGAGTGCCTTAAGCAAATATCCAATATTATTATTACCCACGCAGATAAAATCGGCAAGGTTATATAAAGGGCTCCGTATGTTTGTTTGTTTGTTTGTGTACAAGATAACTAGAGAACGGGTGAACGGATTTGCACCAAATTTTCAGGGAACGTTCGGATAGTGACAAGAAAGAATCGTTCAGATTATGTTGATGATCGGTGGACGCCTGCAAATTATTTGTAACCTTGTAGTTTTGACCCCCATAGTTATTATAGTATTGCAACTACTCTGTAGCGCCGCTAAGGCGTCGGTGTGCCGCCTTTGACGGCCTTTCTAGTTAGTAGTAGTATTATTATTATTATTATTATTATCATTATAGAAATGACATATAAGACCTTATGTATAACTACTACCATTCCAAAACATATTTTTCATGCAAAATTATCATGAATTATTAACGCACTGGCATAGTGCAATAATAATTTTGTTGTCGTTTTTTATTTGTTTTTTTTTTTTTCTTTTATTAGAATTACGGGTGTAAACACACCATTTTAGAGTTGCTATATTCTGAAACAATTACCATATCTTCAGGAATTTAAGAATGGCAAAAAGAGCCCCAACCCCCACAAAATTCCAACAAAAGGTTTTCCAATGGGGTGTTTGACGTCAGGGATAACATACTTAAAATCTAAGAAAATAGGACTTCCGGAAAGTGGTTATTTTCAAGATGATATCCAAGATGGCCGCCAGCTCCTAAAATTAACTATAAATCATGACATATGCATCTTATGGGGCGTTGCAAGAAAGTTGCGATTGATTGCAAGTTGCAACTGATCGGTACTGACCAATCAAAATCATTGTTGCAAGCCCATCTTATTGAATGGGCAGACCCTGAACCATTCAGAATGGTTGTTCTAATTTGCTTTGCAATTTGCAATTGATTGCAACTTTCTTGCAACACCACATTAGAGATGTAATTTGGCGGTCTATACCGAGGTTTCGGGGGTCGAGAAATCCATTCAGATCAATTGCAATGTGTAATTGGGCTCTGGAAACCTGGAAATCCAAGATGGATTCCAAGATTAATGGCCACCAAAATTATAAAAATGACTGGAAGTGAGGTGCTTATTACAGTAGAAAAGTAATATTCAAGATTTAAAACACATTTCATGGCTCAGGATATAGATGTAGCCTTACATTTAAGAAGGTACCTTAAATGCCCGCCATCTTGGCATCCAAGATGGCCGCCGCAAACCTAAAAATGGCCATAAATCATGAAATGTCCATCCTTAAGACACAATGTCGATGTCTATACCTAGGTTTTGGGGGTTCGGAAATCCATTCAGACCTCCAAAACGGCCTCCGATTTTCTTAGAAATAAAGTGCGGTACTATCTGCAATATTGTTTGTAATTCTCAAAATTAAAATATACATTTCAGGGTATCAGCATATCTATTGATACGCGTAAAAGTATCCAAAGTATAAGGGGTAGGCTTATATTCAAGACGGTGCCTGAATAGGCTACCATTTTGGCATCCAAGATAACCGCCGGCACCTAAAATTATCCATAAATCATGAAATACCCATTTGGAGATTTTTAAAGTAATTCTAATGTCTATACCTATATTCTTTTGGTCAATCAATAATCAATTCAGGCCATATAAAGTTTGTAAGCCTGAAAATCCAACATGGCGTCCAAAGTGTTTACAGTAAACATGTATTTTTCTCCCTTGTGTATACTATATTCATAACATTCTTACATTTTGCGCAGCGTAACTGACGAAGGATGAACGTTGTTCCTCGAAGTGCTCACCTTCTTTCATTCCCAAAGCAACCTCACTGACAATATGCTGTTAAGAAAAAAGATACTTATAAATTTATTTTCACTTTCAGTAGCTCCATTTACTGCATGTTCTGGAATTAAAAACATTAAATATGCGCTCGAAGGTCTCATGGAAATTTAAAAATTTAATTTTAACTTACCATTCACTTATACGCAAGAAGAACAAAAACGGAAGTTTCCTAATTTATGACTTTAGTCGATGAAAGGCTAAGCTATCGACCGGGTTGAAAACTTCCAAAAAGTATTTTGAGATATCTATTTGCGGATACTTTTTGCAACTGTCACCTGTTCATATACCAAGTAGAAACCTCAGAACGTCCAAATAGTCTCTTCTTGCAACTCAAGTATTCATCCAAAATCCCTCTGATCACGATCATTTTAAGTTCAGCGTCTTAAGAAAGTTTGCTAATCATTACTTCCTCTTACTCATGCTGTTTTGTTGTTGTTGATTTATTGATTTATTTTTTTTTCTTTTGGGAGGGGGAGGGGGTCTATCATTTTGCTTCATTTGTTATTTTTTAGCGTAGAGAGTGACAAAGAAATACGGTACTTTATAGTTATAGATTTTTCTGTATTTCGGGTTAAGATCATGTTTAGTGTGAAAAATGTGAAATATTCAGATTCAGATTTTTTATTTCATTACACTTTCATTTTTCAAAGTACATGTATATAACAATATGTATTATGCAATCAACAATATTGACAATACAACTTAGTGCAGAAACGTTTTTGATCATTACAAGCAAAATAATGTGCATTAAAGTTTGAGTTGTAAGAAAAAAGTAACAGTAATGAAGACTACATTAGATTAATTTTATGAAAATGATAATGAAAACAGAGACCAGCATAGAAGCATAGCTTGTAGAAGCGCTGGTCCCTGGCAAAAGATAAATCATGAATACAGCACATAAAAAACTAGTCTGGGCAACCATGCATAAAATGCCCAATAAAAGGGAAAACGAAGAAGACAGATACATGGCCATGGAAAGCAAACAAAATCATAATCATAACACACTTTCCATTGAAGAGAAAGCATTGAGAAATAATAAAGCTGGGAATAGTAACAATGGAAAGGAGTAAATTTTACAAAAGACAGAAGAAGGACAAAGTGACAGGGGGCGAGGAAGGGGGGGTGGGGTGGAGGGGCAGGATCTGGAAGGTTTCATTTAATCTATAGATTTTGCTACACAGGTAAACAAGAATCACCATTGAGGGATCAACGTTCATAAAAAGCAATAAGTGATTTTCTCAATTTACGTTTGAGTGTACTTAAACTTATACTGTCTCGTATATTTAAAGGGAGTGAATTCCAAAATTTAGGAGCTGTATATGAAAAAGTATTCTGGGTTAATGCTGTACGAGTTCTTGGCAAGTGATATAGATTGATTTGTCTGGTGGGGTAATGATGGATCTCATTATTTGCTGTAAATATATTATTGAAGACAGTTGGCAATTCATGATTATGATACTGAAACATAAGTACAGCAAGATTGAGGCGGTAAATATCATAAATTTTTAGTACATTATTAGAGTGAAAAAGACCATCAGTGTGGTGGCGATAATTAACATTACTTATAATTCGCATAGCTTTTTTCTGTAATAAAAAAACTCTGTCTAACAGGCATGCCGCACTGTTTCCCCAGGCTAATATTCCATAATTAAGATATGGTAAAACTAGTGTGGATAATAGTGATAGAAGTATGTTTGGCGGAAAAGACCATTTGAGTTTGTTAATCATACCTATATTTCTGGATATCAATTTACATACATTATTAATATGATGCTTCCATGATAGCTTATTATCTATTATAGTGCCTAGAAATTTTGTTTCAATCACCTTCTGTATTTGTATATTATCTATGAGAATTGGATGAGGAAGTTCGTTAAAAGTATTACTAAATAACATGTAATTTGTTTTTTCTAGATTTAGTGATAACTTGTTAGCCTTAATCCATTTTGCAACTGAATCCAGTTCAGAATTAATCACATTACATATAGTTTCTAGGCTTTTATGCGAGAAAAATAGATTAGTGTCATCTGCATACATGATAAAAGTCAATAAATTTGATGATCTATGAAAGTCATTTATATACAAGATAAAAAGTAAAGGGCCTAGAATAGAACCCTGTGGAACACCACAATTAATATTTCTTAATTGTGACATGCAGTTCTCAATACAGACATATTGCTGACGTTCGTATAAATAATTTCGAAACCAGTCTGAAACAATGCCCCTTATGCCATAATGTGAAAGTTTGCTTAAGAGAATTTCATGATCTATAGTGTCGAATGCCTTAGAGAAATCTAAGAACATTCCTATTGTGTGGGTACCGTTATCAATAGAACTTGTAATATTATTGATTAGAGAGAGGAGAGCATGTGTTGTATTATGGTGTTTTCTAAATCCGAATTGAGATTCATGTAAAATATCGTTATTATTCAAAAACATCATTGTGCGAGTAAAAACTACTTTTTCAAGTATTTTGGAGAAAGTGGTTAACAAAGATATTGGCCTGTAATTTGATCGCGATAACGGATTACCCTTTTTAAAAATAGGTTAATGAAAATATTTTTACAAGAAATCTCCATTCTTTTCGCTGAATAGGGGAGCCCATCCCAAAGATATGTCTCCAATATTGGTGCTCCGATATGCTTCGGCGACAAATGCTTCGTGGACTTCATTTCTTCAAATATATGTATAGGGTAAGTGTTACCGTTCAGAATCAGGGGAGTGTTTCATCAAGTGGCTCGTCAGTGATTTTTACCGACAAATTTGCTCTCAGCCAATCAGATGCAAGGATTTCAGTAGCTTATAACTGTTATCGGTAAAAAGCCACTTACAAAACACTACATGAAATGCTCCCCGGGTTGTCGGTTAGGTTGAGGTCTAAGGATAGGGTTATGTATAGCGTTTACTATTCGGTTAGTGTACGACATTGACGAGGAGCAATTGTCGCTGAAGAATGTGTCATACAACCCCCAAACTCCCGGCCGAAATAAGTCATACCAGTTTTGTTGGGAATGTAGAAGCAAGGGATGTAAGTCAGGGTGGCAATCAATGCAACACCGGATAGGAAAGGGTCAAACATAAAACCATATATCACTTCCATTGTTAAGAATTGATATCAAGAGCAATGGACAAAAAATCCAATCTTTGTTGTAGTAAGGTCAGTTCTTTGTGCTGATGAGGCTCGAGGAAGAGGACAACAGATGGAAAAGTGTAATGTATGATTGACTGTCTTCCTACCTCCAGGAACTTACAAACACGGGGGGGGGGGGGGGTATCCCAAACGTGTAAACTATGCAGTAACAACAGGTGTAAAGTTATGTAAGAGCAGGTCAGATATACATGGATGTACGATAATATCTTGAACCTCATGTACCAATTTCTACAAAAATCTCTTTTATAAGATTACACTCTCCAAGCCGACTTTCCTGATAGACCAAACCAACCCACAATTCCACAAAATATATTCCCAGTCCCACTTAGGCCTGAACTTGTTCTCTGTACAACAAAAGAAAGAGGTTGTAATAGTAAAACTTACGGTGCCGTTCGAACCGAACATAGACGCCCGGCACACGGACAAATTTTAAATGGTATGCGTCTTTGATGAATGATATCATAGACCAGGGTTACTCATGCAACCTCCTTTGCTTGGAAATAGGATCGAGGGGAAATGTCTCGAAAGAAAATAAGAATCAAATCCCTACTGAAGCTAATGAAACAGGGTAGAAGCGTGAAAACAGTGTTGAAGAATATGAGCAAACTGAGTGTAATGTCAAGCTCGCTCTCTCTCTCTCTCTTTCTCTCTGCTTATCTCAAAGGATGAACCGACCTGGATGGATCCAAAAAACGATTACTCTTCCAGCAAATTAGTAGGACATATTATCTACCTCTACTCCATGTTTAATGCAAAATGTGAATTTATGATGACCAAGTCGAGAAATCACTATATAGCCTTAAACTTAAGACACATGTGATGTGAAGTTCAATGTTATCTTTCTTGTCAGTTGATCAATAAATACCATGAATGATACAATGACAGTGCCCCTAGCCGGGGCCTTAATAACTACAATACTTTATGATCCTAAAACTCCAAACCAACTTGTTTTTCGGTATACGGAGGCATACACAATATAGTTTCCCTCTATGTTAAATGAATCAGATATTCAGTACTGTTTGACACCTGATTTGTTTTATAGCTTGTAAGAGATTATGTATTATTTATTCTTCATAAAAGCATCATTGATGATAAGATTCTATATATTTTCTTTGAATTGTCTCATATTACAGTTATTAATTACTGGTTAATTTTAAATATATATTGATTCAATATAGGCCTATATGTTATCGCATTTATAGTTATGCCAGTTGAGAAGGAAATATTCCTCTTCTTCTGGCAGATGACCTGGATATATCAATCTAACTTCTTTGATTTAGTTTTACTGAAATAAAGATGAATTATATATTAAACACATTTTTAAGGGGTCTAATATTTTTACAATTACAAATGAGGAGAGGGGGGACATATCCCGTGGGGGCACTTGATAGGGTCCCAAAACAAGAAAAAGAGCGAAAGAGTTATGGGAGAAAAGGAAGAAAAACTATGAACCTCAAGGACAATGTGCCCCTATAAGCAGGGTAAATGCATTAGAAATACAGTTTTGGAGGATGTAAAATGCGAATAGTTTCGAAAGCTCGGTCGCTTTGATCCCTCGATTTAATTTGTGTTTTAAGGATCTTATAATTCAGCACCCAAGGAGCATTTTTGAAGGGTTCAGAATGTGAAGAAAGCAATAATTCTCGTTGTTTTTCTCACTATTGTACAAATTTCATTCGCCTTTTAAAATATTGCGCCCCCAACTGAAATATCGGATAAAGTGTATAACGTTTTTTTTTCAAAGGTTCAACAGATGGAAGAAATTTTAACTTTACGGTTAGAAATGCAATTGTCGCGATTTATTTCCTTTTTTGCCCCTGGCACCATAATCCCTATATACGCCACTGCTTGGATAACCTTTTAATTACAGAAAATTGAGGGGAATGTGCGTAGAGGAGGGAGAATTACATATACATGGATGGACGTTTGGAAAACAGAGGACTGAATGGTCAGGGAGTGGTGCTGATTAAAAAGGCTTGAAACAGACTAAGCGTTATGGACATGATGGTCAACATTTATAGATTATGTCTCTTGGAGAAAGGGAGGGGAAGAGAAGGGGAGAAAGAGAGGGGGTAGAAAGAGATTTTACCGTTCCCCATTTATCCATAAATTCCATGTATTCATTCATTGTCTCGTCCGTGTAGGTGAGTGGAAGGTTGCAAGCCTCAACAACGAAACCGGTGGAGAATAACTGTTTCCCCGTCTGTGCAAGTTCAGTCTCGTAGCGTGCTTGACCAAGGTTTGTGATCGTCTCATTACTCAAGAACACAGATCCTTGGCTAGAAGTCTTCGAGGCGACTTGTTGGTAACCTACAGAAAACAACCCCATCATATTTCAATTAAAGACGACACGAAATCAGTCTAAATAAAAAAAAAAGTTATAAGAAAAAAAAAATATATACACATAGGACATGAAAAATGGTTGAACTCCGAAACACGTACTCTTTATTGAAGGGCTACCTGTTTTTTGTTTTGTTTATTTAAACAACCCATTTATTACTATTGAATTAGATTTATGGCATGGTATTTGTTATAGCAATTAGTATTTTGTTTATCATAAGTCTTTTCATTTGCTGGGCCCGTTATGTGAAGTGAGGGGGGGGGGGGGGGGGCTATGCCTTACTTTGTTATGCTATGACTTATAATGGGCACTTTCAAGAATGTATCCATTCCTTCATCGAAATATATCCTACCACAATGTTGTAAAGAAATGTAGGCATAAAAATAATGGAAAGCAGCTGTTTATGTTTCTAATCAACATTGGAATAAAGACATTTGCAGCTTTTTGAATTTTTGAGGGGGGGGGGGGGCAACAGGGAATCGCAAAGTGCCACTTTTCTCATGATTTTTCTTTTGTTTTAATAACATACCGGTATTTTTATGTACTAAGGCACTTAAGCAAATGAGTTTAAATGGGTTCAATATTTGTTTGTTTGTTTTTCTGATATTTATTTTATTTTATTTTATTTTATTTTATTTTATTTTATTTTTTATTTTTATTTTTATTTTATTTTATTTTTTTTTTTTTTTTTGGGGGGGGGGGGGGGGGCTAAGGGTCATTTTTACGCGAATTGTTGAAAGGATTTCTGATACATTTGAGATCGACTTATTTTTATGCTCAGCAATAGTCTATTTACGTCACATTTCACCGGGATACAAAAACAGGAGGTCTTTCGCGCCACATACTAATGGAAATGGTAAGGGCTCTATATGCATTGTGCGTTCCCTGCCGGGAAGAATACAGTGTCCCACAGTGCATTCACATTGTGTTCACATAGTCGACTCTTTGAATATGTGATTCAAAATGTTAAAGAGATACTCAACCGCATATTGTGGACGTTTTAATGCCGCGAGAGGGCATCGTGATCGTTACCTGATCATGCCGTTGCCCCGCAGGGCGCAAACCTCGGACATACTGGTAGCCGCACAACATGCACGCTCCGCCTGAGCTCGAGCTCTCGTGCAGTCGAAATGTAATCCCGAGCTCGCCTGGTGGCGTATCCCTTTAAAACGCTCGAATTTAACAGTGTGAAGATGATTTCACACTTTGTTCCACACTGTGAACACACTGTGGGACACTGTGTTCTTTCCGGCAGGGTTATACGCCGTTTTCGGAGTATACCTGTGCTCGTTTTTCCGAAGTTGTGTGTGACTGAATGAGAACAGAAGGAATACAAATAAATTCAAACGATTTTCCCTTTCTACTGCATTCGTTATCCGACAAGTTGGTTTAAAAGCAATACGGCTGTGTTATTTCTAGTTTCAACAAAAAAAACCTACGTATTTGCAATAAATAAATTAATGCAATTTCTCTAATTTACTCTCATAATACATTTCGATCTATGTCATGCTTAGTATCTAAGCATTATTCTTTCTCTTATTAGAGGCAGGTAGGCCTATAATCTATTCCTCCAAAGTAAAAAACACATATTTAACAGGTTCTTCATTCTGCAATAATAATAATAATGTATAAGATTTATAAGGCGCCGAATCCACTTGATGATCAAATGCTCAAGGCGCAACTTGTGCAAAAGATGAAATACATCACAAATAAGCAAAGTACAATAGGAGAGGTACGGACATGAAAGGTAATGGTAATCAATTATAGACCAAATTAAACAGATACTTTTTAAATTAAGATTATTTTTGAACACTTCAACAGAACTGCTTTTTCTAATCCCTTGACGGAGGGTATTCCATATCGACGGCCCAGTATGAGCGAAGGTTCGCTCCTCCCACCTTGTGTTTAAGCCTAGGAATAACAAGTAGCCTAAGCCAGAGATTTTGAAAACGTGGCAGTCTAAGAGGGAATGTAATGCTTGATCAAACCAATGTTGTACTGCGGAGCAGAGCCATGTATATAGTGAAATAATAACAGAAGAATCTTGAAAACAATACGTTCTTCTACAGGTAACCAATGAAGTGATTTTAGAACGGGTGAAATGTGACTGTGCTTGTTGGAGAGGGTCACGACGCGAGCAACGGCATTCTGTAATTTTTGTAATTGTGCTTGCCAAGTAGGTTGTGAGGCAAACGAAACAAGAGGCCATTACCAAATTCCAAGCGAGATGAGATTAAAGCATGAGTAATATTCTCAGTGGCACTACGGTTAAGGTATTTACGAATTAAACCTAAATTGCGTAACTGATAGCGAACTGATTTTGAGACATATTGAATTTGTGTAGACATTGTCATATTTGAGTCGAGAAACACAACAAGGTTACGGCATACATTGGATAAGGTAATTTCATGTCCAGCAAGAGTAAGTGATGGAAATCTTCTCTAACTGAGTCTTAGAACCGTACATTACAAAATCTCTCAAGATTTAATTTTAGTGAATGTGAGTTCAACCAATTATGAACATCTTGTACACATGTCTCAAGATTATGGATAGCGCTGGCTGCATTGCGTTTGAAAGAAGTATATATTTGAATATCATCTGCATAAACATGATAAGAAAGAGAGTGGTGATGAAAAATGTTCTTCAAACCGGTTAAATACAACGAAAACATGGTGGGCCCGCGCACAGAGCCTTGCGGAACTCCGCATGTAAGAGGGAAAGAATCTGAAAGGCAACCGTTTATCATGACAGCTTGGGAATGACACGACACGTATGATACATGCAACAGGGCGACATATTGAATAAAAAATGAAAATATTCAGCACAACTGTAAATTTCTCTCTAGCTTGAAGTAGGATCAGACAACTTACGGGCACTTGCAGCAAACTGGACACTAGCCGTGATGCCTTCATATCCAGCTAAAAACAGATAGAAGAAGAAGAAGAAGAAGAAGTTCAAGTACAAGTTGAAATAATGGTTTATTTCATATAAAATTCAATACATGATGGCAGCCCAAGGGCTGATATTAGCATGTTTACATTGCAGAAATACTTTAAAATGGATCATAGATAAAAATAACATATAAAATCAGAATGACAATATACACTGTGCATAACAAAATAAGTAAATATAAAAGATGAATACAAATTAAAATATTAAAATTGGACTTAAAATTAAACTGAAATAGAAACTATACAACAATATTAATGCAATACTGTATAATTTTGATGAGAAATATTATGAACATTACTGGGAGTTGAGTAGATCTATGAAATGTGATATTACACTCTTTCTGGATCAGTGACTGGCGCGGCCATTGATGCGTCATGTGGGAGTAATATCAAAGACAGTGTGCGAATACTTTAATTACAATGCGATTTTATGATCATGTTTGGAAACTTGTATTTCGAGAAAGCAATGCAAATTAGTTTACTTGGTTTAAGTAAGTATAATATGTCTTCAGATAAATCATATCTTAAACGTTCTTTACAATGATTAAAATACGGTTATCTGCTCGGATTCGTATTTTCGATAGTTATTAAGTTTCATCGAAGAGTAAGGGATGGGAAATAATTTGGTTATATAAATGCAAATTATTTTGATATTCAACAGGTTACTAGGTTTTGATGATACTTACCAGATACGTCAACCTGTGCGGAGAGTTTGGAAGCGTAACTTTTCGTACCGTAAAACGATGTCAGTGATGATGTTGTAAAGGCGCTGTTTCGGCGTACGAAAGTCACCTCGTCGGGAATTCGATTCTGCTGGTCAGAAGTCTTTTCCCCTTCGTCAAACGTGAAATCGAAGATCCGTCGACTGAGAAGTAGACCGGGATCTACACCTCCTGTACTCAGATCGCCTCCTTCTGGGTTACCCTCTATTATGTTGTAGCCGATGCCGACAAAATTGACACCATGCTGGACAGGAAGCTCCGCCGTAGCTGAACATCGCTCGACATCTTGGATCATTACCAACGTTGAGGCGATGAGGAGAATAGCAAGTTTTTCGCCAAACATTGTGGTTGTTCAGCAGATTCTTAATGAGCAAAACAAGAATAGGACATGGATCAAAAGTTTATTGTATCACCGGTAAATGATCGTGTTCTCCCTAATAATCTATGGGCAGTTGTCATAGGTAATATGCCTTACTGATTTTAGTGGTAATGAAAACAACAGTGGACTTAGACTTTAAATGATTTCCTCATAAAATGAATAGGTACAGAATCTCCTTTTCTACAACATTAGTATAAAATTTTAATATTTCAATTTTGACAGTGTGCTTACCATACAAGGTAGAATCCTTGATAGGTGATCTTACTTAGATAGATGATACGTCAGGAGACAAGCAGTCCGTCTCAACGTAAAGCTTAGTTGGGGCGAGATATACTGCCAAACTGATTCTACAAAGGATGATTTATCCAATTTATCTCACGTTTTTGGCATGCCAGATCTCGAGACACGTTATTGCCACGCCCAGACATATTCTCTGTGGAATAATCACCATAATGTGGTCTAAACCACACTTTATGAAATATATAATAACATACACAGTATCTTGTTCATCAGGCATGTCAGGAACCTATCAAAGCGGTCCGGATGGAATTGGGATTAAATCAACCAATATTGTAATGGGTGTTCTGCTGTTGAAGCGAATTTGATTTATTAAAGCTAGCCATTCTTCTGCCTAATAAATCATCATGTAACTTTACATGACTGTGATTGGTTATATTTTTCTACATGTAAAATCAATATAGATGTAAAGTCGATATGGATGTTTTTGAATAAGCTAAAGCTCAAGGATGCTAAGAGTGAATTGTTAATTCTTTCAAGTATCAGAAGGTTGATTTACAACACCATTCCATTTGAATTGGTGATTCACATGTATTACGTACAAACACTGCACATAATCTTGGAGTATTATTTGATAGTAATATGACAGAGAATAACTTTGTACAAAGTCAATCAATTAATTTTCATCTACGTAGTATCAGTAACATCAGTAACATGTGTGATCTTCTCAAATAGCTAAGCTACACAGAGCGCAAAACTCTGCTGCCAGAATATTGTCTAGGACATGTAAAAGAGATCATATTTTACCAAATGTTAAAGGGTTACATTGGCTACCAATAAGAGAGCGTACCGAGTATAAAATTCTAATTATTACTTGGAAAGCATTACATGGTTTTGTACCCCCTCATATATTAAAAATCTAATTTCTGAATATGTACCAACTCGTTGTCTGCGCTCTTCTGGCAAAGATCTTCTTGTGGCACATAGAACGAAATGATCTCTTGGTGACTGTGCCTTCATAGCTGCGGCGCCGTGTTTGTGGAACCACTTACCTCCTAATATCCATTCCATAGACATTCGTAGATGTTTTAAAGTAAAATTTGATAACAGTTCTTTGTTCTAAAGCATACAGTGAAATTTAATTCAGCACAGATTTGCAGTATTCTTCAGCATGTTCAGTCCATTCTATTTCTACCTTCTTGCTTCTCACATTTTCATCACCCGCCTCGGAATAGGTAAACTAGATAATGATGGCGCAATATGAGTGCGTTGTATTATTATTATTATCAATATGATACTTGTAAAAATATCAAAAGAGGAAAGGGACAAGGTAAAAATGGAATAGTTCATAATTAGCCGAATTAAAGAACGTGCTTAGCTACAATGCGAGTATCATAGATAAAAATTTGTATGTAGGCCTACTGATTGCCACTATATTCAAGGTTGAATCTGGGTTTCTTTTTTATTAACTCACACTGTATATCAACTAAAACTTGGAACCTGACCAATATCCAGTCTGTAGAGCTTGAACGGAACAGATGACAATTTTTTTTTAAACAGGCAGACCCAGGATTTTTTTTCCTAATTAATGAGCGTGCCGATTCACCATTAAGACATACAAGAGCAAATTGAAATAAAGCTACTGGACTAGAGAGGTGCTTATCAGAACTTGGGGGAATATTGGACACTCCTCCCCTACACAAGTCTTGGATCCTTGTTAACGTATTCTTATCTGTATTAATATTGTATGTATGTATGTAATAGATATCATTACGGTAGCCAAATCACATGCCTCTTGCTTGTAGGCAATCTTGTCTCCTCCCTGCATGTATGTAAATGTAAAAATTGATTTGAATCTGAATCTGAATCTGATAATTTATTTATTAAGTTGATTTATACGCAATGGTTGTTAAGTCAAAGCAAAGTATAACCGCCACACCATCAGTTCCCTCCAAAACAATAATTGCCTGAAACCTCAGAAAATTATATCCAGGCAACCGCACAGTCAAAAATCCTAAGTCAGGCAATAATGGATTCTTTTTTTTTTTATATAGTCATTTGATGTCAGAAGGTGATAAACGTGTTTTGAAACTGAATCTGAATTTGATAATTTATTTATCAAATTAATAATACCCAAGGGTTGTAAAGTCAAAGCAAAGTGTAACCGCCATACCATCGGTTCCCTCCAAAAAATAATTGCCCGAAACCTCAGAAAATTATATCCAAGCAGTAATGGATAATTAAAAATATGAGTTCTTTTACGTTACTATTTTCTACTGGCATTTAGTAAGATGCAATCATTTTTGGATCTAGCTGCGACAGGGCTTCAGCCTGTTTTCAAGGCGACTAGAATACGTGAACATCAATATTGAAAACAAAGAAATGGTTCGAGTTTTGCTTTATATATCTTGCCCGTTACCTTTATGCAACCGTGGCAATCATATGTTTGTTGAAGACGATTTTAGAGGTACTTTTCCATCCCGTGAGGGCGCGGGGGGCACTGTGTCCCCTACTTTATCAAGTACCAAAAAATGTCCTTTTTATTTCCGGAAAGTGCCCCTTTCTATCTGATAAGTACCCTCTTTTTGAACTAAATGTGCCCCTTTTTCTTGCTAATAAGTGCCCTTTCCCCTTCTGATAAGTGCCCCTTTTTCTCCTTCTGAAAAGCGCCCCTTTTCAAATCAGACAATTGTCATTTTATCTTCTAATAAGTGCCCTTTTCGCTTTCTGAAAACTTCTTCTTTGTAAAATCTGATAATTACACCTAATCTCCCTAATATGTATCCTTTTCTCCTTCCGATAAGTGCCTCTTTTCGTTTCTAAATATTGTCCCTTTTCTCTCTTATGCCCTTTTCTCCTTTGATAAGTCCATTTTCACTTCTCATAGGTGCCCCTTTTACCTTATAATAAGTGCTCAATTTCCCATCATATAAGTTCCCCCTCTTTACTTCTGATAAGTGCCACTTTTCAAATCTGATAATTGCCACCTGTGTCTAAGTATCGTTTTCTCCTTCTGAAAAGTGACACGCATTTTTCGATTCTATATGCCCTTTCCTCTTCACATAAGTGCCCCCCTTTCACCTCTTGATAACCCTTGATAATAGCCCTTCTTATAAGTCCCTCCTTTTGCCTATATTTCCAACTGTTTGATTTTTTTTACAAAATGAGCCATATCTAGCTTCAAAGAATCGGTGCAGCTTTACAGATACCCATATTACTACAACTACAAAGTAAGGGAGTGGAGCTGGAGGCAAAAGGGGTACAATGGGCAGTGGCCCGGTTGAGGTATGCTGCAGGCAAAGTAGATCGGAACCAACAAGAGCTGGATACTTTAGACAGAAAAACAAGGAAATTGTTGACTATGCATGAGATGTTCCACCCCATGGTCTGATATAGATAGGCTATATGCGCCAAGAGAGCATGGAGGACGCGGACTGATGGGAGTAGAGGAAAATGTAAGGTATGAAGAACAGAGCTTATACTGCTATATGGATGGAAAGATGGATGAAATCATGACTGCCATTAAAGGGTCTATGAAGAAATGGAAAGACTTGACAGCAAACCAGCTCAAGGCTGATCAGAGAAATGAAAGACTTGAAGGATGGAAAGGAAAGGTGATGCACGGACAACATCTAAACAGACAGAGGAATTCGCAGCACCAGAGAGTTGGCAATGGTTGAAAAGTGAATGAGTGAATTTAACAAAACACTTGAAATAAATAGCTTTCAAGTGTTTAGTTTTTTGCATTTTAATGCAAGAAGTCTTCTTAAAACTTTGATGCCATAACACAGTTTATATCACAACTTAACTTAAATTTCTCAATATATGGTTTTAGTGAAACTTGGATTCACGATTACACACCTCTGATTTTTAACTTATATGGTTATTCTTTTGTACACAATGACAGGCGTAAAAGTAGAGGTGGTGGCGTGGGTTTTCTTGTTCAGGAATCTCTTAACATAATTGTACGACCTGACCTTAATTTACCAACCGAAATATGTGAATCTCTTTTTATTGAAATATGTTTCCCCCTCAAGAAAAATATAATTGTTGGTATAATATATAGGGATCCCAAACTGAACATTAATCAGTTTAACGACCCTTTCAATGATTGCCTTGAAAAAATTCATAGGGAAAATGTTAATGTTTATATTATGGGCGATTTTAATATAGATTTACTTAAATATTCATCTCTGAATAATGTTAATGACTTTGTTAATATTGTTTACGATAAATCACTCAGACCCTTGATTGACAAACCAACCAGAATTTTAAATTCTTCAGCATCACTGATTGATCATATTTTTACTAATGTCTGCGATAAACAATTACGTTCTGGTATATTATATAATGACATTACTGATCATTTGCCAATTTTTCAAATTACTTCTAATTATGACTTTCAGAATACCAACTCAATAGCAATTCCTTTCAGAAAACCTAATGACACAACAATCAATTCTTTTAAATCTGATTTGTCTGTCATGGATTGGAGCGAACTACAAACAATATCTGATGTTGATGATGCTTATAAATGTTTTTTTTCTTCAAAATTTAAGAAAATATTTGACAATAACTTTTTATTCACACAACCTAAGAAACGGAAATTATTAAGAAAACCATGGATAACACCATCTATTTTAAAAAGTATAAGTAAGAAAAATAGATTATATAAACAATATTGTAGAAATAGCAACCAAATGAATAAGGATAAATTCAAAGCATGTCGTAACAGACTTAATAAAGTATTGAAATTTTCTCGTAAGCAATATTATACCAACCTCTTAGAAAAGAATAAGAAAAACCTCAAAAAAGTATGGATGACTATAAATGATTTAATGGGCAAACAAAAGAAAAGGGGTTTCCCATCTTATTTTAGCAAAGAAGAAACTAGACTGACAAATGATCAAGTTATTGCTAATGAATTCAATAATTATTTTTCAAACATTGCTTCTGCACTGAAAGCTGATATTATTACTCATTCAGGCAAACATTTTACTTATTATCTTCATGACCAGTGCAATAACTCTATTTTTTTTACTCCAACTAAAGAAAATGAAATTATTGATATAGTACACAATATGAAAATGAGCAGTAGCTGTGGCTTGGATGAAATAAGTTCAAAAATTTTAAAGAAAATTATCCACTTCATAGCCTCACCTCTTTCATATATTTTTAACCTCTCTTTGAATTCAGGTAATGTTCCTAGTAAATTAAAGATAGGCAAAATTATTCCAGTGTTTAAAAAAGGCGACCCTCATTTATTCTCTAATTATAGACCAATTACATTACTTTCCTGTTTTTCAAAAATACTGGAAAGGATAATTTACAACAGGCTTCTTTCTCATTTGGATAATAACAATCTTTTAAATAATTCTCAGTATGGTTTTAGACATAATCACTCCTGTGATTCTGCTCTTATAGACTTACATGACAGGCTAATGACAAATGTGAATGACAATTTACATTCTTTTGCCATATTTCTAGATTTGTCTAAGGCATTTGATTTAATTAACCATACAATTCTTTTATCGAAACTCCCTTATTTTGGCATACGTGGTATTTGTCTAAACTGGTTTAAAGAGTATTTATGTAATCGGTTCCAGTACACATCATATAACACATGTAACTCACCTCTAACTAAAGTAATTTTTGGAATTCCGCAAGGATCTATTCTTGGCCCAATTCTCTTTTTGTTGTATATTAATGATTTATGTACAATTTCTCCATTTCTTGATTGTTTATTATTTGCAGATGATACTACTTTAATTGCTTCACACAGTAATTTTGACCAATTGATTTCTGTTACAAATATGGAACTATGTAAAATATCTGATTGGTTCACATCTAATGAATTAATTGTAAATTATTCAAAATGCAATGTATTGTACTTCAGAAAAAAATGTATTTCTTGTAACACTTCTGATGTCAAACTAAAAATTAATGATATTCAGCTTACTACCTCAACCTCCACAAGATTCCTTGGTGTTATACTAGATGAAAATCTTAATTTTGATATGTATCGTACTGAACTCTGTAATAAGATATCAAAGAATGTTGGTATATTATTCAAATTAAGCCATATTTTACCTGAAAGACATTTATTCATGTTGTACAACTCTTTAATTCTTCCATACATACAATACTGCAATATTGTTTGGGCTAGTACATGGAATTCAAAACTTGAACCCATTCACAAATTACAGAAAAAAGCACTTAGAATATGTACGTCAACTCCTTTCCTGGCCCCTTCTAAACCAATTTTTATCTATTTGAAAACTCTAAATATATATGATATAAATAAATTTCAAATTGCTCTTTTAATGTATAAGAAAATGAACGATGTGGTTCCTATCAATACTGCAAATTTGTTTACTGTGAATATGTTTGTACATAATTATGATACTCGCTCCAGTTGTAAGTTACACTATGAAAAAGTTAGTTCGACTAAATTGTTAAAGTGTGTTAGGAATCAGGGTCCTCGAATTTGGAATTCACTTGATAAAGATCTTACCTCTTGTACAACCCTAAGTTCATTTAAAGTCAAGTTAAAAAAATGTCTTCTTGCCAACTACAATGTAAAAGTCAATTAATATCTTACATCACCTTATTCTGTACTACTACCCTTTCCTTCTCTCTCTCTCTCTTCTTCTTCTTCCTCCCTGTTCTTATCCTTTCTCTCTTTTTCGCAAATTGCCTCTGTCTCCCTGTTCTCTCTCTCTCTTTCTTACAGGATAGGGTGTCTATGTATATGTACAACATAGTGTGTGGGTGGTGTGTGTGTGTGTGTGTGTGTGGAGTGAACATTTGCATTTTTTTTTTGGTAATTACATGTACTACATGTACTTGATTTTTTATGGATTAATTATTTTCTTTGTACATTCATGCTTTACCCTTTGTGGAACTACAGGTTTTCAAGCTCATCGCTTTTTTGTAGTTTCCTTTTTCTTCGTCATTATTACTTGTACAATGTCATTTATGTATTTAAATGTATTTCTATTGGATGATGAAATAAATAAATTGAAATTGAAAATTGAAAAAAAAAGAGGAAGCCTGAAAAGGGAGACTGAAAGTATGTTGGTTACTACTCAGGATCAGGCATTGAGAAAAAAAAATACAGGAAAGCAAAAATGGAGAAACAAGAAACATCACCATCATGCAGAATGTGCCATAGCAAAATTGAAACGGTAACCATGATAACGCATCATGTGAGTGAATGCAGTAGAATGGTACATGGGAAGGCATGATAGAGTGCCTGCTGCAGTCCATTGGGGTATGGCTACCGCATGCAGACAAATGGTACGATCACAGGGCGGAACCCGTGATCGAGAATGAAGATGTAAAACTTCTGTGGGACTTCAACATCCAAACAGACAAGGTTATACAGGCTAGAAGACCACGCATCATTCTAACGAAAAAGAAGGACAAGGAATGTCTCATCATAGACATTGCAATTCCCGGAGACTGCAGGGCGTGGAGTAAGGAGGAAGAAAAGATACAAAAGTACAACTACTTGGCATGGGAACTGAAAAGGATATGGAAGGTGAAGACGAGGGTCATACCAATAGTGATCGAAGCCTTGGGAACAGTAACAACAAGACATAAGAGCTTCCAGGCTGATCTTGGAGTCGACGTATCGTTTGAAACCATACAGAAAGCAAGCCCGGGACAGCACATAATTCTGCGAAAGGTCATGGACTAGAATGAAAAGGAGAATTACGAATAAGATGAGGACTTGTTGAAACAAAGAGCAACCCTACATTTCTGGATAAAATCCGGTTACTTCTTAATTTACCAACTGAACATTAGATTGTGGACAAATCGATAATAATTTATATTACTATTATAATTATAATGATAAGTACTTAATAATAGTACGAAATTGAAATGTAAATTCCGATGAAGATGTCAGCCATTATTTTATCTTTTGTAGAGTCCTGATGAAGATCACAGATCGAAAGCTTGACGAATAAATGAGGATAATAAAAGCTACGACCGTCTCATAGTGACCATTTCTTTTACTGTATGTGTATGTGTAATATATTTATATATATGGTTGTAAGGAATAGCATATACAACAGCTTTGGCAATTCTCGTGGAAATGATATAATTAAATCGAAGTTCCCCAGAGCTGTCCCTTTTTGAAATTTTTGCAAATGTTAAAAAAATGTCTCCGCCGGGACAACGATTATGCCTTAACGATTATACCACGAAGACGGGCCAGTGGTTTCGGCGACACCAGATTCAACTGACCAGCAGATTGACAAATCTTCAACCTCATTAATTAATTCCTTTGTCGGGAGCAGGTGAGTTTTAAACAATGACAAGCCGCATGCTTCAGCTGGATCTAAGCAATATACAGTATATATATACAATATATACAATATATATACAAAGTGTGTGTGGAATATAAATATATAAATATATGTGTGCGTGTGTGTACATGTATGTGTGCTTTTACATATATGCAGTTGTGGGGTACAGAGAATAAAAGAGCACAATGATGGCCTTTATTCCGTCATGCTTGTGAGGCAAGCCGCGTGCCTCAGCTGGATCCAAGCGAATGCTTTGAGATACATGTATACATTAGAATAATTATTAACAAGTGTAAGGAAATAACATATACAACAGCTTTGGCAAATCTCGTGGGAATAAATACAATGTGAAAGAAATGCGAGAATAACGTTGCGTAGCTCAATCAAAGTTCCCCAGAGCTGTCCTCCCTTTTTGAAATTTTTGCAAAGGCTGAAAAAAATGTCTCCGCCGGCGGGAACGCCAATGCCTTAACCACTAGACCACGGAGACGGGTTAGTGGTTTCGGCGACACCGGATTCAATTATTCTAATGTATACATGTATCTCAAAGCATTCGTTGGATCCAGCTGAGGCACGCGGCTTGCCTTTGTTCAAAACTCACCTGCCCCCGACAAAGGAATTAATAAGGTTGAAGATTTGTCAAATCTGTCGGTCAATTGAATCTGGTGTCGCCGAAACCACTAACCCGTCTCCGTGGTCTAGTGGTTAAGGCATATACACCAAATATGTATATATATATATATATATATACATATTGTAATGAAATAACATATACACCAGCTTTCGCAACTCTCGTGGAAATAAATACAATGTGAACGGAATGAGAGAATAATGGTTGCCTATCTTAAATCAAAGTTCCCCTGAGCTGTCCTCCTTTTTTCTTAATCTGTCGGTCAATTTAATCTGGTGTCGCTGAAACTACTGGCCCGTCTCCGTTTCTATATGTTTTTCCTCTTTGCTCCTTGTGGATGTCTCCCATCCTTTCCCTCTCTACTTCTCTCTCTCTCTCTCTCTCCCTCCCGCCTTCCTTATTTTCTTCTTATTCTCCTTCTTGTTTGTCCTTGTAGTACACTCTTGCTTTGTTGCGCGAGTATCCTCTCTAGCCCATTGCGTTGCGATGTTAGATGCTTTTAAATTAAATTTCTTTATTTCCGGATAGAGCCCTATGGGTGAAAATTCGATCTTTATAAAAGATTATTCTCTCACGGAGTTCGTTGTTTATTTCGATTTCATCATGTTTTTCTAATATTCCGAAACATAACAATTTGTTGGTTTTGTTAAATTGCTTATTAATATCACCGTTATTTGTTTCATTCTGGTTGATTGAGCAAATAAACTTGAAGAAGGCCAGGAGCCGAAAGCTTGTAAATCGACCGATTGGCCTCAGTGGCGGATCCAGGATTGAGTAAACGGGGGGGGGGGGGGGGGGGGTACATTAAAAAAAATGCTTTTTCCCTCCAAAATTCTCTGACAAGCAAAAAAAAAAAATCAGCCACTGGGCCTGCTTCATTCTGTTCCATGTATGCATATATACAACACAATGATAGGGATAAGTATCTTGAATTCAAATAGAATACAATGCTTTTACATTTCTCTCATTTTCATTTATACAAACAAAGGCTGAAGCATGCCATTTAGAATTATACATAGCCGATTTATCGTGAATCTATCTTTCATCCTCAAAATATTGAATAACTTTTTTTTCTTCATGGTAATAGATATCCGAATTTGAGCTTTTCTACAAACAGGTTTTGCTTAATTAAAGTTAGCATGCATGCCATTTAGGATAAAATTAATTGATATGTTATTATGTTCTGTATATAAACGTGTATATACGGGTGCATTTTCGCTGGGGGAGGAGGCTGTAGCCTCTTGCATGAATTTGCCTATAAACTTTTCGGTTTGTATATTTAGCGAGTCAACGAAACAGGTGGACGAAAATTGACACATTGTTGTAGTGAAATTAAATTTGTAAAAAAAAAAAATTGGGGGTAAGATATAACAATACTTTCTGGCACCTCGTCCGAATATAGGTCACCATTTCCCGGGCACCCCTCCTTCACCCCCCCCCCCCCCCACCCCCATCTCGCCTCTTATGCCTAGGTCTGTACACTACGGGTCGTAGTTTTTATATCATTTCAAAACTCTGGCACAATAACAAAGTGTATATATATATGGATAAGTTTAGCATATAACACATTCTCAACAAAAATACGTAGACTGTATGATCTAAATTTTCCCCTAATAAAAAAGAGAAACAAAGACAAAAAATACAATGTTGGATGACAAACGGTTTATTACAATCAATAAAACATAAAAACAGGCTATACAAGTGGTTCTTTAAAAATCCGACTCGTCAAAACGAGTTGCAATTTAAACAATATCGAAATAAACTTACGACACTCCTCAGGGAGACAAAGATCATATATTTTTCACACAAGTTCATGCGTAATAAATCAAATATTAAACGTACATGGGATACCATAAACAGTCTTATAAAAAAAGAAAGTTCATGAAAGCCCAGAGACTGCCTTCAGTATTGATGATAAAATTGTGACTGATCCTTTAACCATAAGTAACTCATTTAACGATTTCTTTACAAAAATTGGTCCGACTCTTGCTAATAAAATACCATGGTGTAATACTGACTTTCGGACATACATTCCGCCTGATGATTCTCTATTTCTATATCCTACAGATGAAAATGAAATAAGTAATATTGTCAACTCGTTTGAAAATAATAAATCTGCAGGTTTAAACGAATTCAGTCCCAGGGTAATTAAAAGAGCGATTCGGTATATATCTAAACCGCTATGTCATATTTTCAATTTATCACTTAATAAAGGGATTTTTCCAGACCTACTGATAATCGCTAGAGTCACAACCATATTGAAGACTGGGGACAAAAGACAGCTTACCAACTATAGACCAATATCTGTTCTATCGGTTTTTTCAAAAATTCTTGAACACATTGTATACACCAGGACTTACGAATTTCTTGTTAAATACGACATTATTTACAAAAACCAATTTGGATTCCGCCAAAATTTTTCTACAGCTATGGCATTATCTAAACTAACAAACGATATAATTGACTCCTTTGAAAAAAAAATCAATATTCAATTGGAATTTTTATAGACTTATCGAAAGCCTTCGATACCATTAATCACTCAATTTTATTTTAAAAACTTTTTAGGTATGGAATCCGTGGCATAGCGCACGATTGGTTTGCCAGTTATCTTAGCAATCGCCTCCAGTGCACTAAATTTGACTCGGTCATCTCTAACATGAGTAATATCACATGTGGTGAACCTCAAGGTTCGTTGCTTGGTCCGTTACTTTATATAAACGACATTTTCAAATCAACAGCAACATTAACTTTTGTTCTTTATGCCGACGACAAGAATATTTTATGTAGCGGATCTAATCTTACCTCACTGTGCAGTAATGTTAGTCAACAGCTAACCTTTGTATGCGAGTGGTTTAAGGCCAATAAACTGTCTGTCAATTTAAAAAAATGTAACTATATGATCTTTAATAGCGTTAAACACGGACATAATATGTACAAAATACTAAAGCTTTTCGACATGCACTCATCAGAGTAAATTCGCATGAATGAACAGAACGCCAGAAAACGAAACAATATAATAGATTATATTGTTTCGTTTTCTGGCGTTCTGTTCATTCATGCGAATTTACTCTGATGAGTGCATGTCGAAAAGCTTTAGTATTTTGTACATATTATGTCCGTGTTTAACGCTATTTTCCGATTTTGCAGTACCAAGCACTTATTTATATATGATCTTTCACAACAACAAAAAAAACACTGATTTAGACAGCATTTCCATATATCTCGACAACGTACTACTACCTAGAGTTGAAAACACAAAATGTCTAGGTGTACACATTGATAGTTCTATGTCTTGGAAGAAACATATCCTTGAAACAGAAAGCAAAGTCTTTAAAAATATTGGCATTATTGCTAGACTGCGGCACATTTTACCAAACAACATCCTCCGTATGCTTTACAATTCTCTTATCCTACCATATCTACCATCTGCAACCTAGCCTGGGGGAACTCTACAATATCCAAATTACACAAATTAATCACCCTACAAAAGAAAATAATTCGTACTACAGGTACTGCCTCCGGTGTCACGTTGACCATTTGTTCAAACAATTTAACATACTAAAATTTACCGATATAAATAAACATCAACAAAGCATTTTTATGTACAGAAGTACAAACAATTTATTTCCTTACGAATTTTGTAACCTCTTTCAATTAAATTCTACTATTCATAAATACGAAACCAGACACGCAAATCACATCCATCTACCCAAGCACAGAACCTTATTATTCCAACATAACATCCGGTACTCGGGACCTAAGCTGTGGAACGTTATCCCTGACACAATAAAATACTCCGCATCTCTTGCCAGCTTCTCAAGAAGGATAAAAAAACATTTCACTTCGTCTTACAAATAATATGGTTTAAGATTCTTCCTAACCCTCCATTAGGTCTATTCTCTCCCTCTCTTCTCTCTGCTTCTTTGTGAATACATCTCTTATCCGCACTCATTTTATGTTGCACCTCCATCCTTCCCCCTTTTTCCCTCTTTCTCCCTCTTTTTTTTCTTCTCTCTCTCTTTCTTTTTTTCCTTTTCCCTCCAATTAAGCTCAGCGGTTAAGGAATGTTATCTGTTTTCTTTATGTACGTAGTTGTTTTCTTTTTATATATTTATTATGTAATATTATGTATTATGTTACCAAGGGCACCCTCGGCTCAAGCTTTTGCGTTTATCATTATTATTATTATTATTATTATTATTATTATTTATTCGACCATAAAAACGAATACAAGATATGCATACAGAGTAATAGATAAAAGATATATAGAACAAGATAAGACAAGAATGACATGTGGGTCAGGGTTCACAAAAGAGAAATTCTTCCCTGTTGCCCGTAGGCATGTGAACCCGCACATGCCATTCCGAGAAATATATTTTATATTGCACGACATACATATATAATTATACAAAAGAAAGCAAATGATCGTCCAGAAAATTACAGTGAAGCATTGAAATTTGCCAATTGTAAATTACATCGGATCTGGATAAAACTACCTGTCATCAAAATTGATTAATTCATGGAAATAACTGTTTGACTGAGGCCTTGGAAAAAAATTGTACGGAGGCTAGATAAATACCAAATTTTATAAATAAATAAATATGAGATGTAAATCACTGCGTACTACGATAATGCTGCAGATTAAAACAATATCCAGGATTATTTTAAAACTGAAAGTGGATATGAAGACTTAACAACAACCCCAAAAAGAAAAAAAGGAAAAAAGGAATCACTGTACAGACAAATTAATAACAAAGCTATTGCTGTTTTGGGCTGTATGCACATATATGGTTAATCCTACAAGTGAAATATAATTGCAGAAGAATAAGTTATGCCATACTAGTGTGACAATTCATATGCTTTTTAGCAGATAAGTAATAATATATTACAGATGTGTTCATATTTTACACATGTTTATAACTAAATTATCTGTACATATCTGAAATCAGGGTAGAGCAAGAAAAAGAAAAAAAGAAGTCAAAATAGAGTTAGAAGAGATCAATTTAAAGGATGAGAGCAAGGTGTAATTATTAAAAAAGAAGGGCTCGCTTAAGAGAGAGAAGAAAACATGAGAGTGAAGAGACTACTGATGCATCCTTAACATCAGATGGCAAGTTGTCCCACAGGCGAGGGAACCTACGGGAGGGGGACAGGAACAAAGCCTGTGTCCGTGAAGGAAGGTGACAGAAAGAAAGAGTACTTAGACATCTTTTGTTAATAAGAGTGTTCGCTAATAGCGCTTCACAGTCACAGCAGGAGTACAGACATTTAAAGGTAAATGAACATAACAAATACTCTCGTCGAGCCGACAGGGTAGACCAGTTGAGAACCCGTAATCTCTCTTCGTAAGGCATTACTCCTCTTTTCTGTTTCAGAGCAATACGTGTTGCTATGCACTGAATTCGTTCTAATTGTTGGATTTGACTAGATGTATTTGGGTGCCATGCAGGAACACCAAACTCAATAATCGGCAGGATCAATGCCTTGTGTAAGGCAAAAATAGCAAAGGTGGAGGAACCACGGGCTACAACTCGGATAAACCCAAGAAGACGACTCGCTCGAGAAGTAACCTCATCAACATGGGACTTCCAAGAAAGATTCGAACTAATCAGAACACCAAGATATTTGTGTGAAGAGACACATGAAAGCTGTGTGCCTTTCATGATATAGACAGTATTTGGGATATCCCGTTTTGGATGAGTTAAAGGACATACCGTTTGTGGTTGTCCAGTTTTGAAGTAAGTCCAGATCATGTTGCAACTGAATCTCACCATCGTGAGTACGAATGACACGAAATAGCAGCATATTATCATCAGCAAACAGTAACAGGTCAGAGTCAACATCAGATATGACATCATTCACGAAAAGGTTAAAGAGTAGCGGGCCGATCACGCTGCCCTGAGGCACGCCAGAAGAGACCTTACTCCACGGGGAAGTGTGTCCTCCAACTATGTAAGTACTATATGAATGTGTATTATGTCGTATTTTTTGTTAAAAACATTATTACTTTGTACACTTATATTGAAAAGTTGGAAATAAATGTTTCGAAATTGAAAAAAAAATTGAATTGAGATACATCACTGTACATAGGCTACTACAATGTGATCCAAGGAAATTTTAATCCAAATTCCTCTTTGAGCTCTTTATTACATGGTCTATAGAAATCATACAACTGCTGTAATAACTCATCGTTAACTGTAGGGTGTGGTCTTCCCTTGGCCGCGCTCATACATCCAATGTCAGGTCTACTGGAGTCGTTTGCGCAGTAAAAGTGTTTCTCTTCGTTATACACGAAATTATATCGCTTGAAAAAAGGCGGTAGTTTCAGGAAACGTTCTACTTTTACAAGACTGGGAAATGGATCTTTACTGAAAGCATTGCCGTCTATTATTATGACTCGTTCTTTCGGGACGTGTTGGTAAAGCGAACGAATTCCACTTGCGTACAATCCAAGACGCACCGCCAATGCAAACGGATTCACATTCCCAAATTCATCCAGTACTGTCCCTTCAAAACTGCCCTTCAATCCTTTCGATTCTTTAAACCGCCTTCGCTCATTCCCTTTCAGGCGGCTAGCGACGGTTAATATATGAACGTAATCGGATACGAGGCGCTGAACAGGATCACGGAGCATCAGAATCAGTTTGGTGTCACCAGGAAGATAATCCTGCATCATCTGCCCCAACTGAGGTTGCATGTCACTGAAGAGACCCGGGTAGCCCGTTAAAGCTACCTGTTTGGACGAGGTCAGCTGGAACATATCTTTCCACCTTGCCATGGTGTCCTTAGTGGCAGTTTTATTCGGTATTGCTCCACGCGTATATGATAAAGTTGGATGCAGGCCCAAGAATGTACCTATGGTTATTGTGCCGCATTTCTTCACTCCGATAATAAGCGCGTGCGGAAGTCTTCTCTTGCACTGTCTGGCTACAAGCTGTGCGTGAGGGCGCTCCACCTGGTAATTTTTCAAGCTCCCCCATTTGGGCTTGAAGGGAAGGTAATTGTAACAACTTATTTTATCGAAATCCAATACAGTCCTATTTTGTCTAAAGTGTGGCGAGACAATATTCAGAGATGCCCAGGCTTCGCCGTTTTGTGAATTATTCTTGTAATTATCAATAATATAACTTCCAATGACAAGCATGGAAATGACAACGATAAGAACAACTCCCCGATATCTATTCATGTCTCTATATGATTATGCTGTCCAGCACACCCGTCTCTACAAATGATTAACTGCTAAGATAAGAATGGTACGGATTAATTTAAGGAAAATCAGATTATATTTGTGCTCAATTTTCTGTTTGAATGTATAGTCTTAATTCATCAAGGATTATCACTAGGTTTCGGTATTCATCGGTACTCATGGGATGTTTCCCAATAGTATGCGCTAGACTCCTTTACTCAATGTCAATCAGTATCACGTGGAAAGGCCTTACACAAAGGATGACATCTAATTTCCTCGGTAATCAACTCGGTGACGAGTGAACCTGCATGCCCGTGACGATGTTCAAGTTGACGGTAAGCTTTGAAATAAGGACAGTAACACAAATAAATTATAAAGGAGCATTAATTTCATTGTACAAAAACAAAATAATATAAATACAAAATGACAACAAATGGGCTGAAGCAGGAAAAGCGAAAAGGCTGTCACCATCTATACAGCATTTCCTAGCCACCAAAAGAAGAGGCTGATCATAGCACTCGAAATAAAAAGAATTAATGAATTAATACATATTGTTGTTGCATGTTATATTGTCTCGCAAAGAACTGCTACTTGTCAATATCATTAATTACATACATTTAGTAAAAGTTCACTGATTTAGCGATTCGAGTCTTGTTCCACAACTTGATGTACAACAAAGATCTGAAAATCATGCTGGAAAATAGATACCTACATGTACGCAGAATGAGAATTAGTTAATTAGGATATTATCATTCATAAGCAATCAATTTCTAACCATTTTATGAGTTTAGATCAAATAACACGAAATATATCTAGAAATCAGTTCAGTTTGTTCTTTGTGACGTTCAGTTCTCATTACCTAGCAGTGAGTTTTTCCAGTTGTGCCCCTCCCCCTTCCTTCCAACGGTAGACTATTTAGACAGCAAAACGCAGTTGGAAAATGTGAAAACTTCTCTCATGTGCTTTTAAGATACATGGTTTTAAATAACCCCCAAAATTCAAGACGATCTTCCCCCTAAATTTAATGTATGTCAGTGTCAGTATTCATTCATTTATTGGGGGTGAGGGCTTATCAAAGAATTTCAAGAACCCCCCCTGGTTGGTAATTTGTGGCAAATAAATTTACACAACTGTTGGGAACATATTTACCAACAGCATTGGTTAAATCTAGGTTGGGAATAATTGCCTCGTAGTTGGATAATTGGGAATGAGTTACTCTTTCATGTTGGGGAAAAATAGTTTGACAAAGAAAGGTTGGTCGAAATCTATGAGGGAAATTTTGCCATACAGAAATCTACCTAACAGTTGGGTAAATTTTGCACAAGATTCAGGGAAAATATTAATTTAAGATACACTGCAAAAAAAAAACCAACCCTATATTGCGGCAATCGTCAACCCAACCAACTGTTGGGCAATGTTTGCCTAATATTTGTCCAACTGTTGGGTAGTTTTCCCCGAATCTCTAACATTGGGCATACATTGCTCAACAATTGCTCAAACATTGCCCTACAGTTGCACACTCTTGAAATGTTGGACGAATTGAGTTGGGCAAACACGGTTAAAAGTTTACCAAGTTATTTAACCAACTCAGCTAAAGCAAGCTTGACCAATTTGTGCAATTGTATTCACCTAATAAATGGGCATGTATTTACCAACAGATGGTAAAGTTAA
>CM046873.1:44234723-44442156 GCA_025617745.1 Heliocidaris erythrogramma
ATAATGCGTATGTGCAATTCATCTCCACCTAACCCCCCCCCCCCCAAAAAAAAAAACAAACAAACAAACAAACAAACAAACAAAAAAACAAAACAAAAACAAAACAAAACAAAACAAAACAAAAAACAAAAAACAAAAACAAAAACAAAAACAAAACAAACAAACCAAAAAAAAACCCATAAACAAACAAAAACAAAACAAAACCAAAAAAGACAAACCAAAAAAAAAAGAAGAAACAAATGAACAAAACATAACAAAAACCAAGGGGAAAACATGTATTATGTATTCATATGGCTGATTGCATTATTTGCTATCAAGGTTTGTGACGATTTGTTTTAGTCCGCCAATGCGCTAGTAGGAATTTTTCGCGATATCAGAACTGTACATCCAGGAGGGGAATGTGGTGGCTTGATGTTCGGCACCTGGGAACGATTTTGTTACTGGGGGTGCTCTAAGGTCTTGAGCCTATTGGAGTCTATTTTTTAAACTACATTTTAGCTACAGCACCCCCAGCATCCTCAGCCTTCTAGGGGTGCTGCAGCACCCCCTCAAAAAATTCTGGGAGCACCCCAAATACCCCGGGCTCCCAGTGGCCTGCTTGATGTTGGGAAGGGGAGGTTGCCAGAGAAATTAACCCTTTATTGCGATGATAGTAATAAAATTTAGGATAACATCTGTTATTAAACTACATAATTATTTGGGTATTTGTCTTATTCTTAATGTATTTTTCATATATTGATGGATTTTTTTTTAAGTGCTTTTTCTTGAACTTTTCGTTATTTTGTTCACAGTCCATGCTTCTTGAGTCGAATCAGTCAAACGACTCACCTGGTTTGTGGCATCCGACATATACTTGGTATCTCTGTGTCACTGAATAAAACGAGCAGGTTTTTTTTTTGGTGCCAGATTCAGTAAGAACACCTAACCACCTGTATCCTTCTGGTCGTGCTGCCAAGCTCATACCCAGGTAGCAAGCCCATATGGGGATCATGTAGGCCCCATATGGGTTTGCATATGGGTCCCACATGGGAATGCCCATATGGGCCCCATAAGATTTTGCACCCAAGACCCATGTGGGTCCCATATGGACCATCCCAGATCGCCAATATGGGTTCGGCCTCGGGCCCATCTGGGTATAAATGTGGGCAATATGTGGGTTCCCATATGGGTCCCACATGGGAATGCCCACACGGGCCCCATAAGATTTTGCACCCAAGGCCCATGTGGGTCCCATATGGGCCATCCCAGATGGCCAATATGGGTTCGGCCTGGGGCCCATCTGGGTATAAATGTGGGAAATATGTGGGTAAAATATGGGCTATCCCATATGGGTATTATCTGTGGGTTCCCATATGGGTCCCACATGGGAATGCCCACACGGGCCCCATAAGATTTTGCACCCAAGGCCCATGTGGGTCCCATATGGGCCTTCCCAGATCGCCAATATGGGTTCGGCCTGGGGCCCATCTGGTTATAAATGTGGGCAATATGTGGATAAAATATGGGCTATCCCTTATGGGTCGCACACGGGAATGCCCATATGGGCCCCATAAGATTTTGCACCCAAGACCCATGTGGGTCCCATATGGACCATCCCTGATCTCCAATATGGGTTCGGCCTGGGGCCCATCTGGGTATAAATGTGGGCAATATGTGGGTAAAATATGGGCTATCCTATATGGGTATTATCTGTGGGTTCCCATATGGGTATTATCTGTGAGTTCCCATATGGGTCCCACATGGGAATGCCCATTCGGGCCCCATAAGATTTTGCACCCAAGGCCCATGTGGGTCCCATATGGGCCATCCCAGATGGCCAATATGGGTTCGGCTTGGGGCCCATCTGGGTATAAATGTGGGAAATATGTGGGTAAAATATGGGCTATCCTATATGGGTATTATCTGTGGGTTCCCATATGGGTCCCACATGGGAATGCCCATACGGGCCCCATAAGATTTTGCACCCAAGGCCCATGTGGGTCCCATATGGGCCATCCCAGATGGCCAATATGGGTTCGGCCTGGGGCCCATCTGGGTATAAATGTGGGAAATATGTGGGTAAATATGGGCTATCCCATATGGGTTCCACATGGGAATGCCCATATGGGCCCCAAAAGAATTTGCACCCAAGGCCCATATGGGGCCAATAAAGTCCGTCCATATGGCTAATATGGGTTCAGCCTGGGCCAATCTGGGTATAAATGTGGGCAATATGTTGGCAAATACTAGGCTATCCCATATGGGGCCCCATAGTATTTTGCACACAAGGCCCATTGGGGACCCATATGGGCCATACCCGATGGCCCATATGGCTTTAATCTGGGGTCCATCTGGGTAATATATGGGAAGAGTATGATTGATCCCATATATTGTGTTCCCCCATGGGCCCCCTCATGGGCCCGAAATAATTTAGAAACTGAGATTTACAATATGCCTATTTTGGTCTATTCATTCGATACAAGGGGACAACTCCTAAATCGGTTTTAAGGAAAGTCATGGGACACAAAGACTACTTGATCATGCAATCATCATCAGCCTCTCACCACAGCTATGCCAGTACAAAAAACAACAACATTAAAATGAAAAAATGGGGGGGGGGGGGTACTTGAAATATAAGTTGCCGGTGACCTGCCATGCAACCTGTGTATATACATGTATGTCACAAATAATGAGTATTGCCTGTGGAATTTTGTCTTGAAAACAGACCTGTTTGCGCGGTCAACACATTTCTGAGCATGCCTATATATGAAGTCCCCCCACCAAACTCATTCACGCTGACATGTATTCACTTATTGCTACATACCCAATAAATTTACTCCAGAGTAGTAATTAGATTATCAAAGTATATAAACATTTTTTATTATAAATATGCATGTATAAATTATATTTTCATCAAACAAAAATTTTACTTTTAAGTTGGGAATAGGCAACGACATACATGTATTTTATATTGATCTGCAAATATATTTTCACTTATTCGTACATGCCCATGAAATTTACTCCATAGCAGTAATTAGATTTCCATGAAGTACCCCATAAATCCAATTCATGCAATTATGTATTCACTTATTTCTACATAGTTTTACCCATTAAATAGTAAGTAATCATATTTCAAAGTAAACCTTTTTAATATTAGAAATTAATATTGTGTAGTTGGTAAGGAATTAATCCAAGTCCCTCGAATAGGACTAAAAGATTTCTTTCCCCCGGTTGCTTGCTTACAAACATACGCTAACTTGCTTTCTTAGCTGTCAGGTTAAATAAATTATCAATCAATTAACCACCATAATGTTCATCTTACAAAAAGAACTGGAGATTTTTCATTTTAAGCTTGGGGATATGCAACGACATACATTATTGAAGTGAAATGAGCTTAGGTGTCTACCATTAAAAATGATAATGGGATTTTGATGGAATCCTTTCTCATACAATTCATTTTGTGACACATCACATGGTACTGGAAGTGTGTTTAGATACTGTAAGTACAATTTCTAAAGAACAGCCTTGGCAACACACTTAAAACAAACTTAAAAGAAAAACACATTGTGAAAATAATAAATAATGGAATATTGTATTGGTTAGGTAGTTTATATCACGGCTCCTTCTCACTATTGAAAAAAATATGCATCTGTTCGGAAGGGTCGACTCCGGATTATAGCTTGCCACTACATGTGTCATGGTTAAGGCGATACCCCGAAACAATTTCACACTATCCATTTTTCGCCATTAGTTCCTTCATAACGTGCAGGCTAGTGGAGTTCAGTGTCAAGCCCCATGAGTTTAGAATGTTCTTTCAGAAATGCATGTATCTTATCACAAAGAGCTGAGTAAGTAATATTTTAATACCCAAAGGCCCAGTTGGCGAATTCATCAAATAACAGAACGGCGGTCAGAAGTAGAATGAATTGATATATATACAATAGACTTTCTCCTCCAGTTGTATTCTCAGGCTTCCTTCACCATGCATATATTAAAGATGATTAATATGCAGTATTTGTTATTACAATCACATCATGCTATCCAAACGATAAGGTTAAACAATAGTTGTTTCCATCTGGCACTTCCTCATAATTATCCAAATTACTGGTCAACATCTAATGAAGCTGCGGTTTTTGTTCATCAGTTGATTGTGCATTCCCCCATAGTTGAGATGCATACACGACCAGGGCATGTTGAAAGGAGTTTTCCCGCCCTTCATAGTATTCATAGTAAACATTTCTTCAGTTCCGAATACTGCAAACATTTTCCTGCAGGTACTACTTATGGTGCCACCTTAACAGCTTCATCCAGTTTGGATATAATCATGATATAATCTTAACACGTGCCAGAAGACTTCTTCATTTTGTCCATCTAGAATATACGTTAATTTCTTTTTTTAGTTGTTACGTTACTGCTTATGCTGTTTCCTCGTACCGTTGTTGTTTTTCTCGTCTATTTGCTGGATCTGAAACGACAGAGTGAGATATATGTACATGTAACAAATTTCACAAAAAATATTACACTAGCATATTTACAATATTAAACTTTTGTAGTGAAATTTGCAAATATGCTACAATTTTTGATTACCAATGCAGATATTTTTTAAAAAGCAAATCTAAATGTTAGCTCGTTTTTTTCTCTCTCCTGCCCCTCCCCTTCTCTCTCTCTCACTCTCTCTATATACCACATATACGAGACATCATGCCGTTTCCATAAAATAAAAAAAATCAAAGAGAGTCGGGTCCCACCCCCCCCCCAAAAAAAAAAGAAAAGAAAACATATAGAAATATGGATAATACCTATTGACCCATGCAAAGGGAAATGACAAGAAATATAGCAGAAAATAAAATGGTGTATGGAATAAAGGTACAATACTGATACAGAAATAAGGGGAGGGGAGAGAAATAGAGTGCAAGAAAGGCAACTTTATAAAGATATCAAGATCATCTGTATATTTTGAGAATGGTAGTAATGACACATCAATTATTCATTTATGGCAGATGTTCCTCACATGAAGCGAACAATAACATTATTATGACATAATGAACTATGACATTCATCTTGTCTTGAAATTGAAGCTGCATAATTATGTGTTCGATACACACTTGCCTAGTGAAATGATTTTGATTTCTTAGCCCATATACATGGAAAGCCAGACCACTAGTTAAACCAAGGAGTTACCACACAACCCCATGGTTATAAACAGACCAGTAGGGAATGTAAACTCTCACGCGGTGGGTGAACGATATGACCCAGGCATACTTCTTTCCTCTTGGGCCTTGCAACTTAAACAATGGGAGTATTAAGCTAAGGTAAACTGCACTATGAACATGGCGAACAAAGAAGCGGACAAAATATACAGCTCCTCATTGTACCTTCCACAATTGCCCTGGTAGACAAAAGAACATCCATTCATTGTTATTATGTAAAAATATGTAGAACAGGTGTCACATGCATATTCACCTGTTCTGCTTATTTTACATAATAGTAATGAAGGGATGTTCTTTTGTCTACCAAAGCAATTGTTCATCGTGTTCATAGTGCTGGTATCTCAACTGAATTAACATTTCTCTATCAATTCACTCATAATGATCCCACAAAAGACAGTCATGGACCAGAAAATGTCACTGGATGGTACATCTCAGGCTATATATGTACTTTTAAATTAATAAACAATATCAAAGAGAAAATGGAATTTAGAAAGAAATGATAAGATATAAAAAGCAGCTTACCTTCAAAGAATAGGGAGGCGGATGTGTAGTGCTTCCTTCGTAAGTAGTAGCAATGGAATGCCGTTTCCTCAAAAGGTGGCGCAGGTTTGAAAAGTGGACTCAACCATTTGTACTAGGGGTCAAAAGCACATGGGGGTTGGGAGGTGCTTTCATTTTCTCTTAAGCACTTCTCACATTCTTTAGGTCTGCATAGATTAATAGAGTACCGAAGCGCTGACGTCATATTCGCTCGTCGTCCAGGTTCTAAACAACAAAGCCCGTGCTTGAGGTTCACCGCAAAATCAGTCAAGCAACGGGCTGGAGCAGGGCAAATTCAGTGTTTGGTGCCGGTGTGATCACCACGCCATTGTTCAGCACAAAATTGTTTAGAACCAGCAACCTTGACAACTTGGGCGGTATGACGTCACACTTCGGTACTCTATTACCGTTTGATAAGTTAGGGCCAGTATAATGACAACAAAATATGAAGTCAGTTTGTAAATGTGTACAATGTAGATCTTTAATAGTATGCTGATAATTTTTTTGTCAGAAGTATGTACCCCTCAAGAATATGGGTTTACCCAGTTTATGATATACACATCTTACCCACATGGGTTCGCCCAGATCATTCCAATAATGATACCCACATTGGGGTTTACATATTTTAACAGATGGGTTTGCCCAGGTCATTTCAAAATGACACCCATTTGGATTTTGGAATATCATACTCATATGGACTTGCCCAGCTTACTCCCATATGAAACCCATATGGGCATTGACTTTTGTTTCCCCAGATGGGGTTGCCCAGCTTATTCCCCATGTGATATCCCTATGGGCATTCATATGTCTTTCCCTAGGGGTTTGCCCTGCTTATTCCCACATGATACCCATATGGGCATTTAGATATGTTTCCCAGATGGGTTTGCCCAGCATATTCCCATGTGATATCCATGTGAGCATTCATATGTCTTTCCCATATGGTTTGGCCAGCTTACTTCTATTTATTACCCATATGGGTATTGACATATATATCCCATTTGGGTTTGCCCAGCTAATTCCCACGTTATCCCCATGTGGACATTTGCATGTCTTTCCCATATCGGTTTGCCCAGTTTATTCCCATGTAATATCCATATGCGCATTTACATGTCATTTCCATATCGGTTTGCCCAGCATATTCCCATGTGATACCCATATGGGTATTTACAGTTGTTTCCCTAAATGGGGTTGCCCAGCTTATTCCCATGTGATATCCATGTGGGCATTCATATGTCTTTCCCATATGGGATTGGCCAGCTTACTCCCATTTATTACCCATATGGGTATTGACATATATATCCCAGACGGGTTTGCCTAGCTTACTCCCATAAAGTACCCATATGGGCATTCACATGTCTTTCCCATATTGGTTTGCCCAGTTTATTCCCATGTAATACCCATATGGGCATTTACATGTCATTCCCATATCGGTTTGCCCAGTTTATTTCCATGTAATACCCATATGTGCATTTACATGTCATTCCCATATCGGTTTGCCCATTTTATTCCCATATGATACCCATTTGGGCAAATATATATGTTTCCCAGGTGGGTTTGCCCAGCTTATTCCCATATGATACCCATGTGGGCAAATATATATGTTTCCCAGATGGGTTTGCCCAGCTTATTCCCATATAATACCCATTGTGGCAAAAATATATGTTTCCCAGATGGGTTTGCCCAGCTTACTCCGATGTGATACCCATATGGGCATTTACATGTCTTTCCCATTTGAGTTTGCCAAGCATATTCCCGTATGATTCCTATGTGGACATTTGCATGTCTTTCCCATTTTGGTTTGCCCAGTTTATTCCCATGTAATACCCATATGGGCATTTACATGTCATTCCCATATCGGTTTGCCCAGTTTCTTTCCATGTAGTACCCATATGTGCATTTACATGTCATTCCCATATCGGTTTGCCCATTTTATTCCCATATGATACCCATTTGGGAAAATATATATGTTTCCCAGATGGGTTTGCCCAGTTTATTCCCATGTAATACCCATATGGGCATCTACATGTCATTCCCATATCGGTTTGCCCAGTTTCTTTCCTTGTAGTACCCATACCCTTACAAAAATATCCTGTGGTATTCCTGTGGTATTTCTGTGGTACTTTATAATACCACAGAAAATACCACAGGGATGAAGAGGTACCACACATAAGCATGTGGTACTGCAGAGCTGTAGCCTGTGGTACCCATGTGGTATGAAAAATACCATAAGAAATACCACAAAGAAAAACTATACCACAAAAATACCATACAGCAGTGCTGTGGTATTTATATAGTACAGTGTACTACCACAGAAAATACCACAGGGATAAAAAGGCCCACACAGATTCCTGTGGTACTGCAGAGGAGTAGCCTGTGGTACATACTTGGAACTAAAAATACCACAGGGATGAAGAGGTACCACACATAAGCATGTGGTACTGCAGAGATGTAGCTTGTGGTACCCATGTGGTATGACAAATACCATAAGAAATACCACAAAGAAAAACTATGCCACAAAAATACCATACAGCAGTGCTGTGGTATTTATATAGTACAGTGTAATACCACAGAAAATACCACAGGGATGAAAAGGCCCACACAGATTCCTGTGGTACTGCAGAGGACTATAGTCTGTGGTACATAATTGGAACTAAAAATACCACAGGGATGAAAGGGCCCACACAGATTCCTGTGGTATGTGTCGCCTGTGGTACCCATGTGGTACCCATTTACCCACAGGAAATACTACAAAGAAAATTTACCACAGAAATATCATACAACAGTGCTGTACTGTTGTACAGTGTGACAAGGCTGTAAGAGATACCATGCAGATTCCTGTGGTGCTGCAGAGGAGTAGCCTGTGGTACATACTTGGACCTAAAATGAAAAGGCCCACACAGATTCCTGTGGTATACTGCAGATATGATCGCCTGTGGTAGCCATGTGGTAAAAGAAATACCACAGCACTGCTGTATGGTATATATAGTACAGTGTAATACCACAGGGAGGAAAAGGCCCACACCGATTCATGTGGTATACTGCAGATGTGATCGCCTGTGGTAGCCATGTGGTAAAAGAAATACCACAGGAAATACTACAAAGAAAAATGTACCACAGAAATATCATACGACAGTGCTGTGTTATTTATGATTTATGTGGTATATTTTACAGCCGTGCACTGTACCACATAAATAACACAGCACGTACTGTTGTATGATATTTCTGTGGTACATCTTTCTTTGTAGTATTTCATGTGGTATTTCTTTTACCACATGACTACCGCAGGCGATCACATCTGCAGTACCACAGGAATCTGTGTGGGCCTTTTCATCCCTGTGGTATTACACTGTACTATATATATACCACAGCACTGCTGTATGGTATTTTTGTGCTATAGTTTTTCTTTGTGGTATTTCCTATGGTATTTTTCATACCACTGTACTATATAAATAACACAGCACCGCTGTATGGTAATTTGTGGTATAGTTTTTCTTTGTGGTATTTCCTATGAAATTTTTCATACCCTCAGAAGATGCCTCAGAATGAATAGCTCGAAACACATTGAATTATTTCAATCAGTTAGTGAATTCTGAACACTTTAGTATGTTTAATATCAGGGGCCTGTAACATTTATAAAGATACAATAAATCTTACAATCAATTGTAACTCTTTAGTACATGGTTTGCCATAGACTTACGATTGATCAATCGTAAGATTGAGTTATCTCTTTATGTTACGGGCCCCAAATTAAAGTGCTATTAAGCATCAATACCATCGCGACGCGTAGGCCTATTGATTACCAACATATTACATTTCATTGCAAAATGGTCTGAATCTAATAGACTATGCACAAGCAACTGTACACACACACACATACACACACATGTATTGGTACACCGGTACACACCATAGAGTTGAGTTCTGTGTATAACTCTATGGCAGACACTATGGCAGACATATTTGGCAATATGCCAGCTGTTACATTAACGCGGTCTTTGCATGCATGCAGTTCGGGCATGCGCAGCTAGCTAGAGATTCAAATGATCTACAACAGCAAGTGATTGCAAGTGAAAGGCAGAACATGTGCCTACAAGATTTCTGGATTATAAACTTCATTTCAAAGGTGAGCAATGGCAATGTATTTTATGAAGTAATAGCAATTCATTTAATATTATTCACTTTCTTGATGGGTTTTTTTTGTACTGAGCATCACTCGACAGTTGATGAGTGAGAGTAATGAATGAAGGTTTAAGTTAAGCTTGTAGTTCCACCTATTCATATACATGTATTCGTTGTTTTTGTCCTATGGTGGGTATCAACTTTCTGCATGCATGTTTCATAAATCAAATAAGCGAGGCTACGTTATTTTATGAGTAGATAGACCTATAGTGTCCCTGAAAAGAGCCAAAATTATTCAAACATTATGTAGAGGCTGCATGGCCGGGAGGGGGGGGGGGGGGGGGGGGGGGAGTTGCATCTGATCATCCGGTGCATAAATTTTGTTAGATGTATCAAATTTAATGACGAATCCGGAGGATCTAATAAAATTTACTTTGCAATAGTTGCTCAGGAAGACATTTTCTGAAAATATTTTGATGTTTTCTTGCAAGAATGTTCTGAAATTAAATAAAAAGTATGATTTAAATATGTAGATATGAACAAAAACATTTTATTACAACTTTGATAATGATATTTGGAAATGGGAAGATGATGCATTCTTTTTTCTTCTGCCATTGTGTAAATTAAATTGACACTTTCTTTTTTAATTGTTCATTTTCTTTTATCTGCATGGCAGGAAAGATGGCATTTTGTTCAGTCCGAGGCTCGGCAGGATCAAGCTTATGTCTAAGGGATTGGACCTGAGCGAAGCGTTCTGCCTACATGTACATGTAGGTACGTGAGGAATTCGGCGAGCATGTCTTAGCTGCGTTAGTAAGAGTGGATCTGTGGGCACGTGGTACCGTGCTTGGGCTCAGAGGAGTACTTATATGTAGCAGCATGTGTGACTCGTACGTACATATTTAGAATCATTCATATAAGATTAACTTATCATTTGCTAGTCTTTATAATGACACTTTAAATTTCTGAGATAATGTCAAGTCATAATGTAAATGTCTTATCTATTTCACAAGCCTTTTTTAATTTACTTTTTACTTGTCTCCTCAAAAAAGTGGACTTGGAAGTCAGATTACAAAATGATTTTAAAAATGTATTCTTCTGTTGGGGCAATGTATGAAATTTGCATAGTTATGAAAATACATGTATATATATCCATACATATACATATATCTTTGGGAAATCCTCACTTTTGAACATGAAACTGAAACAATAATGTAGGTGACATTTAAAAAACAGAAATACTATTGAAGACTTTACTCTTACTCAGAGCCCTGCAGTATCCTTGATCATGAGAAGAGGAGACTGATAATGTACATGTTATACTTGTACTTGTTATACTTAACAATTAGCCACTTGTGCATTCTTTCAAAATTGTAATCAAGAGGAAAACTGTGTTCTAAACAAGAGACAATATTTCAGATATGTGTTAGTTGTGTATTTTTAGATTATAGTCATGTCCATTCATAGGAATGTAACTCCTGTCCTCATGAAAGTAGCATTTTTAACTGAGAAATGACCAGTAACAAAATTTTGCAATGTCCCTCAACTCTCTAGTGAGCGTGTGTGAAGAACATTTTATTTGACCAAGTTTATGAGTGAGCACACATCAAAAGAAACTGTCGCTCTTCAAAATTCACAATGGTCTCTTCATAAGCTCACTGTACCAAGAATTCTTGGTACAATGAGCTTTTGAAGAATGTTCTTCACACATGCTAGCTAGAGAGTTTTGTACTCATGACTTATTTCATTCAAGTCTTGTGCATCTTTTCGGACAGAAAAAAATATTATGGCGGTATTCATGAACTGTACTATTCAACTTTCAATATAATCATTAAATCAAACTGTAGCATGGGAGCCTGGAACTGGCCTCCAAATGGGAAAATTTGCAGAGGACGTTGGTAGTTCTCAACTACTCATCGAGCATAATTTCATGTAGGTGTAAGATGCCAAAAGGGGAGCTCCTCAACAAATGTTGAACTTCAATGTCTTCTGAAGTCAGGTTTTAGTGCTACATTCATTCTTGGAGCTTTTTTTTCTCATTCCTGAATTAACTCAATACTGCCTCCCTGTTTTCCATGTAGTATCTGTTCAGGGATTTGAATCATATGTTACTAGTGTTTCAAAGTTAATTTCTTAACAGTTACGGGTAAATTTTACTTCAATACTTTACCTGCCTTTTACCTTGAGAGTGTGTACCACACAAATATTTATTCAGGTACACTCTGTATTTATTGCATGGCGACATGTTTTTATTATATATCTATCTTAAATGAAACTTATAAGTTCCTCAAGAATTTGTAAGTGTATATCAGATTACCAGCAAAGTTTATATACTTTTCCTATTTCTTTTTTTAAAGAGAGAGAATATCTGCAAATGCTTGAGGGACTTACAAGTTGTGCAGAGTTTAAATATCAGTATACACGTAGCAGTTTATATATGTATATTTCCTTTTATTAAAAGTGAAGGAATTTGTTCCCTTAACTTGCAATTTCCACTTTCATTATATGTAGTAAAACGTGTTGGTCTGTAGTATTCTGATGGGATCATGCTTGATGGTGAATTATTTTGTGAATGTGGTAATACAGTGCAAGTCACAATTCTTCTACCTGTTAACCTGCAAGCGCTGAATTCAATAGATATGGTCCGGTGATCCCACTGTGATCCTATTGTGATAAGCTTTTGCAGGTTAACAGGTAGAAGAAGAATTGTGACAGGCACTGTACTTGGCAAAACCGCACACCAGTAGCATGCATCAGTACCAAACAGAAAACCCACACAGTAGTATGACAGAGCGATACCACAGAGTATCACATATTGACACCGGCACAAGACTCACACACAGCAATACCACATAGGAGTACCACAGAGCTTTACCACAGAGGAGTACCACACAGCTATACCACAGTGGAGTACCATACAGCTATACCACAGGGGAATACCAAATAGCAGTACCACAGGAGTACCTCACAGCAATACCACAGACGAGTACCACACAGCAATACCACAGATGAGTAGCACACAGTAATACCACAGGGGAAACTACAGAGCAATACCACAGGGTAATACTACAGAAATACCACAGAGAAGTACCACACAGCAATACTACAGAGGAGTACCGCAACCACCGTAGCTGTGTGGTACTCTCATATTCAGTATGGTATTTGTGTGTGGTACTTCTCTGTGGTATTGGCCTATGTCCAAAGATGAACTCAGGTATTGCTGTGTGGTACATCTGTGTGGTACTGGTTTTCGGTACTGCTATGCGGTATGTGGTAAACATCTGTGGTATTGCCCTATGGTATACCACAGGAATTGCTATGTGGTACAGCTTTGTGGTATTGCTGTGTGGTACAGCCATGTGGTACTGCTGTGTGGTACAGCCATGTGGTAATGCTGTGTGGTACAGCCATGTGGTACAGCCATGTGGTACTGCTATGTGGTATTGCTGTGTGGTACAGCTATGTGGTACTGCTATGTGGTACAGCCATGTGGTACTGCTATGTGGTACAGCCATGTGGTATTGACGTGATTTGTGTGGTATATGTCCCAAAATACCACATGTATTGCTGTGTGGTACAGCCATGTGGTACTGCTGTGTGGTACATCCATGTACAGCAATGTGGTACTGCTATGTGGTATTGCTGTGTGGTACAGCTATGTGGTACTGCTATGTGGTACAGCCATGTGGTACTGCTATGTGGTACAGCCATGTGGTATTGACGTGATTTGTGTGGTATATGTCCCAAAATACCACATGTATTGCTGTGTGGTACAGCCATGTGGTATTGACGTGATTTGTGTGGTATATGTCCCAAAATACCACATGTATTGCTGTGTGGTACAGCCATGTGGTACTGCTGTGTGGTACATTCATGTGGTACAGCCATGTGGTACTGCTATGTGGTACAGCCATGTGGTACTGCTATGTGGTATTGCTGTGTGGTACAGCTATGTGGTACTGCTATGTGGTACAGCCATGTGGTACTGCTATGTGGTACAGCCATGTGGTATTGACGTGATTTATGTGGTATATGTCCCAAAATACCACATGTATTGCTGTGTGGTACAGCCATGTGGTACTGCTGTGTGGTACAGCCATGTGGTACAGCCATGTGGTACAGCCATGTGGTATTGACGTGATTTGTGTGGTATATGTCCCAAAATACCACATGTATTGCTGTGTGGTACTGGCATGCGGTATTGCTTTGTGGTATTAACATGTGGTAATGGGCCCGGGGTTCTGTGGTATACGTCCCAAAATACCACAAGATCCACAGGTGAATTCCATGGGTATTTTTCTTGTGGTATTTTCTATGTGGTAATCCCGTGTGGTATTTATGTGTGGTACTTCTATGTGGTAAATGTCCCAAAAAACCACAGGAATTTTCTGTGGTATACCACAGGAATTTTCCTATGGTATATCCTATGGTATATCCTGTGGTAACGTTGTGTGGTATACCACAGAAAATTTTTGTAAGGGTATGTGCATTTACATGTCATTCCCATATCGGTTTGCCCATTTTATTCCCATATGATACCCATTTGGGAAAATATATATGTTTCCCAGATGGGTTTGCCCAGTTTATTCCCATGTAATACCCATATGGGCATTTACATGTCATTCCCATATCGGTTTGCCCAGTTTATTTCCATGTAATACCCATATGTGCATTTACATGTCATTCCCATATCGGTTTGCCCATTTTATTCCCATATGATACCCATTTGGGCAAATATATATGTTTCCCAGGTGGGTTTGCCCAGCTTATTCCCATATGATACCCATGTGGGCAAATATATATGTTTCCCAGATGGGTTTGCCCAGCTTATTCTCATATAATACCCATTTTGGCAAAAATATATGTTTCCCAGATGGGTTTGCCCAGCTTACTCCGATTTGTTACCCATATGGGCATTTACATGTCTTTCCCATTTGGGTTTGCCCAGTATATTCCCGTATGATTCCTATGTGGACATTTGCATGTCATTCCCATATCGGTTTGCCCAGTTTCTTTCCATGTAGTACCCATATGTGCATTTACATGTCATTCCCATATCGGTTTGCCCATTTAATTCCCATATGATACCCATTTGGGAAAATATATATGTTTCCCAGATGGGTTTGCCCAGCATATTCCCATATGATACCCATATGGGCATTTACATGTCATTCCCATATCGGTTTGCCCAGTTTATTCCAATTTTATACCCATATGGGCATTTACATGCCATTCACATATCGGTTTGCCCATTTTATTCCCATATGATACCCATATGGGCATATATATATATGTTTCCCAGGTGGGTTTGCCCAGCTTATTCCCATATGATACCCATGTGGGCAAATATATATGTTTCCCAGATGGGTTTGCCCAGCTTATTCCCATATAATACGCATTTTGGCAAAAATATATGTTTCCCAGATGGGTTTGCCCAGCTTACTCCGATATGATACCCATTTAGGCATTTACATGTCTTTCCCATTTGGGTTTGCCCAGCATATTCCCATATGATACCCATATGGGCATTTACATGTCATTCCCATATCGGTTTGCCCAGTTTATTCCCATTTTATACCCATATGGGCATTTACATGCCATTCCCATATCGTTTTGCCCATTTTATTCCCATATGATACCCATATGGGCAAATATATATGTTTCCCAGGTGGGTTTGCCCAGCTTATTCCCATATGATACCCATGTGGGCAAATATCTATGTTTCCCAGATGGGTTTGCCCAGCTTATTCCCATATAATACCCATTTTGGCAAAAATATATGTTTCCCAGATGGGTTTGCCCAGCTTACTCCGATGTGATACCCATTTGGGCATTTACATGTCTTTCCCATTTGGGTTTGCCCAGCATATTCCCATATGATACCCATATGGGCATTTACATGTCATTCCCATATCGGTTTGCCCAGTTTATTCCCATGTTATACCCATATGGGCATTTACATGCCATTCCCATATCGGTTTGCCCATTTTATTCCCATATGATACCCATATGGGCATTTACATATGTTTCCCAGATGGTTTTGCCCAGCTTATTCCCATATGATACCCAAATGCTCATTTGAATATGTTTCACAGATGGGTTTGCCCAGCTTATTCCCATATGGTACCCATATGGGCATTTACAGATGTTTCCCAGATGGGTTTGCCCAGCTTATTCCCATATGATACCCATATGGGCATTTACATGTCATTCCCTTATGGGTTTTCCCAGTCTTTTCCCATATGGTTCCCATATGGGCTGGCCCAAGTAGATCTCAAAATGGGTTAACCCATATGGGGCCCACAGGGGATACATATGGGATTTATATGGGTTCCCTTTTGCCCAGATGGCCCAGATGGCCCGGATGATGCCCATATGGGCCCCACATGGGCCTGTTACCTGGGTAACTATCCTACCAATGGTCTACCGTATAGTAACACAGTTGATGATAGATCCTTGACAGATACTTTCCTATAGACCAATAATAAAATCATACAGTTGATCCCAACTGCCATCCGCAAGCTTGACCTCTACCTTGCCTTCATCGAAACCAGATTCGGAGATGAGACGAAACTTGCTTAGCTTGTTTATGATGTTGGTTACTTTTTCAAAATGTCTTCTTATTATTTCCTCTCATTCGTGTTTGAATCTGTATACGTATATACGCTTTCCCTCATAATAGCTAGGGTTTTCGATATATCATAATCGTTATTTTTACAAGTGAAAGCTAAATATTGTTAATAATAATAAAATTTCAGAATGATATTGCAAAGGAGCAAACTACTTGGCTCGAGGGATGTTAAAAAGAATCGTTTGTCAAATACTGTGAAACCTGTCTATAAAGACTGCTCAAGGCAGTCTTTTATAAGATTGCTTTTTAACCATAATTATTATGGCATTGTAATTGTATTCAATTCAGTTGTTCTGACTGCCATGTGCAATACCAATAAAAACCTTTTCAATTCAATTCAATTCAATTCAAGCGGTCTTCATGAGAAGGTTGTCTTTACGTACAGGTTCCTTTAATACATGTTTCAATAAAAAAGGTGGTCGCTAAAGCAGGTTGGACTGTAGTTGCCATTTGTCGGGAGGTATTATTGATAGCTATCATATATAAAATTTAAAACATTCAACTTTATTCATTTAAAAGAAAAAAAAATACATTTCTGTTAATTGCATGTGTTTATGTGCTTCCTTCTCTTTCCTCGGTCAACGGGGTTCTTTAGTAATGGCCTTAGCCGCTGAATTTCCATTTAGTACTTGCGATGATGATGAGTTTTTGGTTCATGTATATACGTACAGGAAAAGTACCAAACTCCAAAATAATCAGGGATATGTATATATATATATAGAGAGAGAGAGAGAGAGAGAGAGAGAGCATAGCTCTGGTCAATGTTTCCATTACCTGTTAATAATAATAATAATAATAATAATACATTGCATTTATAATGCGCTTAATACAAATGTTTCTAAGCGCCGAAGTATTATTACCCCGGCTGTAGCTAGGCTACCGAATTCGGTGCTCACAGCATTTCAAGGAATAAATTCCTACCGGGTACCCATTTACTACACCTGGGTAGAGAGTGGCAAATGTAGATTAATGTCTTGCCAAAGGACATTAGTGCCGCGGCGGGACTCGAACCGCAAACCATGAGATCCACAGTCCGGTGACGTATCCACTGGACCACAACACCTCTGTTCTGCTTGTTTTCCTGTTAAAGTGTCTTCAGCTGGTAAGTTTGTCAGTAAACTTTCGCAGATATCATCGATTGGTCTTGATTATACTGCTTGTATTTCACTCGGAGTTGCCTGGTTCCATTTGATACGGATACCTTCGTACTTGAAGCTGGATGTGTTTGCGTCATTTTGTCCCACCTCCTTACGTGCATGGGAGTAGATGCTGAAATAGGCCTGGATTGGCAGGTGATCAGATGTGTTGAGGGGGTTGTCAGGAACCACCATATAATCCGAGAATAACTTGGCATCAGTGGATATAGTGATGATGTGGTCGATGTTTGATTTCCTTGAACCATCGTCACTCATGTAGGTGTAGTCGGCCTGTTTCCCATAAATGGTCATCAGGCTAAGCAACTCGTTCTCTGTGAGACATTGGTGCAGTAACTGCGCTTTCCGATTCCACGTAGGTGGCGGTCCTGTGAGGTCTGCTTTGAAGTCCCCAGTGATTATGGCTTAGGAGCTGGAGTACTGCTTGAGTAGGGAAGATACTTCTGCCAGAATATCAGCGTATTCTGTGTGGTCTGCTGCGCTGCCACCAGAGGGCATATTATACATTCACAACTAATGTTCTACTACTAGATGACTTGTCACGTATATGTGCATACACTACTCTGAAATGGAATGTACGAAGTTACAGTCTGCTTGAAGGCGGCGATGCAGGAAGAGGGCTACACCACCTTTTCCACGCTGTGTAAATGAGGGACTAGACAATTAATTATCCAAAGATTTGACATAAAGAAAGTGATTCTCACTTAGCAGAGCGAGTTTGCTTTCTGCACAGCTGCTGAAGCTCTGTAGCCAATGTTCCTGTATTGCTAGGATATCTATTGTCTCCAAGAGCTTAAAAATATAAAACTGGTTTGGTTCAAACCTTCTCATGTTGTAGGACAGGATTCTTACAGGTAATTGGAAAAGTGAGAAGGGGGGGGGGGGGGGGGGGGGACTATGGGAGTTGGAGTGGGGATACTGGTGAAGTGATGGTCTTGACTCAGGAGAAGTACATGATGAAGGATGACATGTAGGTGGCTCTGCATTAGGAGGTTGTTCACTTGCAGGGCAGCTGGGTCTGACAGGAGAAGATTTAGTGCTGCTGTTGCTGCTCTCATTATTATTGGTGCTGCCATTTGTGTGTTCCGACCATGCCGAAAAACCTGGTTGGATTGAGGGTGAGCCGAGGTGCCGGCCTCGTAGAACCTGTTGCTATTTGTATTGTTCTCTCTTGCATGTGAGGGCTTGGGATTGCCAATATTTTCCTTGTTTCTGTTCAGCACTGTTGAGTAGAGGGGACACTGTCCCTGAGATGTGTTTGGGGGTGGGGGTGGATGCGGTTGTGAGGTCGTTGCTGGTTGTTGTCTTGGAACCTGGGGTCTTGTCTGTGGTGTTTTGTCCTCGTTGGGCTGAAGATGTTGTTTAAAAGCAGAGGTACAGGGGAAGTACAGGTTGCTTTTGTGGTTTTCGAGTTTGAAATTTGCGGCCTATGTTTCTTTGGTGATGCCAGCTTCCTGGATGGTTGTGGAGGTGAGGGATATTCTCTCTGTCGGGATTTTTCTGTGCTTTGACTTAGCACGGGTGCTTTTGTCCTTCCTCTGATTTGGCTCAGTGTCATTACCTGAAGATGACTCATCAACATGGGAGAGGTCTGAGGCTTCATCCCAGAGGGCTCCAAACCTGTTACTTGTGACAGTAGGGGCTGGGCGTTTGCTTAAGACTTCGCTTTCTTGCCATCTGTATTTCCCGTTTAGGTGTGCTTCTGAAGTTGTTTGCCCTTCTACAAATTCCTTAAGACCATTATTGAGGCATATCGCAGTGAGGTAGTCACAGGGCATTGAAGAGTTTCTGAAGTGATCTTTAAGTGTTGGTTGTTTTGAATGAGGGCACGGTTTCCTTCACTTAGCTGTCTCAGCTGAAGCTATTGTGAGATTCTCTTCTGCCTGACCAAGCTTCCACTTGAGTTGCTTTTCAGTGCTCATCGGGACTTCTTTTTCTTTTCGTAGACGTTCATTTGCGGACCTGATCATTTTGATTTCTTGCTGTCTGTTAGCAATACCTTCTAACTTGGAGCATACCCTGCATGCAGGGGGAGGAGAAGATGACTGCGTAGAGGTGTCTGCTTGTCTTAGCAGCTTCTGTGAGGTGGAGGCTGCTTTCATCGACTGTTCCTTTGAAGGGTTACACGGCGGTGTCGGAGTATCCTGACTATTGTGAGGTATTGAGCTGGGCTCAGTAACTGATTTAAATTCTTTAACACTTGAAGTATTACTCTCCTGGGATCTTTCTCAGGTTGAGGAGGGCTGGCAACTTGCCTTGGCGAGTGCGGACATTGTCTGTGATACAGTCAACGTTGTTTTCATTGTCTGGTTGGCCGTTGTCTTCAGGGTTCTGGGTGTCCATGACTTTGTTGCCCCTGACTTTTTCCATCTTGTTGAGAGAGACATCTGCATCTGCACAGGGAGTGGGGCTCAGTGAGAGTCTTTCTGGAGCTAGACATTGGTCTAATGTTGAAAATTTTCAGTAATTTCGGAAACCGCGAGCGCTGCACACCACCATATACCCTACGCTATATTTTATTTGTTTTTAAAGATCTTGGTCAGAAGTCATTTTTTTGTATTTTGTGTTTGGCTTGTTTTATGTTGGTGTTTTGTTTGTTTATTTTTTGGAGGTGGCGGGGGTAACCTACTTGCCCTGTTTTTCCAACTTATCTTAACGAATTCTTGTTATCCATTTTAAATCTATAAAATTATGTAATCTTAATATGTGCTCTGAATTGGAGATTTGGTAACAATTTGAGCCAAAATATTTGAGGTGATGGTGTAAATGAGTACTCGTTATCCGAACTGCCATATGCGATTTTGACCTCGGCGTAGCCTGAATACTGATCAGATCCGAACCGGAGACGAATATCCGCTTTACTTCGGAGTTGATTCTAATGTAGGCCTACTAGTGCTGAAAGTTACCAAAATATTAAATCGGTGTCAGTCACGGACGACAATAATTTCATAAGAGAAGGTAAAATCGCCAGAGCAATCCCCTGCTTTATAAGCTCCTTTGATTATGATATACTAAACTACTATGATCATGTATAATGCTTAATGAAATAAAAGAAAGGTTACATATACCCAAGGAAAAGATTTCTCTTATTTCTCATTTGATTTTGTTACAAACATCTACTTAACATGGACCATTGGTCTAATATCACTTGCGTTTCGAATAAAATGTAGTAGGCAACTTAGGTTTTAACAACATCTACTAGTGATACATGTACTATGTGCTTTCCCCCTACAAACAGCATGAGAACTCTCCTCCATAATTATGGACTATTATCGATCAATTCAGACGTCGAGAATGATCCGGTGATATAACGGCGTATATATTGTAATGGATCAACCTCTTCTTGGTGGGCGAATCAGACTCGATTAATAGTTTTTTTTTTATTACGTTTGATACTTTGTAATATGTTGAAGGATAATTCTCGCTACCTCAAATATGCAATTTTTGACGTAGAAGGCAATATTTGTTCTATTAGTTGGTTGTTAATTCCCCTGAACATAGCGTGTACTTAATTATATTATGATTGTATATATTCTATATAATATGTATACATGTATAATTTGCCATGATATGTAATTATGCGCAGTGGTATTGTTAATTAGGGCATCTTCCCACCACCCCCTCTCTCTCTCTCTCCCTCCCCCTCTCTCTTGCTTGTTTTACGTTTTCTTCTCTCTCTCTTTTCTCTCTGTTTCTCCTTCAGTATGGATGGACTGCACCTTTTATCATGTCTGCTACATTTTCCCTGCTCTAGAACGTACTGTAGAGATTTCAATCTTATTACCCACGCCGATGAAATCGGCAGGGTTATGTAAAGGGCTCCGTATGTTTGTTTGTTTGTTTGTTTGTTTGTTTGTTTTTTTGTTTGTGTACAAGATAACAAGAGAACGGGTGAACGGATTTGCACCAAATTTTCAGGGAATGTTCAGAAAGTGACAGGAAAGAATCGATTAGATTTTGGTGATGATTGGTTGACCCCTGCACATTCTGTGTAACCTTGAAGTTTTGACCCTGTAGTAAAGTATAGGAACTTCAGTTCAGATAGTGACAGGAAAGAAACTAGAAAGATTGATGACCCCAAACTTCGCCTGCAGATGCAGAAATATTTTGGCCAATCAAAACACTCATTACTTCGTCTCACCAAAAGTCTATTTCAGGTTTATGAATTTTAGAAGACTTTTAGACCCATTATTTGCCATTTCACTTCAAATCCGTACGAGCCTGCAATGAATATTCAAAGCCAACGTATCCCAGCAACAAGGGATTTTTCGCGGGCTTGAACTACTACTGCGAAAGCGGCTATGTACGGTATACTAATAGGCGGCTAGGCTCTATAGCTATCGCGCGCGATACCTTTTTTTTCCACAAATTCATTTAGATTCAGTCTGCCCTAGCCCTACGGCTTCTCCTCTATTTCTTATCTTCTGTGCATTTCTGTTTATTTTCCCCGGTTCTTTCCACTTTGTTGTGGAAGTTTTTGTGATTTATTTTATCCTGGTGGACGTGTAGTACGTGATTTTAATTGTTTTCGGTGAAAATCTGGTGAGTTTGTTCGACGTGAGTGAGTTTATCGCACTCGCGAGCGTTCGCGTGTGTTGATCTGAGTGAGTGCTAGTGGGCTGTGTAGCTAGCTGTACGTACATAACTATACACAGCGCTGTCGCGAAGTGACGGGGATCTGGTCGGGCTAGGGAGTACATGTAACCCCAGGGAGTCAGCCTGTGCCTGGCTCACTGTAGTAGGATTGAACTTTTTTCTTTGGGTTATAACGGTCCTGTCATATAACTAGTTTATACCTCATTTATGTCTGTTTGAGTGGATTTCGTAGTTGTAAAATATATACAAAAACTGTATTTTTTTTTAAATTTGTGTGGATTTGCAAAATTTGGTGGCTGATCGAGGTTCGCCGAATACGGGCATGCACGCCAGTATCCACTTTGACTTTGTTGATGGGTGGTGACTGAGCTGAGTGAGTAAGCTCTGTGCCTCGCATGCATGTCATTTTGAAGTCTAGATCCAACTTTATTTGTCGTCATATATATTTTATCCAAGCCCGATGAAAAAAAAAAACAACCCCAATTGCAATGTAATTTAAAGATAGAACATGAATACATTTACTAACACTTACATGACTGAACACTGAATACAAATTGCTAACATTTTTTTTCTCACCACGCCACGCTCTCTGACATGTCTAATCAATTACTTTTAGGGGAGGGATGTTTCAATAATAAAATATCTTTTTCAGAAGAATTTTTTCAAGGGTGGGGATACACAAAGCTATGACCTGGATATGGCTGGGGGGGGGGGGGGGGGAGATGTGCCTCTTGTTATCCCCTTTGAATGGCTACTGCTTACAAAAATAATCGCAACAAAACAAAACCTATATTGGGTTAAGGCGTGGGTCTGCCGCCTTTGACGGCCTTTCTAGTTCTTTATCTGTATTTGTATCTGTATATAGTGTATTATATTTGCACTTTTTTGTGTTGTATTAAATCTATTAATCTATGTTTTCTTTTAAGAATGTATGAAATATGTAACATCTTAGGTATGGCAACACTTCAAGCGTCCAACTTATATTGCCAGACCTCTGTGTGTTTCTATCTTCAAAGTTTGTATGTATGAAACTGAATATTGTGAAACATGCAGGAATAAATAAATAAATAAATAAATAAATAAATAAAATATTATGAATGGAAATGGTCCGCAGCTTCGTCAACTTCACTTCCGGTCCGTATTGAAATACTACGGCTTATGAATAAAATGAGTGCTAAAATGCTTAATTTTTGGATCGCATGACATAAACCACTCAAATTTTGAAAATGCAACCAATTGTCTCAATAAGTCATGGTATCTTTTCAAACATGTCGGTTAATTTATACTCAAACTCGAGGATTTTTGTAATACCTGTGTACATTTTCAATGCAAAAAGACAAACACTTGTCGAGCAAATCGGGATATTGTCAGCACTGCGCATGCGTGGGTTGCATGACAAACGCCATCTGTTGGCGAAATTGCGTATTTGGGGAAGCGAGAATTGCCTGGCCTTACTCACATTTAAACCATGGACATTTTTTTTTCTTAAAATCATCGCTACATTGTTCATGACGAGCTGATTTACTTTCATGGTATCAGTAAAAGAAACCCTGTATTCTCTCGCAAATGTAATTATTTGCTGATTCGAATAATCGTATTTTGGTCGTTTTTATCCCCCTCTCTTTTTTTCTTTTTATTTCTTTCCCTTTTTCTCTATCCAAAGTTAAAGCTGCGTAATTTTCGACTTAGTGATGTACTATTCGAGGTAAGGTATGCTAATATTTAAATAGCAAACAAAAATATGTATTTTGTTTTCCCCTTCTCCCTCCCCCCTCTCTTCTGTTCTATTGTAAACCTGGTGTGTACATCATAATAGCGTTGGAGGTATACTAACTGCTGGTATGAATATATGAATATTAATTCTGCTCATTCATGTATATGTATGTATAAATGATATCATAATTAATAATTTTGTTTTAATTCTTAGAATATTATTAAAGGAATGATGACAGAAGTCAGAACCGAAGATGATGATAATAATAACCATACAATTTACTCCAGCTGCCGTCTGCCAGCTTGACCTCCACCAAGCCTGTATACTAATCATGCCCGTATACGAGACGAACTCCCGCATCATTTTGTAGATAATGGCAAACCAATCAGGACCTTCGTTACATATCCCATTTAAAGTGACACTACCTGAACATCTAACTTTATTTGGAGATAAAAATCAAGCAAATTAAATTCTGTCACGTATTATAATTATATTTCTTTTCCTTCAGGAAAGCTCGCACTCAACGATTCTATGGCTCTGGCATCCACACATTACCCTATGTCTGGGATACTGTCCTGACTATTTTGAAGACTAATTTTGTTCTATTATCCTTTCATACTTGGTTTTCAAAACTATAGAAAAACAACTATTCGGCGTACACATTTCATTTAACTCTAAAGACCTGTTTCTAATCTGCCACACAAAAGATTAAAAAAAAACCCCCTTCATATATACCCAAACTTTGGAACTCATTTGACACTGCGTTGAAACCAACCCCAACATTTAACACAATTAAACGGAAATAGTAATTGTCCTACATGGATAGCTACAAAAATCAAGAAACGTAAATGTAACTCGTTGGTTTAAACCAAATGTATTATACGGCCTCCTTCTTTCTATTCCTTCACCTCTCCTTCTAGTTATCCATGACTCATTATCTCCCCCTCCCTGTATTGCTTGTTCACAACATTTTTTTTTCTTTCTTTCCTCTCTCCCCGCTCTCTCTCTCTAGCCCCAGTACTGTTCGTTCGTTTTTCCTTTTCGTTTTGAAAACTTGTTAATATTGCTAAGTAAGCAGGGTTTTTTTAATTTAAGGACTGCAACTATCTTTACTTTTTTCTTCCAAATAGGGGTCTATGTAATATAAGCCACTCTTACTTAATAGACTCCTCTACTTACGTTTTCATGTACAGTTACAATGTTTACATTATACCAATTATCGCTTTATACTTTATATCGCTTGATACTGATCAACTCAAGCTGGGTATCATCGAGGCCTTTGAATCTGTCTCCAACTTGGGAGACATGGACGTTGACCAAAATGTTGATATCTTCAATAGCTCTCTTGCGTCAAATCTAGATCGACTAGCACCTCTCGTGCGAAGGAAAGTGAAACTACGGCCCTATGCCCTTGGTACAACCAAACCATCCGGGAAGCTAAACGAGCCCTTCGTGCCAAGGAAAGGAAGTGGAAAAAAGTACGAAGCAGGTCTACGGTGATAATGTCTGACGAATTGAAACGAGCCACGAAAGAATACTTCCAGCTGGTCAAAAGTGCCAGAAATCTTCATTACCAAGACCAGATAGCCTCTAGCAACACCAAACAACTGTTTGATGTTATTGATAGGATGACAAGTGAAAAGCATGACAATTCACTGCCTTCACATCAGTCCAGTGCTGAGATGTCTCAGAAGTTTTCAGAGTTTTTCGACAACAAAATTAATCAGTTGAGATCATCGTTTCCCCCTTCCTGCTCATCTAATATTATTGAGGAAAAAGCAGACTGTCATTTTGATAAGTTTGCACCAGTTTCCCAAGCAGATGTACTTAAGATCATTAAATCTCACGAAGTAAAATCGTGTGATCTTGATCCTTTGCCGGCACCTATTCTTAGCCTGTGTATTGATCTGCTGGTTCCTGCCATTACAGATATTATTAACGACTCTTTAGAATCAGGAGTTTTTCCATCTGCACTAAAGTCTGCTCTTATTCATCCTACCCTCAAAAAAGCATCATTGGATGCAGAAAATTTGAGAAATTACAGACCAATCTCAAATTTGCCTTTCTTAGGAAAGGTAATAGAACGAATAATCTCCGATCAGCTTACAAAATATCTAACCGATAACTCCCTCCTAGCATCCAGACAGTCTGCATATCGTAAGAATCATAGTGTGGAGACTGCGTTATTACGAGTTCAAGATGACCTGCTTCATGCCCTGGATCGTGGAGACGGGGCAGTCCTCATTCTGCTAGATTTAACAGCGGCCTTCGATACTGTCGATCATGGTGTTCTTTTGTCTAGGCTGAAAACTCGATTTGGCATTACTGGAACCACTGCAATGTGGTTTGAATCCTACCTCTGTGAAAGATATCAACAAGTGATTGTCGATGGCTCACGATCTCATCCTCCTACATTACTCAGATGGGGTGTACCACAAGGCTCAGTAATTGGACCTGTTCTGTTTACGTGTTATACGACACCCTTGCAGGACATAATTCATTCCCACGATTTCTCCTCCATGATGTATGCTGACGACACACAACTTTTTATTACGTTTAAGTCGGGTCAAGCTCAGCAAATGTCACGGAGACTGGAAGACTGCCTTCAAGCCATACGTTGCTGGATGACTGAAAACTTTCTTCTTCTGAATGACAATAAGATGGAAGTGTTGCACCTATTTTCTCATCGTAGAAGTGTCATTGAACTCCAACCAATTCTTGTTAGCAATGGCTTTATAAATCCTTCAAAATCAGTTGTTAATCTAGGAGTTATTTTTGATCAAAATCTTTCAATGCGCCCTCATGTCAATAATATTTGTCGTAAAGCATCATTTGCCCTCAGAAAAATTGGTAAAATTCGTAAATTCCTATCTAAGCCGTCCACTGAGATTTTTGTACATGCATTTGTTAGTTCCCTCCTTGATAGTTGTAACAGCCTGCTCCAGGGAATTCCTGATAAAGATATGGCCAAACTGCAAAGAATTCAAAATTCTGCAGCACGCCTGGTATCACTCAATAAAAAGCATGACCATATCACACCAATTCTTAAACATCTGCATTGGCTACCCGTTAAATATCGTGTCCAGTTCAAAATTCTTCTTTTAACTTTCAAATCCATACATGGTCCTGCTCCAAAATACCTTTCTGAAATTGTCAAATTATACACACCTGGCAGATCCCTGCGTTCCTCAAATCAAAATCTGTTAATGGTCAAAAAAGCAAAAACAAAATTTTTCGGAGATAGGTCTTTTTCGTGTTCGGCCCCACTATTATGGAATTCCCTTCCTTCCTCTATCCGTTTAAGCACAGATCTTAATTTGTTCAAATCAAAATTAAAAACCCATCTACTGAAAGAGGCATTCTTATCATAGGTTTCAAACATCCATATTATGCTCAATTGTATATCATTACTTGAATTCCTATATTATGCGATTTATCATTGTATTGTAATATATGCTATAATTATGTAAAGCGCTTTGATATTAGTTCACTTCTGAAAAGCGCTATATAAATAGACGTTATTATTATTATTATTATTATCAGTGTAAATCATAACCAAGTCCATTGAATGATTTTCCGTTATATCTATCTTTTAATTCATATATAATTGTTCCTAATCTTAATCTTAATATGTACTGTTTAAAAAAATGTAAAATATATATGTTTGTGGAAATCAACAAACTTGGAAACTTTGAAAACATGACGTATACTGTTATTCATATATTCATACTTCTAATGCTCTGTCAGTTATTTCATAAAATATGTGAGAAATTGCACGCCAATTTTCTTCAAGGTTATTCTCCATCGTTGCTGTATACATGTTGTTTTTATGTCATAATTTATTTCAGTTCCATGTCTGATACTTTATATCGAACTACTCTTAAATTCGTTGAATTATGATAGCAATGCAATATCTGTTATGGTAATTCTCTGTTTAATCATATGCATCTGCAGAGCTCTCTCTCTTCGGGTATACTGTCGGGTTTGGGTACAAGTATTCAACTACTATTTTCCCCTGGTGCTATGTACATGCTGACAAAGTGACATTTAATATTATATTTTCCTTTTTTTGTTAAGTCCAAGTCCATGACTGTCGTCTCTAATTTTCTTAATTACAACTGTAATTCATTAGTTGTTGTAGGTGCCTTTTCACTTTTCTTGCCCAAGTAGTTACAGGTCTTCCCCCTTTTATTTTGCCCCTTTCTGGTTTCCACCCTAGGGCGGCTTTTGAGTGTCTTTCTACTGGCATACTAAAGGTGTTACCCAGGATCTTCAGGCGTCGTTCTTTCACTAAAAAATATCATAGATCGTGATAAAACTGCCTCGTTTGTCACTCTGTCTTTCCAGCTGATGCCTAGTACTTTCCAGAGACATCTTTGGTTTGTGTTCTGCCCCATCTAACATCTTCAACGTCTCACCTACTAAGGCCACCAGTGGCGTAACTGGAACTTGGCGTCAAGAGGGGCACATCTTGAGAAGAAATGATGAGCGGATACTGCTTGGAGGGTTTTTCTTCTCGCTATCCCTTCAAGGGGGGGGGGGGGGGAGGGGAGGGGAGGGGAGGGGGGGGGGGGGAGGGGGAAGATTTTATGAGGTCCAGTTTTCCTACATAATTCTCTGGCAAGGAACAAAAAAAAGTTATCAGGTCTGAAATAAAGGGGGTTCGAGGCGCACAATGTACACTTGTCTTTATTTCTCGGGGGAGGGGGTTCAAAAGCTGTCGGGGGGGGGGGGCAGACTCCCCCCCCCCCCCCCATTTGGTACGCTAGTGATGGCCTGTGTTCACAAGAGTAGTATACATCATAACTTTTGAGGGCGATATACCTTGAGTTCCAGATTTTGTTAAGCCTCTTAAATACAGAGCTTTGCCTAGTCTGCATGTTTTTTTTACTGCCTGCGCTCTTATAATCCCATAATCTATCCATTGCTATTACAGGGTTGGAAAAAAGTTTGGAATATTTTTTTGACGATGAGTATGTCTGATTTTAAATGCTAGTTTCTACTATATTGTGATGAATAATTCATCCAAATCGGATTAACTGTGTTGAATGAAGTCTGCTGTTCCATCTTGTACCAAAGATTACGTAATATTGTTAAACATGTTACAATGGCTGACCAATGAACCACATGTTGTCAGATTTGCTCTATTTGTGTTTGAACATCTTGTTATACATTTCTGTACTTCACGTGGAATTTTGAAAAAGCTACGTGCAGTTTGCAGTCATTTTGAGGACTTCGGTATAGCAATTAAACTGTATCTGATTATTTAACTTTTTCGTTAGACATTTGCAAAAACAGCAAATATACGCTTCCGAATTCCAAGTGGACCTCTGCACTGTGTGATAAGCCTGATTTTTAATGTTGTGCTTTTAAAGTTAAAAAGGGACACATATCTTTTATTTGAACCTCAAAGAAGAACTTAAAATGACGAGGGATATGTTTAAGACAAGAAATAATTCTTGGAATAAAAATATTCCAAACTTTTTTCCAACCCTGTATATTCACTGACAGTGATTTCCTAGCATAATGAAGAAGCAGTATTATACAAGTGATAAAAAAAGCTATTATCGGATGCATTTAAGTTACAGTAAACCGAAGCTTCTAAATAGCACCATCTTTCAACAGGATTTGATAAGTCTATGAGCCTTTCATTTTCCCAACATGCCCCATTCTAGGTTGTAAAAACTTGTACCTGCACACAGTTTTCCACAATGCCAAGTCAAAAATAATAGTTTGAAATATAAAATTTTCTAATAAATATATTTTTATAATGTGAAAGGAAATGAGAGAACAATGGTTGCGTAACTTAAATGAAAGTTCCCCAGAGCTGTCCTCCCTTTTTGAAATTTTTGCAAAGGCTGAAAAATGTCTCCGCCCGGAATCGAACCCGGGTCGTTGGCCAGAACGCCAGTGCCTTAACCACTAGACCACGGAGACGGGTCAGTGGTTTCGGCGACACCAGATTCAATTGACCGACAGATTGACAAATCTTCAACCTTTTGTATTCAGCCTTTGTCGGGGGCAGGTGAGTTTTGAACAAAGACAAGCCGCGTGCCTCATATATATACAGTATATATAATATACCGAATTTGAAAGAGCCTTATTTCCCACGTCCACAACTTAAAACACATTCAAACCTCTCACCTTGTTTGTGGCATCTGATGAAGACTTGGTATTTCTTTGAGAGTAAATAATACGTGCAGGTTTAATGGTAGTAAATCACGTAAGTACAAACGTACAATTTGGTCATACCGATCGGGCTGTTGTATTAAAATCTCAAACTAAAATATATATTGAAAAGAGGCGTTAGTAAGACACTTTACAAACTTGGACAGAAAATATTCCTTTATTAATATAGCAAAGGAAACAAAAACAATTACTATCAAAAAGTATTTTTTTCCAGCATTGAAATACAAAACAGAAGGCAGGTTTATGATTATTTTTTTTCACATTTTCCTTTTTCCTTTTTCCTAATTGGCTATACACGTTTCGTATATTTATGGTTTCTCATCTGCATCCATCGCCATACCAAATTACGAAATGAAAAGAAGAATATTTGCCCGAAGTGAGACAATCCACCCAATTCCCATTTACATAAAAGCACGTTGAAAATTTAAACGTTAAAGAAAGATATGCGCACTTCCTACAGGGGAATTGTCTACAGATGGCGGTAGACAATATTCTTGACTAGTGTCCCTGTATTAAAGAGTTGCGACATGGAAGTCCTACTTTTCTGGAAACAAAATGGCGTTCGAATTCTTTCTATTGAGAACACCCAGGTGCTCATCGGAATTGAATAGAAATGTTACGTAATAGTGGAAACAAAATGGCGTTCAAATCCCCAGTTGTCGCAACTCTTTAAAGGGAGCGACAAGTTGCAATCTATGGGCGGTTTTACTGTTGGCTGCTCCTTTCTCTAGATCAAAGTTCAAGGCGACTTCAATTTATCGCTCGCAGCTAATAAAAGTTCGCACATTCACCCAGATTTGAGTAAACAAAATCGCCCGTTCTTTATTCCAGTATTTGAATCTCATTGGTCGGTTACGTATGTAGGGATTCGAGTTAACGATCAAGCGAGGAATTCGGCAATAACATTCCTTCGGTAGCGCACGATTGGACCTGATTGTATCCGAATTTCCCCGAGTCAGGCCAACTGGTCAGGCCCATGGATTACGACTTGCCAGTCCCTTTAATACGGGGACACTATTCTTGACCGGAGCCAGTATGGATGGCTCTGTTCTTGACTAGTGCCAATGGTACCAAAGAGGCACTGACATTAAAGTTATATATCGTTTGCATGTCGTTTTTAACCAAAATGTGAGCTAACCTCTGAGCGGCTTATGAAACAGCTATGGAGCGAGTCTCATAGCAAACCAGAACATTATTCTATACTCATTCAAACACATCACCTGGTTTGTGGCATCCAGCAAATGCTTGGTATCTCTTTGAAAATAAAGAAATAGAGCAGTCTTTGTCGTGCAAAATTCCGTAGGGACAACTCGTCATTTGTGTCATACTAATCGTGACGCCATCATCATCGCAGCAATTCTACCCATGGTTTGCCGTATATTAACAACAGTTGAAGACAGATGTATAAGCAAACTTCCCCATAGACTATAGAAAACAAATTATACAGTCGACCCCAACTGCCATCCGCGAGCTTGAACTGCATCTCGCCTCCATACAAATCAAATACGAAGATGAGGCGAAAATTCGTTTTAACATGTATTATGATTTTGCTAACACTTTTGAAACCTCTTCTGATTATGTATTTTAATACTTGTGTCAATTGTATATGCCTTTTTTAAAATGGGATTTTGGATACATCCGTTTTGGTGTTTTTACAAATGAATGCAAAATAATTGTAATGCTAAATAAAACATATAAAACATATTGCAATAAACAAACTAGTTGGCAACATGAAGATTTGCAAACTAGACCTGCAATCGTATCAGAACGATCTGCATGCAATGACGTCCGTATCGTCTATTTTGTTGAAGAATTAACATGTGGAAAATAAAGATACATGTATGCATGGTACAACATCTCATTCCCATAGGCTTAATACGGGGACCATCCGAATCCCAAAGGCAATGGCCAGAATTCACAAAGGAGGTTTAAACTATGGGTAAGGTTTAAACCTCCGTAGGCGTACTAAAATAAGCGTAAATAAGCGCACATTGCCCGCTGTCAAAGAAAATGTATGATTGGATCGGATTCAGTGCGCACTTACGCTTAAAAAACACAAGAGGACCCGGATTCCACAGGAAATGGATCAAGATAAGATAAGAGGAACATAAAACAAATTAAAGACATGTAAAACTAGATATATACAAAGATAAAGATGGAAGACAAAAAAGGCATTCTGTGTAATGAGAGATGATAGAATGCTGAACACAAAGAGTAACATAAGGAAAGGTAAAAATAGAAGATGATAGAACGATGAAAATACGGTAAAAGAAAGATAGAAAGACAAGATGGCAGAATGATTAAAATAACAAAAAAATACATAAGGAAAGGTAGAAGGACGACATGACAGATAAAACCACACGCCATGGCACGCCCTGACACAAATGCAAAAATGTTTGTCAAATAGTTACCATTTTTATTATTAATAATTATCATATATAAAATGTAAAACTTCCACTTTGTTCATTAAAAAAATAACCTTTTTGATCTCATGTTTCTTTCAGCTTCTTATCCTTTCCTCAGTCTTAGAATTTCATTATGTAGCCATTTCATCATTTGCACTCAATTCCCAACCTATGCCTGTCACAATCGCTCGGTCATTACCTGCCTCTCTCATTTGCATCACCGTTGCATTGAATACTAATAACATTCATGCATTAATGGGATTTTTACCATGCCACTATAGCGTTTGCCACGGAATTTCCATTCAGTACTTTAGATGATGATGATTTTGTAATTCATTACGGACAGGCAAATCTCCAAACTCTAAAAATAGCTAAGAATATGGCACTCATATTTCCAGAGAATTATAACTGAATACGACTCAGGGGAGTTGATTCTTAATTTTGACGACAATGATCGTGCCAACATTGCATTTTTTTTACTGAGACCTAAATGAAGTCCCTTTTTACAACTGGAACTCCATTAGCAGCGACATAATACCCCCTGCTCAGACACAAAACGTTTATACCGAAACTCGATAAAGAAACGTCGTATAGAATTTTCATCGTATAGCCTACGGACCGTTCAGACACACATCTCGACCGATTAGAATAAAACATTGTATAGATGCGCAGATTTCCACTGTGCATGTTGTTATGGTCGCCGCTAGCCCAAATGAGAGGTAAGGTCACCTTTCGCGCGCGCCCACCTTGAGCCCCGCCCAGTTATACCGTTCTATGGTCGCCATACATTCAGACACACACGGAAAGGTGATTCGTTATTGAGTTCTAGTTCGAAACGATGCTCTGACCCTAGTTTCGTTATACGACGTTTCGTTAGTCACCGTTCAGACACATAAATCCATCGTATTGCTATACCGTTTTGGTATAATTTTTTTGTGTCTGAACACCCTGTTTATCTCCCCAAGGTATAAACAGTTTCAAATGCAAATTAATCAGATATGTTTTTCAGCCATAGGCAGTAAATTCTCTCCCAGTAAAAAGTGAGAACTACAACCCCCTCTCTCTTTCTCCCTCTCCAACTCTTTCTCTGTCTTTCCCTCCATCTCCCACACAGAGACACTCACTTCCCTTTTTTTTCTTCAATTTCCTTCTTTGTCCTTTCTCTTTCTCATCATTTTCTTTACATCCACATTGTATACCGCATTTACTTTATTTACACACTTTATATGTGACCCGCCGCCTCAAAACCTACAATAAGTCGCACGGACCACAACGTAGCAAACAGCCCAAAATAGTAAATTTGCTTGGATCAGTCGATTTTCTGTTTTTGATAGAAATGGGTAGTTTCATTATCATTCCATCATGTATCAAGTTTGTGAGTCGTAATTCGACTTAGAAATATGCTTTGGGGCATTTTAAAATGACTCCTTTTTTTCACCTGTCGAGCTCTAACGAATGTTTGGAGAGCTTTTGTAATACTTTCATTCAATGCCAAATTACTACTTTACCTCTAAAGGTATTAAAGTAGAACGTTAATGATTTTAGATATTGGCTTAATACTTATTATTGCATAGATGGCATAAATTAAACAAGGTTATCCAAATTCAACGCTTGGAAACATTTGAAGTAATGATTATTATCAATTATAAAACGGTAAAATACAGCCCCCGATATAGCAGCTGAAGAGCTCCTCGAACGCTGCTGAGATATGTGACGACACACCCTGGACCAGTCCTGTCTAAGCAGACGATGTCCCATAACATCTTACACATTTTTCAGAGCCTATTTTGTCATCTCCTCTTCACTTATTTCTCTTCCTTCACTAGCGTCAGTCTTAATGTTAGTCTGTTGCCTCACTCTTAACTTCGTGTATGGTATTATTTTGATGAAAAATGCAGCGTTAAAAAAATAAAGGAATCAGTCACTTGTAAACAAAATAAGACGCCAATGTATTTTCAGCTGCTTGCACCGGGGCATGTTCGGCGTTTCAAGAGGGAACGAATACCATCCTGCTATTATTCGGAGGGCTATGATCAATGAAATAAACCCCACTTTCAATTTGAAAAGTGGGGTTTATTTCATTGATCATTGACCCTTCTCCTATGTATTTACAATCAAACGGTTTTAGCTATCAGAATCAGTTTCACTTTCCCTTTATAATGGTGTGAAATAAGGTCATGTTTAAATACACCAAACTCTTTATAACTTGATAAATAATTGCATTGCAATTACGTTCATTCATTATAGGACGTCGTCTGCTTAAGCAGGATCGATCCCAAGTGTGACGACATCAAAACATCGCTATATTTCTGGCGAATCCTCGGACATTCCAGATGCTGAGAAAAGCTCTTATTTGTGTTGTTTTTATAATCACCAGATACGCAGTTGAAATAAAACTTATACGATTGCCATCTGTAAGCTTCCCAGTTTCTAGTGATACATTAATTCCCATATTTGTGATTTTCTTTGAATATCTACTTTAAATTGATTTTTGGAGTGAGTAATAAATAGGTCCTCCTGGAGCAGGGTGCCAAAATTCAGCCTAATCTGATAATCCCTTCATACCGGTTGATATGGCCATTTGAATACCCAGTTTTACTTGGGCACACACAGCGAGCGAAGGTTTTACTCTTTTGTTCCGAACTTAAATGACAATTTTTCTGAATAGGAGTTATTGATTGCTGGTTACATACTGATTCTAAATGTGATATTTAAAGGTGTTATCATTGAGTAAACTAAGCAAGTGATATACCATTGGAAAGCTGAGAATCTGTACTTTCAGAAAATGTATAAAACAAAAAATATAATTTTGGCGACTTATTGTAGGTTTTGAGGCGTCGGGTTACATATTTCTTTTGGCTTGAGGCCATTATCCATCTACCATAACTCAACTTTGTAATCCCTTTCCTTTCAACATCTCGTTATTCGAAATAACACTTTATGAAATAAATACTATTGAATGACTCAATCTCGATTATGTTATCTTAGTTTCTAAACATGTGATATAGAAGCTTTGCTTTTGAATAAGTCTTGCTGTTAAAAAGGTCCCGTTGATCATAATTTGAACACTATAATTATATTTTACTTATTAATATTTAATTATTTACTCAGATCAATAAAAAAATCTCTTTGTTATTTGTATCGTAATTATTACAATTTTGCATTAGTGTGTATGTCTTTATGCCCTTGAGCAAGGCATTTCATCTACAGTGCTCCTCTCCACCCAGGTGTTAAATGGGTACCCGGTAGTATGCGAACGTCATTGTGGTTGGATTATCATATGCGCGCTTGGAAACAGGCGACTGGTTGGAATGCTCATCAGAGGAGTGGAGAATGTGCACTATAATGTGCAGAATCGCAAATGCATCCAGTGACCTGTGTAATATTGCTGTAAGCGCTTTAGTCCGTTACATGGTAACTGGTAAGGCGCTATAGTAGAAACAGCTATTATTATTATTATTATTATTATTATTATTATTATGACTGAGAATATTGAAAAAATCTGAATCTGAATTTGAATGCACGGTATGTCAAACTCCTCACCTGGTGTGTTGCATTAGACGAACAATTTGTATTTTCAATGGTATAGAATTAATCCGTTGGGTAACATGAAATAATGAAGTTAATTATTCAATTGTCTCCAACGGCCACCAGAAGGTGGTAACACACGCAACTGCTGTGTGATAAGGTTGCTCGACTGCTGTGAAAGAAATCACAGGCACACCGAGCGGGATTCGAACCCGCGACCTCTGGGTTACTAGACCAGTGTCATAACCACTGGTGGTCGTTGGAGACAATTGAATAATTAACTTCATTAATTTGTATTTTGTTGACTCTGTAGTCAATGAGCAAAACTAGCGTTTAAATATTCGACGAACTACCAGACACATCGTTAATGACGAACGCGTTGTTGATGTTATAATAAATTCTACCAATCCTGCCAATGAAGTTTATATATACAGTTAACAGCAAAATTATTCATACCCCTTGGAAAATTCTAGTTTTTTGCATTTTTCCTAAAAATGAATGGTTAAATTAAGTTACTTGCACATCACTTGAATACATTTAGTTATCATCTACAAATGAATGCCGTTTCCGGTTTCACCTCATTTGCATAACAACAGAAAAGGTGAGTTATCCAAACTGGGCGATGTTCAAAATTATTCATACCCTTGGTGATTTATTGACTTTGTCAATCAGTATGAATCCGATCCTTGTGATTAATGCTTGTAATTCACTTTATTTTAATACACCGTCACAAGGCTTCCGGAGGGGTCTCTGCTGGGATATCAGGCCAGTACCTGTTCTCCAATGGCTCAATATCCTTGAGGATGTGTCCACACATGCCTTCACCTGACCTTCAGGGAGTTCATTAGATTTCGTGTCCTACAGGTGATGCAGTTATCGACTTCATGATGACCGGACTATGATATTGACATTTTCGGTCATTTATTCCATGCATTTTAATGAAAATTCTGTATCTACTTATGAAGCAAAGCACCATTCCTGAAGAGCCCTTCCCTTTTGCACTGCCTGTGGGAGGGTTCACCTTTATTCATTGGCCCCATTCTTAATCAGAGTGCCCAGGAAGGCCATGTTGGTGATATCAAAGTCATTGCATGACTCTAACATCAGGTCACCATGAATAACAGTATGTAACCTTTGGGTACCATACACATCCCGCACTGACTGTTACTGTATATCAATCTTCATATGGTATATTCTTTGTATCTTTGGTATGAAAGCTACAATCCTTGATATCAAAATGAATGTAAACACAATTTATACCATATGCCCTCCATGTTACCAGCTGCAGTGCACAAAATGCTACCACTTTGACAGTGCACTGGAACATAAAGATCAGTATTTTAAGCTTCACTAGAGTACCCACTTGCAGGTGTCCATATCAAAAATGTGTCAATCAGTGTAACTGAATAAACTGATAACATTGGCACCATCTAACCTTTAGACAACTACCATGGCCTCCCTAAACATTCTTAATAAATAATGGAACAAAAGTATCAGGAAATACCTTCCCTTGACAGTGCAACAGTGAATGCCTCTAGGGAAGTCTCTCCAGGAAGAGTGCTTTGTTTCAACTTAGATACAAAATTGTCATTAAAATGTAAGGAATATTAACGAAAATATCAATATCATAGTCCTATCCTCATGACGTCTAAAACTACACCACCTGCAAACACAAAATCTGCTTTAAATCCATCGAATCCCCTGAAGACCAGGTGATGGCATGTGTGGACAACATCCTCAAGGAGATTGGGCCATTGGAGACCAGGTATTGGCCTGATATCTCAGTAGAGACCTCCAGAAGCATTGTAACAGTGTGAAGAAAGTGTTACGAGCATTAATCACAAGGACTGGATTCATACTGATTGACAAAGTCAATAGATCACCAAGGGTATGAATAATTTTGAACATCACCCAGTTTGGATAATTCACCTTTTCTATTGTTATGCAAATGAGGTGAAACCAGAAACAGCATTCATTTGCAGATGATAACCAAATGTATTCAAGTGATGTGCAATTAAATTCAGTTAACCATTCATTTTTAGGAAAAATGTAAAAAACTAGAATTCTCCAAGGGGTATGAATAATTTTGTTGTTAACTGTACGTACAGTTCACGCCAACTGCCATTTGCTAGCTTGACCTGTACCTTGCCTTCATATTGAATAGGTTCGTAGGTGAGTCGAATAGCTCTCTTACTTAATTAGACATGAGTTTGATTTACTAAATCACTAATTGCCAATCATCATACCCTAGGGTGGGGGGGGGGGGGTATGTGTACTTGGTCTTACAAGTTGTTTATTTCCTCCTCTTCTATTTCCAAATATGTAACTTCCCTTATAGCAGAAAGTGGTAAAAATTACTTGATATTTACGTCGTGGTTTTCGTCTTTTTTACGTCCTGTAATTACGTCAATAAGACGACAACTTGCACCAACGCAAGACGTCAAGAGGACGTCTTATTTTGACGTCATCTGTACACTGTAAAAACTGAAGTGCTGTATATAGCACTTTTTGAGGGCATGCATAGGGACTGCACTCAGAGTGCTATTGAATGCACACATCGTGCTATTTCAGCACTTTCACGGGAGCTGGACCGGCTCCTTAAACTGCTAAACATTCATTAAAAAAAAATGATTTTGGCGAGCTTCGAACCAGGGTCCGCTGATCGAGAATTGCTGGCATTACCGCTAGACTAACTCACATTGTACGATTTAGAGCAGATCATATTGTTACATAGTGAATTTACGACACCACATAGTTCATGTTATCTACTTGACTCCCATGACTAAACTGGATTGCAAGAAGCATTCGTTAGTCCATCGGTAACGTCAGCGCCTCTCAATCAGCGGAACCTGGTTCGAGGCTCGCCACGGTCACATTTTTTTTGCTGGTAAATTAGCACACTACAAGTGCTATAAACATCATTTCAGGTGCAGTCACTATACATGCCCCTAAAAGTAGCACTTTAGTTTTTACAGTATACAAGACGTAGAGATGACGTCAAAATAAGACGTCCTCTTGACGTCTTGCGTTGGTGCAAGTTGTCGTCTTATTGACGTAATTACAGGACGTAAAAAAGACGAAAAACCGCGACGTAAATATCACGTCATTTTTAACACTTTCTGCTATCAGGGTTAATGAATCTTTATAAAATGAATATGCTGAATCGGAAGCGTGGCAACAGCCGGGACAAGCAAGATTTCCTACATATTTCACTTGCCTTCGTATATAGTATTCCAACAACATGTTTCTATATTGAATGTTATTCATTTTATTTTTTTATTTTTTTGCATAGAATATAAATAAATCAGAACTGAAATTAAATTAATTCCAAATATGAAAAGGACATTCATGACAAATATGAGTAAAAAATAAAAAAAGATGCCATTAATGAAAATGGCAAAAATGTTTTCCAACTGCCGTCTGCCCGGTTGACTTCTATCAAACTCACCTACTGATCAGGTCCTCGTTGTGAGTTGAATGCCCGCTTTATCTTTTAATGCGTTATTTCAAATCGTTTTAATCGTAAACATTGTTTTATCAAAAAGAAAGAAATAATAATAAATTATATAATAATTATAATTTATTATAATAAATAATCATTACCTATCTCTGATTATTTTTGTATTTCATTGTGAGTTACTTTCTGATTTAAATAAAAAAATATAGCGTTTGTCAATAATTTTGATATTTAATTATTAGCAAATTACTAAAGGTATTTGCCATTGTAAATTAGAAGAGGAAAAGATGCTTTGAGTTTGAAGTTTTTGTAATTTAGGACAAAACATTACAAAATGTTGGCCTACTTGGTGATGAAACTATGTATTCTCCCAAAAATAAAAAGCACTTAATTTCCTGAAATATTTTTTTGAGTAGGATGACATGGTTGATGTCATATTTACGTGTTAAGTGATCTATTAAGCCGATTATGTAGTAAAATGGTGTAATTATAAAACTACTTGACCATGTATGTAAATGTTATTATGGCGAGGTTTAGTGGGTTATCTCAGTGAAACCAGGAACGCCACCCTTAAATGAAGAAAATATGTTTATCTTAAAAACATATTATAATTCGTTACCCCCATTAACTACTTTGTGACACTCTCTTTGTTACTTATATAAAAAAGAAGAAGAAGAAGAGGTAAGACAAGGACAAGAATGAGAGGATGCAGGAGAAACAAAGAAGGGGAAGAAAACGAAGAAGAAGAAGAAGAAGAAGAAGAAGAAGAAGAAATGAAGAAGAAGAAGGAGAAGAATAAGACAAAGGAAAAAGAGAATTTAACACTGGAATCATATTTTACCAAAAACTTTTTGTTTGTAGGTAGTCCGTTTTTATTATATTTTCATACAATACATTGTATAAACATTATTACAGGAGCACATCCACGATATAGCTTATAAGAAGCCTTCCCTTTTAACATAAATTGTGTGCTAATAATATCATAATTTTTAACCATAAACAACAATGAATTCCCGTTGCCAGTACATTCCGCATGATGCGTTTTCCTGCCATTAAGCATCATTATTGATATTGTATGTATATATATATATATATCTGGAATATATTTGCTATGCTCATTTCGTTAACGAAATTCAGTATAGAATAAAATATGTATCTCACTGAAAGCCACAGCTAAGAATAAAATATTGAACTCGACAACCAAATGAAAATAAAGCATAAAAACAACGGAAATTGTGGAAAATAACATTTCGGTAAAGAGTCTAAACATAAGCTCCTTGGATACGAGGAAATAGTTTATTTGAACGGTTACTGCTGATAATGATGAAATGATGTATTAATGGTATATGTCTTTACCATTAATCACAAAGTCATAATATCCTTAAAATAGTTCTGAGTGTCAAGAAAAAATATATAATGGTTTCAGATTTTCATGGATTATTTTTATTTAACAAAAATCATGATTAAAAAGAATCACCTCCATTATGATTTGCAGAAGAAAAGGAAAATCTGACTATGAGCAAATTTATTTGACATTTTAAAACTGCTAAAATTTTAAGTAAATTGCTGAAAATCTTGAATGATAATAAATAAATACATAAATGCCCTTCAGTGCTACTGCTACTATTTCTTTTCTATCGATTGTATTTTAATACATCACTTGAATTATAACCATTTTTAAATATCACATATGTTTTCCTAGCCTGTTCTTAAACTTATAGCAACAAAATGTATATGATACATTTTATGTTCTCCTCTGTTTCAAACCATGAGGTATAAATGTTATATCCAAATAGTGATCAATGTTTAATCATAATTTTCTGATCTTATTTTATGTAATTCAAAATTTTGGAAAACTAATGTAAACCAATCGAATGAAGTTGGTTTGCGCTCGAAGCTTCCAATTTTAATATGTATTACATTAGTTTTAAACTGAAATTCTCCTGACATATAAACTAAAAAGTAAACCATATATGACCAATTTTGGGGTGGTTTGGTGGTGCTGAGTCACATACATATCACCAACATATATCATCATTGATATTATTTTTATTATAAATATCATTATAATCATCATGGTTCACACTCTTTTTTCTTATTAACACTTTAATCGCCATGGATCAAAACCCCCTAGAATTGCAATCGACTATGGTATTTCCACGTTTGTTCCAACGGTCAATCGAAGCCAGGAACGAATTAAGGGTGACTAGTTCTGTCATTAGATGTAGAGTGCGAGTCATAAAAAAGGAACCCGTTTTCAAGCCCCAGTGTCGCGGAAATCGCTGAAATGTATTGTAATGATATGATAGTTGATAATTTCTTCTTTGATAGGCTGCTCTAAAAATGTGATCATGGATGACAGAGCGCTGCACACCGAGACAATCGTGAAATGCGTTCAGATATCTAAAATATTTATATTTGATAAATATGCAATGAAAGAGCCGAATAGCAAATAACGACACGCACATTTATGTGTGGTTTGCATTCTATATGTGTAAAAATAATAAGTATACATTAATCCGAATGCTGAAGGCAATATTCATTTTGACTTCACAAGAAAGAACATTATGGATATTGCCGTAGGAAGCAAACCAGAGGATATCAAAATTACGTGTACATAAAAAGGCAAATAATAATTTACTTGGCAAGTTAAATTTATTTCAGTATTTTATGTCCATTGTAAATAACATGTAAATAATACTAATTCGGGAATTTTTCATAATAAATTAACGTTTTCTTATCATACTAGGGGGAAAAACATGATTTAGTACATGCAGATACATGGTAAATAATAACAATATTTGTAATATTGTAGTCCAGTTCAGTTCAGTATATTGTATGCACCGCTAAAACCTGAAATACTAAGAATAATCAAACGGGTTTTTCGTAGGCTTCATAGCGTTCATAAGGCAGCTCGTTTGGTTTCAGGTATGGTTCAGCGTAGAGTGACTTGTCCCCAACAAGGTAGTCTGCGTATCCTTCTGGAACATCAGGTAGAGGTCCTCTGTCAGCTTTTCCGTCTTGGAGTGCATCTCTTGTTGATATTGAGCTCCGACTGCTTTTGAATATCAAATTGACAAAATAAGCCAAAATATACGCCAATTTAGAAACAAACAAATTGGTGAATCTTACTGCCGTATCTATATAACTAGCAGAAGCTTTGATAGCAACTGTTTTTTCTAACATCTGTTTGCATCTTTATATATTTCATCCAAATTTGGAGTTAACTGAGTGTACAGAGTGCTTTATAGCATATCTAGTAATGTTGGGTAGATATTACGAAACATATAACAATACTCGTAGTACATGTGTAATTTATGCAGTATTGAAAATCTTGGGGAAAGGTGTAGACTTGACAAAATCGTTGGAAACTCATTCTATTTATAATTAAGTCTTATCTGCCACCACAACGGAAAAATGGTTTCGATTTGCGACATCACCATGGATTGATTTTCATATCAGATCATATTGTCATAAATTTAACTAAGTATTATCTATCTTAATTTTTAATGACTAGACTGCTAAATCAACTCAAACATTTTCATTTTCGATTTAACTCTTCTAGATAATTTGAAATACTAGTTTATTTAATAGACTTCTCTATATTAAGGTTCTGCTCTTAGTTTGTTGTGGTAGTTGATTAAGTTTCACATTGCAAGAGAATCGTCTCATGTCTTGTTTCAAAAATGTGTTTTCTTCCTAGCAATTGATTTCCCAGACCAGTAAATAGCTTACATTTGTTGCCGATTGTACTGATAATCAAAAGGAGAGGGAATTTTTATCTATCAATGCTGGCCGGATTTAGTAAATGCTAATTTAAAATGAATGCATTTTCTTTCATCATCAAGTTTCTGCTTGATATTCATATTCAGCTTAAACTAGCATGAGAGGATCCTGCAAAAATATACGTGCACTAGCAAATATTATTCTTTCAAAATATGAAGCAAAAACCTGATGATGAAAGAACATGCATTCTTTTTATACAAGCATTTACTTAATGCGACAAACATTGATAAAAAACAACCAGAACGTACATTCTCCTTTTGATTCTAAGTATAATTTCAAAACAAATTCCTTTGAGATGATCACTCCTTGCTTCTGCATCTTAAACTACCATCACGTTTTATTTAAAGTAGAAAGCTGTTATCTCTCGTCAATTACATAATTTAATTAAAATGTGACGTCAATCAGTTATAAACCTGTTTAGCAGCCGGTGAAATTACTCTCTTCACCAAATTAGGAAAGTAGGCCTGAAGGGGGGGGGGGGGGGATGCCATGCTTATATCTCGGTCACCCCTAGGCAGCTTGAGCTGACGTTGGAGTGTATAAGCAAATAACAAACTTTCAATAATTTCTAGGTACTAACTCGTATTGATGTCAAAGGAAAATCCTAAGCAATAGCATTAACCTAAACAATTTGTACTCGGAGCCTAAGCAAATTCCAGTAACGTATTTGGCTAACTACCTCTGTATTGGATTTGTTGAAGCTGCAACCAAAATGTTAGAAAAGGCAATTGCCAGGCTGTATAATTTATTACAGATACGCCTAATAAACTTAATAAGTCCGAGGTTTATAACCTATAATATCATATTTGAGACTGAATACTCGAGGTAATCTTGCAAAGTACTTAATGAATATACAGACAAACACAACATATTTGTTTCTCGTTCTATGTCTCATCGAAAAAAAAAAACCTCTGTTAATTTACTGTATAAAATGCAAAACTTACAAAATAATACCAAATGATGCATTTATTATTATTTTAATATTTTCATTCTAAAAATGCAAGAGACTTCTTGACAGATGACATAATGCATTACATTTGGTAAGGCGTTAATCCTCATTACCAAGGACCTTTGGAGAGGAATTTAAGCCGTTTGGTCTCCAGTTGCTTTCAAGCATACACATGCTATTGTAGCTGCTATCATAGCAGTTAGGTCAAATAAACCATACACTCACACATAGCCACCCACATCCCAGTATAATCAAAATGGTTCGACAATTTGTACATCCCCCTGCATCTGAAATTATTCTCATAAGATTGTTTTTGAATCTCCTAATTCAAAATATTTAAATTAATTTCACCCTCATTCTAAAAACCCCCTGGATTCTCCCCGTTCTTACCTTTTAAAGGAGATGGAGAATGCTACCATTGACATCAAGACAAGAACGAACATTATCACGGCCGCTACGAGGAGTCCAGTGATAATGGTATTCCGCCCATCAGGCTTATCTATGGAGTTTATTTTTCCACTTCTCCCTAAGAAACGAATGACAAAATTTGGCTTATTTATTCGAGGTCCGCTCGCTTTTCATGAGGGCCGTTATTCATTTAACACGCGTCATGAATATCGGTCCTTATAAATAGTTATGAATAGTGGTCCTTATGAACGGCGGTCCTTATGAATAGCGAGGTAATTTGTTCGCTATTTAGAAGGACCGCTATTCATACAAAACCGCTATTCATTTAGTCACACGTTTTGGATAGCGGTCCTTACGAATAGTGGTCCTTATGACTAACGAGGTTACCCAATTTATTCCACAATCACTAATGGAACGAATTACACCAAATAGATCCAAAAAAAATTAGACATATCGTTTCATCAGCCTATTCTTTATAGTCAGAGTAGTGGATTCGGAATATGTATTGCTAATAATGTTACTAATTAGTAAGATGATGAACATGATAGTTATTGTTTTATTATTATTATTATTATTATTATCATCACCATCATGGTTCGCACTGTTATTTCTTATAAAGGATGATAGCAAAGTTTTGTCCTTCGATATGCACCACTAACATTCATCACCGTCATAATAATATCCTGTTGGTTTTGTTAATGATTGATTGATTGATTGATTGATTGATTGATTGAATTTGTTTTTCTTCATTTTTAAATGTATTTATTTTGATATATTTATTTATTTAATATTATTATGCTTTTATCATTACTACTATCATTATTATTATTATTATTATTATTATTATTACGATTTGGAGAGTACCTCCCCCCTCCCCCCCCCGTTTTTTTTTTTTTTTAAATCTCCAATCGCCCCCCAAAATGAAGCGATCAATACACACCCGCCGGTGCACCAGCAGTAAGTGGTTGTGCAACTGCACACTGAACGGCCCTTCCGCGCCAGAGACCATCATCGTGGCATTCCCAAACGAACCAATCAGAGCCAAAGTTACATGTAATGTTTACGTCGTCACCAATCTTGTAGCGAGGCTTGAGATTCTCAATTGATGATACAGCAGGTATGATTGGTGGATTGCATTCTATATCAAAATAAAAGAGTGGCCAAAACAAAAAGCAAACAACGTTTAATGAAAAAGGTAGCTAAAATACAACTATTCCGGTGACGAAACGGTGTAGAGTAAGGATCAATAAACTTTCAAATTACTCTGCAATGGTGAAGCGACAGGGGGTACGGGGGCACGTGAAGATTCAAGAACGAAATAAAAAAGAGAAAGAAGACAGGGAAAAAAGAGAACAAGGAATGGAGAAGGGAAAAAGGAAAACAAAAACAGAAGAAGAAAGGATACCCTCCCGCACCCCCAATCAGTGGACTTGTGAATATCCAATTCACCGGTGCCAGCCCCTCCCCCCCCCCCCCCCCCCCCCAATGATACCAGTGCACCCTCAATAGTTGGACTCACGCTACGCCACTGTTTTTCAGGATCGAGGTTGAACAGTGCTATCCTAAATTGAAAACATCAGGTTGTCACTAGGTACTTTTTCTTTAAAAAAAGAAGATTTAAAAATACCGAAGCTAGAACCGGTACTTAAAGAAAAGCAAAAACAACAAATAACCGAAGTAAACAATTAATAAAAGTTAGTACAATTAGTACTGGCGCGTTTTGATTTGATTTCATTTATTTTCATGTTATCAAATTATCATGCATTTCAGTTTCTTTCATTATTCTTAAGAAAATGATTTTATACATATATTTTTGAAGAACAGTATTTTTTTTTAATGTGAAAAGCCATACCGATGACTGGGTCAGGGCAAACAACACTCTGTCCACTCCACATCCCATTATTTTTCAAATGCAAAGGCAACTTCAGAGTTTAATATGGAGCACGATGAAGTGAATTGCTTACAATAGCACGTTTCGATATAATGGTGCTTCCTTTTATTTTAGTTTAATTCATAATTCTTAAAGGAGAACATATTATATCCTCTAACACTATACAATGCTCTATTGTCTGTGTTTTCCCCGATAACTAAAAAAATATATTAATACTGAAAAAACAAACAAACAAAAAACTCTTAAGGAATACCTATGACTGGGTCAGGGCAAACTACATTCTGTCCATTCCACGTCCCATCGTTACATATCAACTCAAATGAACCATCATCCTCGTTACATGTCACGTTTATTGGGTCACCGTCCTTATATGTAAGGCGAAGATTCTGAATGGTTGAATCATGGGGCACTGCTGGAGCACTGCAGTACGCATGGCGAGGTGGTGCAGCAGCTGGGAAGAAGAAAAACATACCTTATATACAAGTAAAGTTCAGTGCTTACAGTATGTTTGACATCTAAACCATCACTTGAGGGGTTATTTTCATTAATGCTTCTAGTAATGTAGGATTTTCTGAATATTTTGGTTATGACAATCTGTAGGTTTTCTGGTGCACATACAAAAAATGATCAAGAAAATAATGAGGACTTTGTAGAGATATAAATAATGAATCGAGTTGAAAGTGAAATACAACAACTTAACACATAGATTTAGTGGATTGACTGGATTAATGGACAAAATAAAAAAAAAAAAAAGAGAGAGAGACACACAAAAAAAACCATAATCGTAGCTTCACGATCATCCTTCCATCCTATTCAATGGTTCTGAATTTATCATCAGGTATCATCATCATTTATTTATGAATAATATTTATTAAATATAAAATGTTCATCAAACGATATCTCGTACCCGCTGCTGCAGGCTTTGGACAAGACACAACTGGACCACTCCACAGCCCTTTGTTATGGCATTGAAGGGTGAACATTGTGTTACTAGCATCACACGTTACATTCACTCTGTCTCCGAAGTTATAATTCAGACGAAGATCTTCTACAGTAGAATGGTGGGGAACATATGGAGCACTGCATGGTATGGAACCTGTAGGAGTGTTGAAGAGAATAACAAGACCTCTCATCAAAATTCATTTATCTCATATACAAAAAAGAAAAAAATAATAAATGGGTAAATGGGAGGATCAATACCGTAGACTACTTTTTAAATCGAATGTCAACATTAAAAACATCAATAAGGGAATAAAGAAAAAAAAAGCAGAAACATGTAGTTGCCGAATACAAATATTTATCACGAAATATACCAAAGGCTATGTACGCTCCTGATCGGAGCATTCAGCATTTCACCCTTGCATTTGTCCCTGGCATTCCCCGGGCAGCTGTGGCTAGCAGTAGAGATCCCATCTCAGCAACATTAGCTGAGGTAACCTTGTCTAACTTTGAGAAAAATTCAACTCTGTTATCCCCCCCCCCAAAATAAAAAAAGAATGAAAAAGAAAAAACAAAATACCAAATGAAAATACCCACAATATAGATCACAAAGTTGACTCATTTTAATATTTTCTCGCTAAACGCTTCATTTTCAGGACTTTTAAAAATTAAAGTTGATCATATTTTTCTCGCGACGAAAAGATGACAACAAACTTTTAAAAAAAGTCAATTATTTAGCTAATGAATATTCAATAATAAAGAAAGCCAATCACTAACCACGCCTCTCCTAATGAAAAATGATATGAATATAAAAATCATTTAGATAGCTAATGAATATTCACCAGCAAAAATGCCAATTACAGAAACTGTCTCACAAAATGCCACCGTGTACAATGTGAATGGCAAAAAAGTGTTTCAGGAAAAGTGGGTTAAGGGTGTCAGAAAAAAGTAAGTCATCACATGAAAGCATCCATATTGTCCGCTTAAGAACATGCTTTTCCCTTTCTTTTCCTTCTTTATTCTTCTTTCTCCTTTTCCATGTACTTATGGATTTTTTTTTTGCTATAATGAATATTGATAATTTATTTAAAACCATGCACTACACAAAATCATTGATATTGAACTAATACCCCAGTTCGATCAAACGTACTCTGCACAATTTTGTTCATATGTTGACAACCAAAAAATATATTTATGAGTCTTTAATTTATATTTATTGTACTATATGACGAATTTTTTGGTAAAGTTTACGCAATGACCTTATTACTTTTTTGGACGATTTTTTAAAGGTGTGAGATGGTGTGTGGTTGAGATAACTTCGCGGTTGAGAATTTGAACGTTTATTATGCCCTCTCTGTCTATAGAACCTCTGATGAAGCTCAGCCATTTTACCATTTTACCATTTTACCCCTATATAATAATAACTATACGCAGGGATGACTAACAGGAAAAACGATATGGATGAAAACCCTTTTTCGACCATAAATTAGATGAGCCCGAAAAATGTAATTTTTTGTTTATTCATCGCAATTTACAATATATTTCGATGGACTTCCCAAATAAAATTAGAGTTATTGAAGAATGACCAAAAAAAATACAAGATTACCAAATGTCATGCATGTTTCAGGAGACTAACCAGTGGCACTTGACATGTTGCAGTATAAAATAACATTATATGCATAATTTTTTGCCAGTGCATATCATACCAAAACAATTGTCCCTCAGTAAGTTGTCATATTTTTGGTGATTTTTAAGTAGCCATACTATGGATCAGTCAAACGCCTCACCTGGTTTGTGGCATCCAAAGAATGATTGGAGTTTGTTTGACATTGTTTGAAACGTACAGGTTGGTAGTGTGCATATCAATAGCACAGGTTTTAACTATGGTCATAGGGTATGAAATATTGTATTGAAAGCAATTCCACTTTAATTCCTGACAATATAAATGAGCAGAAGCCCAAATAGGTTTTAGTCATATTTCTTTGATTTTTACAATAGAAATAACCAGATACTAGCCATTCTAATGATATGAAAACCAAAAATCGCATTGCTACATGGAAATTCAAATTAAAACTTACGTAGAGCCGTTGTAAGATATCATGCGGAAAGCTGTCGCTAGGGCACTTACGAGTGCCAGCTTCATTTGTTCCTATGTTGCAGATGTGTGCACGAGAATTCATCGACTACCATAAATGGAACATTTTGATATCTCACGCATGAAACAGTATTGCTACAAACAATATGAAATCCCGTCCGATGTTTTGCCAACATTGCCCAGAAGGTACACTGACACGGCTATTAGTTTAACTATACATTTGATATTGGCATATACCCAATTATCCCATCGTTACTTTAATCAATTCGAATGCAATGTTAAGTTGACTGAACACAACATTAACGTAACAACAGAGGAAAAAGTTTATGAATATACCTTATAAGTTCAATGTTTTTTTTTTTTTTATTCTAGCCAATTTCGTCTTTTCAAACAAGTATTTTTTTTCCAATATGAACGACTGATCCATAACGAATTTCCAAATGTAGCTTCCCATATCGTGTTGGATTAAAAACATTGGCATGACTTCAACCGAACCCTAGGACATATTTCTAAACAGCCATTTTGTCTAAATCTAACAAACGTCTCACCTGGTTTGTGGCATTCCATAACTTCTTGGTATCTGTTTGACTCTGAAGAAAACGAACAACCTTGGTGGTGTGAAACTCAGTAAGTGCACATTATCCTTGTCATGGTGCGCGCGGTGCTATATTATTATTAAATCCAGTTGTTTCTTTTTATACACATGGACTCGCTGATGAACAGTTTAATGTTTATGAACGAAATCTTTTTTTCTACACTAGAGCCCATTTTGGGCCTACACAAACCATCATATTGATAAAATTTCCTTCTTAAAGGCCAAGTCCACCCTAACAAAAAGTTGATTTGAATAAATAGAGAAAAATCCAACAAGCATAACACTGAAAATTTCATCAAAATAGGATGTAAAATAAGAAAGTTATGGTATTTTAATGATTCTGACTCTAATTTCATTTATTGCGGAGTTCCCCAAGGTAGTCTTCTCGGCCCCCTTTTATTTACCTCAATGATTTTTCCCGATCATCTGACGTCTTGTCATTTATTCTCTTCGCCGATGACACTAATTTGTTTCTCTCGCATGATGACCCCCTTTCATTAGCCGAAATTGTCAATAATGAATCAATTAATGTTCTACAATGTATACAAGCAAATAAATTGCCTTTAAATTTAAAAACAAAAACAAAGTACATAGTTAGTAAACGAAGAAGCTTGACTGGGGAGGATTTTTTTTAATTTGTAAACAAATTGTTTACAAATTTAAAAAAAGTACATAGTGTTTAGTAATTCTATCCATTCATTACCGATAGACATTCTTTTTGGTGATTCTATATTGGAGTGCGTATCTTCTATTAAATTTCTTGGGGTAATTGTTGATAATAAATTACTCTGGAAAAATCACATTGATAATATCTGTAAAATAATATCTCGAAATATCGGTGTTTTAAATAGGGTTAAAACATATCTTCCCTTAGAATCTCTTTTGACACTTTATTCTTCTATGATATTACCTTACTTAAATTATAGTTTATTGGTTTGGGGTACGGCTAGCGAACATTTTTTTAAATAGATTACTTTTATTACAGAAAAGGGCAATTCGGATAATTACTAACTCTCATTGGCTTGTCCACACTGACCCTTTATTCTTTAAAAATAAAATATTAAAAAGTGATGATTTATATTCATTTCAATTGGGACAATTCATGTACAGTTATTTGAAGAATAATTTACCCTTTCATTTTCAGGATTTGTTTCTGAAAAATGATAAAGTACATACTTATTCCACAAGACAATCCGACGAATTTCATTTACAACGGTTGAGAACTCAATTTGCGCAAAATACTTTTTTTATGAGGGCCCCAAATTTTGGAATAGTTGAAATGATGACATAAAAAACTCCCCGTCTCTTAATTCATTTAAAAGGAAATTAAAATTAAGTTTGTTGCAAACGTATACTATATATGTTTTTATTAGAGGTTGTCCCTTTTTCATTAATCTCACAATATGTGCGCTTATCTCTAATTAATATTCATTTTAAATCACTGTCTCTCTCTCTCCTATACGCTTCATTACTTTCTTTACCATGCAGCTGTCCCTCTTTTAATTGTATTGTCCTGTCCTGTCCAGTCGTGTCCCGTCCTTTCCTATCCTGTTGCATTCTGATCTCACGGTTAATTGTCCTACGTCATGTTTCTGTTGGTGAATATCCTTAATCAGTAGTTTATATTAACACAAACAATTACTGAAGTTGTAGTTTAGATATAATTTTCTTTTTTTACTATGTTTAGTATTAAAGGTAATATTATTTAGAGGGTTCCACAATCTACAAGCAATGCTTTTCAGTGGATCCCTCCATTTCGTCAGAAAATTTTCAACAGGGTACATTCTTTTGATTTCTTGTACAATAATTTTACATATAAATTTCGTGATGTCAACAAAAGTCGTTCCCATATTTTATTCTCTTATACTTTATAAAATATTGTATGATTCTGATGAAATGAAAAATAAAATTGAATTGAATTGACAAGGAAGCGGTGTCAGTAGGGATGAAATTGAAGATACAAACCCCGTCTCTATCATAACAACAATGGCAATAGAAAAACTAAGATTAAATTATTAAATGAATTCACAATTCATGTAAAGGGTAAGAATATGAGTCAAAGGGAAAAAAGATCGGAGATGAGAGCCCGTTTTCTTTGTTTCTTTAAATCATTTCATATCTATATGTTTATCACGCTTCTTCGTTATTTTCATTTGCTACAAACCTATGGTTATTCAAATTAACATACCACTCTATTTAGAATACTTCACCCATATCACTTCAGAATTTTGCTATGGTCAGAATGTATTAATCAGCTTTCCCTTCCCAAATTGGCAAATAAAAGTATATATACAGAAATTCGTACTCCTACATAAAGGAACCAATGTAAATGAAAATTGCAAAATTTAACATAAAATTTGCCAATTCGCCCGAGAACATAGTATTTATGTATTTTACACTAAGTTGCCAATTTAGAGACTTTAAGGATTACCTACAATTAAATCGCTCTAATTCAAGAACGGGACAACACGCTGCAAGTACTATTGGAATAGCATTTCGGATCAAAAGATACTTCAAAAGCAGTCACTAAAAGGAGACATGGAACTGCTATGGGTTAAGAAGGCTCCAATCCATTATGCTGGTAACCCAATGCATTATGCTGGTAATCCAATCTTGAAAACTTTATTTCAACATTAAGCGAAAATGTTTTCGCCATTTCTATCATGACTAACGCAAATGTTCCATTTTCTAGAAACCCAATGCTGTCAATTTTAAAATGTGAGAGGGCATTTTAAAGTCACATAGTAGTGGGTTCTCAATCATGAGGAATTCAACATCATTCAGGTATTTACTTTATAACTGGTGGTGTAAATCACCGAGCGTGGACTTCACTTTTAATGACAGGCAGTTCTTACGTAGTGCTTTGTCCCCCACCCCCCTGCTACTACATTGAATTTCGTCATCATAAATTTCCCCAGCTTGAGTAATTCTATGGTGAAATAGACCCATGGTCAGACCTATCTCCCAGGTTTTGCTGCCTGGCTGGAAGACCTCACTCATTAGTAATTCAACCAAAATTTGGTGTCAGTGAATTATGACGCAATGCACAAAGACACGACTCAGTAGCTTTAAAAGGGTAATCTTAGCTGACTAGGGGTAATATTCGAAAAACTGTCTTTATTATTATTTTTGTAAGAGTGCAGACGTCTTTAAAAACCATGAGATTCGAGCATTTTGAAATTTTAATTTGTTCATCCAAACGCCTCATCTGGTTTGTGGTATCCGACGAAGATGTGCCATTTTCTGTGTAATTCAGGTGTATATTCGGAGGTATCAAAACCGTAAGGACAATCAACCACTTTTGTCATGTCGATCGCGCTGGTATATTCAAAGGTATCTTACCAATACTGTTCACCGATTCAAGTTTATTATGCCTATAAGTTTAGTTTATAAGGGAGTGTATAATGAATAAGAAAGAACAGGTTATTAAAACTGCCGTCTGCTAGCTTTACCGTTACCCTTTTATTGATAATTGAAGTTATACAGTTTCTCCCATGCAGCAGTAAAATATTAAAGACAAAAGGAAACACCACAATAATATTCAACAACAAAAACTTATCCTTGGCCCAGATTCCTACGCTATTTTTTTTTCCGCCATTGCCATATGTCATATGTGTATCGTGAAACAGTTGAGTTATACTGTGCTCCTCCAGAAATATATGTGAGAGAATAGCATATTAAAGAGAGCACTTGTTCTTTGGTCACCGTCAAGTAAACTTGTCATGTCTCAGGACTTTCTTAGCCTCCTTCTTGATATATAATCATATATAAAGATATATGTTTAGGGTGATTTATTTATTTATTTATTTATTTTGATTTAGAATCGCACAGTGAGTTGGTGTAGGTAACTGTTTGTTAACAACGTAAAACCAAAATTATTCATTTTATATTTGCAATGCTTCATTCATATTTCCATTAAAAAAAAATCCTTTCCCTTTTCTTTGTTCTCATTTCTTTTTTTTTTCCTTTTCCTTTCTCTGTTCTCCCTTTTTTTCTTTCCTCTTTCCTCTGCCTTCCCCCTTTTTTGGCCAACAGAGTACGCTTATTTGCGCTTAATTTAGTACACTGTAAAAAAACTGTAAAACGTTATTGCCGTCATTTCAATTTTGCAGGCTTTTTCCTGTAAAACAACAGCAAGTTTATTTTCAATCGCCCGATAAAAAACACCGTTAAAAAAAACATTTTTCTCATATTTTAACAAGTTACCATATTAAGTTACCAAATATGTGGGAAAACGCTTATATGAATATTCATGAATTTTTAGTAAGCGTATGGTTTGGGGTTGCCCGATTTAGTAACTGTCACAAAAGGAAAAAAAAAACTATAAGGTGCATATAAAAGATTGCATTAAATTGAATTAATTAGATAGGATATAGTAAACGAAGAAGCTTAACGGGAGGAACTTTTAATTTTCATTACAGATCGAGTATACGATCTTTAACACTGGGAGTAAAATGCCTAAAAAAATTTGTTTACAAATTAGGATATGTTTAGGATAGGATAGATTAAAGTGATTGAGTAACTTTGTGGAGGATTGATAAAATCTGAGCTGTCTGGCCTTACATGTTATCAGTGTATGTAATATGGTGTAAAAATGAAGCCCATGTGGAAAAAAGCACTTCAAAATCATCATGTGCTTCACAAAAGTAAACATATGCAAGTGACCGGAAAATGCCAGACTCATTTTCCCCATTGACTCAGTGTTAGACTAAAGCGTATGGCCATACGCTTTCGTAAATGGGAGTATTCAGTCGCAGATATCTTAATAATAGCATTATATATTTGAAAACCTTTCTATGCCTGGCTATTTATTTATCATTCTGAACATCATTATACAAGACAGATATCAATATTCAACAATTTATTAAATCAAGCCTCCACAAAGTTACTCAATGCCTTTAAGGTAGAGAATAGGATAACAAAGCATGGCTATACACTAATAACTGTAAAACTACAGACTTTCTGGCTTCCCTTGAGACTGACTACAAATTATTTTAAATTTACAGTCTCTTTCCTGTAAAAACACGGAAATATTTTTTACAGACTGTAGTTTTACATGAGGCTGTAAAATAACGTGCACTCCTGGCGTTTCGACTGCCAGGAAATTTCCTGTAAAAATACCCACATATTTTTTAACAGTGTACGCTTACGGAAGTATAAACCTTCCCAATGGTTTAAACCTCATTTGTGAAACCGGTTATATTTCTTTCAACAGATCTGTATTTCATTGTGTCTTTGATTGATTGTATTATTAATATGTATGTTAAACTGTCCAATAGACAGTTAAAGTAGTGCTGTGGTCCCATACATTAGAATTTTAAACATGTAGGTCTTGTGTGAAATTTTTGTGCAGCTTGGCAAAGAAAAAAAAACCATAGGTGTGGTGGGATTGCTCAGGTTGGAATTGACCCAGGATGACCCTCGATAAGGAGGGATACTCTAACAGTTGAATGTCAATTTTATAATATGACCGGTCAAAACTGCAGTTCACGTTGCCATTTTAAACATTCATGAAGATGGCTCATCTTTTCTCACCAGAGAGGCTGCGGATGATCGAATAGCATCAAAACCCCCCTCTCCTCCGTCATGTGATGACAATGTAATTCAGAGAAAATTATGATTTGAAGGATCTCAAATTTATCTCAAATATATTAAAGGCGGCTCTGACGAATGTCAGTGTACAAAATTCCAAAATGTTTATGCATTTTGTGGGATGATTTTTAACTTTGCATCTAGCCAAAGTTTTCATAAATACTTCTTTGTAAGCATCAAACCTATTTTTCATTTCTATCTTGTATAATTTTCGTAATATGATTAATCACCGTACCGTATATTTGTTACAATAATCAAGTGAATAAATAAAAAAGTGGGGTAAAGTTACTTTTACCAAGAAGTATTTACAACATGTCCATTGGCGGACCCGGGGGGGGGGGGGGGTGCTTGACTCCCCCCCCCCCCCCCATACTACCCCCCCCCTCTCCAGTTCCCCCCATTCCATTGTCATCCCATCACCCCCAGGGCGAGGGGAGAAGGGATTAATATAATTATACGTATTCATAATCATGATGGAAATATTTTCGAAGGAATTTTCTTCTTATCAGATTTTCTGATAAAGTGTCAAATTACCGGTAGCGAACTTCGTGAAACATACACACTAAACTGTGTGTGTGACCATGAAGCTTCAAATGATGTAACTCTATACCTGTATGATGACCTGTACACGTACGTGCGAACGATCTAACACGTGTGTATAATACTGTACTGTACACTGAAGCCATGCGGATATATGGCCATGCTGTTCTTTGGCATAGCTCCCCTTCACAGGGAAAGGTATATGGGTTGGCTGGGCCTGAAGCTACAAACCCGCTTCATGGGTTGGTGGAATTATTATAATTAATTAAAAAAAAACAAAAAAACTATAAGGTGCATATAAAAGATTGCATTAAATTGAATTAACTAGATAGGATATAGTAAACGAAGAAGCTTGACGGGAGGAACTTTTAATTTTCATTACAGATCGAGTATACGATCTTTAACACTGGGAGTAAAATGCCTAAAAAAATTGTTTACAAATTAGGATATGTTTAGGATAGGATAGATTAAGGTAGAGAATAGGATAACATAAAGCATGGCTATACACTAATAACTGTAAAACTACAGACTTTCTGGCTTCCCTTGAGACTGACTACAAATTATTTTAAATTTACAGTCTCTTTCCTGTAAAAACACGGAAATATTTTTTACAGACTGTAGTTTTACATGAGGCTGTAAAATAACGTGCACTCCTGGCGTTTCGACTGCCAGGAAATTTCCTGTAAAAATACCCACATATTTTTTAACAGTGTACGCTTACGGAGGTATAAACCTTACCAATGGTTTAAACCTCATTTGTGAAACCGGTTATATTTCTTTCAACAGATCTGTATTTCATTGTGTCTTTGATTGATTGTATTATTAATATGTATGTTAAACTGTCCAATAGACAGTTAAAGTAGTGCTGTGGTCCCATCCATTAGCATTTTAAACATGTAGGTCTTGTGTGAAATTTTTGTGCAGCTTGGCAAAGAAAAAAAACCATAGGTGTGGTGGGATTGCTCAGGTTGGAATTGACCCAGGATGGCCCTCGATAAGGAGGGATACTCTAACAGTTGAATGTCAATTTTATAATATGACCGGTCAAAACTGCAGTTCACGTTGCCATTTTAAACATTCATGAAGATGGCTCATCTTTTCTCACCAGAGAGGCTGCGGATGATCGAATAGCATCAAAACCCCCCTCTCCTCCGTCATGTGATGACAATGTAATTAAGAGACAATTATGATTTGAAGGATCTCAAATTTATCTCAAATAATTATATTAAAGGCGGCTCTGACGAATGTCAGTGTACAAAATTCCAAAATGTTTATGCATTTTGTGGGATGATTTTTAACTTTGCATCTAGCCAAAGTTTTCATAAATACTTCTTTGTAAGCATCAAACCTATTTTTCATTTCTATCTTGTATAATTTTCGTAATATATATATATACTAGGAGAAGCAGCCCGTGGACATCCACGGGCACTAGCTGTGTTTATGATTAATCACCGTACCGTATATTTGTTACAATAATCAAGTGAATAAATAAAAAAGTGGGGTAAAGTTATTTTTACCAAGAAGTATTAACAACATGTCCATTGGCGGACCCGGGGGGGGGGGGGGGAGGTGCTTGACCCCCCCCCCCTTCCAGTTCCCCCCCCCCCATTCCATTGTCATCCCATCACCCCCAGGGCGAGGGGAGAAGGGATTAATATCATTATACGTATTCATAATCATGATGGAAATATTTTCGAAGGAATTTTCTTCTTATCAGATTTTCTGATAAAGTGTCAAATTACCGGTAGCGAACGTCGTGAAACATACACACTAAACTGTGTGTGTGACCATGAAGCTTCAAATGATGTAACTCTATACCTGTATGATGACCTGTACACGTACGTGCGAACGATCTAACACGTGTGCATAATAATGTACTGTACACTGAAGCCATGCGGATATATGGTCATGCTGTTCTTTGCCATAGCTCCCCTTCACAGGGAAAGGTATATGGGTTGGCTGGGCCTGAAGCTACAAACCCGCTTCATGGGTTGGTGGAATTATTAGGCCTACTCCCTGCGGAAATTCAATGTTTAAAAATGAATTTATGAAATATGGACGGGACGTCAGCCCTCAAGAAGTGCCTCCCACCACCCTAAGAACCCTTCCCCACCCGTGGGTACCAACAGGCGGGGACCGAAAGGGCCAGGGGAGGAGCCTGTTTGAACCCCCCCCCCCCAAAAAAAAAAGAGCCCGAATCCTTAGTGTATTATATTATAAGATATATATATATGTTACCGCTTAAAACACGTGCACGACCATAAGAACAACTGAACACTTTGGTCATACTGCTCGCGCTGGCATATTCAAAATTATTGTACCAGTTACATTCCCCGTGTCCAAGTTGAACGAAGGAGGTTTATAAACTATATTAGTGTATACTAAAGCTAGTCAAAAGATGTGGCTGGTGCCTACCGCTTTCAGCAATCTTAAATCTTGTATCGGCCTATTTTCTTTCTCTGTTTTTTTTTTGTATATAACATGCAAAGTGTGAACAATAGCCAGCCAAGACACCAAGGATCCAGAAGGCTAATCAATGGTTCACTGCAACTCATTAAAAGAAAATATAAAAATATAAAAATCAATTTAAGGAAAAATCGGACTCAAAACCTACAATAAGTCGCCAAAATTATTATTTTTGTTTTAGACATTTCCTGAAAGTAAAGATTCTCAGCTTTCCAATGGTATATCACTTGCCTAGTTTACTCAATGATAACACCTTTAGATATCACATTTAGAATCAGTATGTAACCAGCAATCAATAACCCCTATTCAGAGAAATTGGCCATTTAAGTTTGGAACAAAAGAGTGCTAAACCTTCGCTCTCTGTGTTCGCCCAAGTAAAACTGGGTATTCAAATGGCCATAGCAACCGGTATGAAGGGATTATTAGATTAGGCTGAATTTTGGCACGCTGCTCCACGAGGACCTATTCATTACTCACTCCAAGAATCAATTTAATACCTTTAGAGGTAAAGTAGTAATTTGGCATTGAATGAAAGTATTACGAAAGCTCTCCAAACATTCATTAGCTGGACAGGTGAAAAAAGGAGTCATTTTAAAATGCCCCCAAAACATATTTCTAAGTCGAATAGTTTAGTAAACCTAGTATATAAACGTCCGAATTTCAAAGGCTCTTTTCACAATGTAGTAAATTGGATTTTGTATATAATCTATAAGCTGAACATCGCGTGCATGTTTTTTTTTTGGGGGGGGGGAGGGGGTGGGGGTTGTAGATGATTCCAAAGTATCGTTAAAAAACTTCAATCAAACACCTCACCTAGTTTATGGCATCCGACATATGCTTGAAATTTGTTTGAATATGGAGTAAATGTGCATCTTTTGTGGTGTCAAAGATCATAAGCACACCTAGTCAAAAGAATTTCAAAAGGGATTTGCACCCCTCGAGCAAGAGGATATTGATGTTCTGCCATGGTTCGCCCGTTCACCAGACCTTTCCCCAATTGAACATCTCTGGGAAGAGCTTGGTCGACGTGTGTCAAGGCGTGACAATCAACCCATCAATAGGGAGACGCTCATTACAGCACTGCAAGAGGAATGGAACAATGTTCCCCAGGCTACCATCGCGAATCTGATCGGAAGCATGCGAAGACGGTGTACAGCTTGCCAGCAAGCTAGAGGTGGACATACTGGCTATTAATCTGTTTGGATATGAACTTGCAAATCCCTTTTGAAATTCTTTTGTTTCATTCATTGACATGCATATGGTGTACAAGGCTGCAGTTTGTCTTTGTGACTTGGGGATTAGAGAGTCCTTTGCTTCAGTGCACATTTCTTTTGTGGCATTGAAGAAAACTTTTTGTTATTGACTGTCATTTAAAGCCATGCATTGAATCAACATTATATCCAAATTTGGTACATTTCCATGCAGAGAATTTAATTCTGGTGAACAAGGCTGCAGTTTGTCTTTGTGACTTGGGGATTAGAGAGTCCTTTGCTTCAGTGCACATTTCTTTTGTGGCATTGAAGAAAACTTTTTGTTATTGACTGTCATTTAAAGCCATGCATTGAATCAACATTATATCCAAATTTGGTACATTTCCATGCAGAGAATTTAATTTGGTGATCTCTTGAACTTTTATAAGTTTCTTTTTTCCTTTAGTGTATATCAATATATATACATGGCGTCGAAAACATTGGTAGTGAAAATGCATGATCGAAATAATAACTTATATGATATTGCAAGTGTTGACAAAGTCAGCATTATGCAACATTAATGCATTTAGCATCTAATGATTATTAATTATCATTCTATACAAGTATGATAACCCCCGAGTAAAAAATACCACTTACAAACTTCATCTGTACACAACCTGAATACTGATCAGGTCCGTGTGTGACTCGCACATCCGCATCATGAGTTTTCCTAATTTTATTTTAATCAATATTTCTAAATTGTCTAATCCTATTTATTAAAAAGTCATGTATTTTCATACATTGTTTTTTTTTTAATTCAGCATAGTTTAATCATTTATCAAAAGTTACAAGTTATGCCAATAAAGTATATATATATTTTGCATTTGTTTTATTTTATTGAAAGCAATTCAGCCTACTGTCATCTTTGGGTGTATGAAATCATATATGTCCATATTATACCCATGCTTAAATAGACCGTTCAAATATATAATATGTGATGTAGAGAGAGAGAGAGAGAGAACAATTAACATTAACAAACTTTCACCCAATGTTAACAGATTACGACAAGACCAATGTATTTTTCTTATATATCTTTAGAGTATTATACAATCTTCTTTTAAAACAGCTGAACTCATCACCTGGTCTATATAAACATTTTGATCTACTGGAGGTTTTCGTCTCAGCATCGAAAACCCTTTTGCCGACCGAACTGGTTGTCGATAGGATGTCCTTGGTTTAACGAGGGTGGGCGACAGTTCTCTAACTGATCACCTACTGATCGTTGTAGTGCTCGTGGACCATCTTCAGACGAATTTGGGTTAAACAATGAGGTCGACGATTGATTGCCAAATTTAAAGCGATTGGTCGCTGATTAATTCTCGAACGTTAACCTCACACCGTCAACCAACAATTACCAAAACCACCCCTAAGTCATTTTGATTAACTCCACTTAATGGGGATTTTGATTGTATTGCCTTTTGAAAAAAAAAGCGTTTTGTTTATAAAAGAGATGACTGAATGTATGGATCGCATATTTCAATAGCCGATGCATCGGTCTATTGAAAAATATTATTCATGTATTGCAAGAAGAGGTGACCTATTCATCGTCACCTATTATAATCCTTCCTAGGCTCAAGAGACGCCAAATAATTCATGTTAATGATCATGATACTAAGAATGATAATATTAATAATGACCAAGGCGTAATTTAATTCCCTGATAGCAGAAAGTGGTAAAAATTACGTGATATTTACGTCGTGGTTTTCGTCTTTTTTACGTCCTGTAATTACGTCAATAAGACGACAACTTGCACCAACGCAAGACGTCAAGAGGACGTCTTATTTTGACGTCATCTGTACACTGTAAAAACTGAAGTGCTGTATATAGCACTTTTTGAGGGCATGCATAGGGACTGCACTCAGAGTGCTATTGAATGCACACAGCGTGCTATTTCAGCACTTTCACGGGAGCTGGACCGGCTCCTTAAACTGCTAAACATTCATAAAAAAATAGTGAATTTACGACACCACATAGTTCATGTTATCTACTTGACTCCCATGACTAAACTGGATTGCAAGAAGCATTCGTTAGTCCATCGGTAACGTCAGCGCCTCTCAATCAGCGGAACCTGGTTCGAGGCCCGCCACGGTCACATTTTTTTTTTGCTGGTAAATTAGCACACTACAAGTGCTATAAACAGCATTTCAGGTGCAGTCACTATACATGCCCCTAAAAGTAGCACTTTAGTTTTTACAGTGTACAAGACGTAGAGATGACGTCAAAATAATACGTCCTCTTGACGTCTTGCGTTGGTGCAAGTTGTCGTCTTATTGACGTAATTACAGGACGTAGAAAAGAAAACCACGACGTAAATATCACGTCATTTTTAACACTTCCTGCTTTCAGGGTTTATGCATGTTTGTGCCAGTGATTCATACCCCCTCCCTTTATTGCATCACTGCCGTTAGAATACTGACCATTCATCCCCGACAAGCTGTTTATAATCGAAGCTTAATCATCCAACAACTGCAGACCATTTTCTGACATTCCGATGAGCCGTCGCCAATTAGTCTTTGATGATCGGACAATGTTCGTACGACAATCGGCGATTCGCCCACAGCCCAGGGGCGCATGAGAAAAAAATGACATGTTTTCAATTAGAGAGATAAAGAGAAAGCCAGTAAAACCTAACGAAGCAAAAGAAAGAAAGACAGGAGATGAACAAGACAAAAATAAAATGGAAGCCAGAACGACGAAATATTATTTTCACATCATCCGCATGATAAAGACTCAGTTCTTCTATTTGTCATTTTCCATTTTGACCTCTACCTAGCCTGTGTACTGCTCAGTTCCACGGACGAGCCGCATCTCCTTATATTTGGTATTACACAACTCACTTCCGGATGCGAATTCGGAACCCCACACCTATCACTAATTCCAACCCTAACCCTAAACCTAAACCTAACATCAAACCTAACCCTATACCTAAAGCGGATTTTACACTTTCACGGATCGCATCCCGGATCATCCCGGATCGTCACTCCGGGATCCTGGGTTCGAATCCCGGTCGGGGCATTGTAATTTTCTCACATATACTTTCTTTATGATATATATATATATATATATATATATATATATATATATATATATACCGTTGCGAGGTTGAAAAATCATAATTTCGTTCTTTCTCCTAGCTAACTTATGATGAGTCGTCGACTCCACCCAAGAACAATTACCCCCTACAATAATTAATCCCTAGGACGATAACACTCAGGACAAATAATTCCTAGGACAAATAGGGGGGGGGGGGGGAACTCGGTGTCCTGGCAATAGTGGACTGTGGATGATCATTCAGGATCATTCATTTTTGCTCCTGCAAAGGAATTTTGTTCATTTCTAATGGGATTTTAACATGTTTTAAAGATACTAGCAAAGCCTCTTGAAACGTTGGCTACAGTCATGGGCGTTAATCGTTACGTAGCTCTATTCATCACGGGTGGGGGGGGGGGGCGGCTATTGTGTCGTCCCCCCATGATGAATAGAGTTACGTAACGATTAACGCCCATGGCTACAGTTCGTTGATATCCCCCCCCCCCCCCCCACACACACAGCAGCCAATTTATGAGCAAGACCCTAGTCTGATGAAATAAAACTCTCTATTGTCTTCAATTTCCTATTTTATGCCACTAAAAATGTTTTCTCATAGATGTTACATCATACACATAGTGAGCAAATCCCTAACCCAGGACAATCATCATATTAGACGTTTATAGCCAATTAGGCGGTCCAAAATTATTTTTTTCCGGGGGAATGAGGGGAAGGGATAATAGTTCGGAGTAGTAATGCCAGGTACAATTGTCCTGGCTATAGTCGTCCTAGTGGTGGTTGTCCAGGGGGTAAATGTCCTGAAATAATTGTTCATCAAGTAGTCGTCCAACTAGTATGAATCATCATTTATAATGATTTTGCTAGTTCCATAAATAATGTACCTAATTATGCTCCTCACAGGAGCTGGTCTAATATTTTTTTCAAGGGCTTGATAAAGCCTCGTGGGCAAAAGTTTGTAGATAAAATTGTCTCGACGGAGCGTTTGTGACTTATTGTAACTGCTTACTATTGATCGGATTTTTTAACTGTCAATAACTGCTACTCACAAAAACGATGTTGTATGCAATATGTTAATATATTCCTTTTTTTAAATTTTACATTATATTTGGACATTGACAAACAAATTATATCGTTTATTTCGTTTATTAATCCTCTCTCTTCGTATGAAATTATGTCTGAGTAAAATTAATTTCAAATCAGTATATAAGCAGAATAAAGACACCAACATGACACAAACCATATTGCCTATTTACAAGTCTCTTCAAATATATTTTTTCCAATTCAGTATTATAAATAATTATGTTCCCTTGAAGCATTCAAGAATGTGTCCATCCTCATCTTTATCTTCATTGAGTCTGCTTTTGTACTTCTATGGATTCTATAATACCCTTTTCATGCAAAAAAGGAAGATAAATTATCCAGATTTAAAAAAAAAATTAAAGAAACGGACAACAACAAAAATATTACAGGTAGGGAAAACTGAAATAACAGTTTAAACAATACTTTTGGGGTATGGAAATCTGGACATATGCACATATTTGAAAAGTTTATATTGGTTAGTCTCTTGGTAAGCTATTATGGTCCCCACTCATAAGATATGTGACACATGTACTATTAAAAGCGAATTCATTTTTGTTTCACATTGGACAAGTGTAATAAACCGAGCAGGAAAATAGTAAAACGTTAATTTTCTTAAAGAGAATAAAGTAGTAATATGACCTTTCTTGTTCGTTTTATGTAAGTTTGGAACGAAAAATATATCACAGAAAAACGATATGGGAAAGGATTAATCTTCAACTGCCTTTAAAAAACTTTAAGATCAAATCTTCATATACGTGTGTTGCCCCGCATACAAATTTTTATCTTCACTACCTATGATTTCCAGAGCAAGATCGAGTTTATTTCTTATCATTTTGATGATTCCAGAACCTCACACCAGTTCTTTGGATACCTTTCTGAGCTGCTCCCAGTTTCTTTTACAAGATTACCGCACGTCCGTAACTAAACTTTATCCTTAACTTTATAAATGAGGAAAATGCAAATCCCAATGGAATGTCAATGAGAGTCCATTGGTTGATTCAGCAGAGGAGGCTGAGGGAAAGGGCAAAAGTATGTTATTGTGTTACATTTCATTTGAAACATTGTAAATTCATTTTAGTAAAAAAAAAGGGGGGAAATAGAGCGCATGAATTCAAACATATCTGAACTAAAAGAGAGAAAAAATGATAATAAAACAATTAAAAAAAAAAATTATAGGGGGTGCATGCTCGACCTAATTTTAAAAACTGGTGATCTACAAGGCTATAAAAGATCGGATTGTTTAGGAGTGCCCGTGCCCCTCAAGTTACCTGGATGTAATGGTTTGACTACGTTGCGTCCCATACAAAAAGGTGACTTTGGAAAAGTTGCCGGAAAAAAAAAATATTTAAAAATATTTGTAGGAAAATTTCATACTCGTGGCAAGTTTAGGATCTCTTATATCAAATGGCACAAAAAGAATAGCGAAATTTTCAGCTCGATTGAGCAAAAGCAACTTTTGCGAAACGGTGCAAAATCCTTGGTTGACAAAAATGTGTATTGGTTCTGGCTGGTTCCGGCAAAGTTGAGAGTCTTAAAACGATAACATTCATATTCTGATCATGAAAAGGCGATGTATGAAAGAATGGGCTTTGTTTTCTGTATGTCCTGACATATGCCATCCAAATTTAATTGTAAAAGCCAGTTGAACTCGCCAAAAATAATATTTCAAAACACTAAGTAAGGTAGGTAATTGCTGATTGAAGCATTGCCATGTTGATGGGATGCGTAAGTATTTACAGTGAACAAAACATTTTTTTTTTCTTAAATTGTCTATTATTGATCATAAACATGAAAAAAATAAAGCCTTTTTATGACTCTCAACTTTGCTGGTACCAGCCAAAACAAAATCCATTCTTGTCAGGTCTGAGATTTTGATTTTTATATTTTTCAAAAGTGGTCTTTGCTTGCTGTAGCGTTAAATATTGCCCAATATTTAGGTGTCATCTAATATAAGAGACCCTAAGCTATATCCACAGGTATGATATTTTGCTTCAAATATTTTGAAATATTTATTTGGACAGACGTTTCCTGACTGTTAACATTTTTGCCTGGAGGCACTGTAACTCATCATGTAATTGATCATACATTAAGAGTAAATGCTAAGTATTTATACTGGTTTCTCATAAACTTCATAGCTCTGAGGTTGGTCGCCATTTTGCTTCAGATATGGTTCCACATAGAGCGACTGGTCACCCACAATGTAGTTTGCATATCCTTCAGGTACATCAGGTAGAGGTCCTCTGTCGCCCTTCTCGTCTTGAAGTGTGTCTTTTGATGATGTTGAGAAGGTAAAGTCATTACTGCGGCTGCATTATTTTGCAAGAAATCAGATAAGAAAAACGTGAATTAGAATGAAAAATAATTTGAAATCTATTCATGAATAAAATCGGGTTCGCGACGTTAGCTGAGCTGCATACGTGTCTCTTGCAAACTGTGATTTATTTCAAGGGTTTGTGTCATATTTTATTCGTCAAGGTGGCACATAGCTCACTTGTTTCGTTGTATAAGTGATTGCAGTTTGGAAGGGAACACTGATTCTCTGCTATGTGATATAACTTCTCGACGCATGGTGTATAGATTATAGCCTTTTCGCGATTTCTTTTATTTATTATAATCCTACATAGCATTAACATCTACCAAGAAAGCACCTCGCTGCCCAAATGAGAGATGACAGTTGCCCCCCATCTATTCGTTTCAATGTATATCTTATTCCTTTTTTTTGTTGAAATTGTATTTGTAATATTAAAATCTCGGAATTGTAATACTTGCATTTCTTTCTCGGCTTTTAGATTTTTTAGACAATATTAACAACATGAAAAATATGAAGAAAAAGAAGGAAAAGAAGAATAAGAAAAATAAAAATGAATCCAAATTCACCTGCAGGAGGCAGGAGGTTAGCGAAACACTGAACGGCCAGTCCACGCCATAGTCCATCTTTGTGACATTCCCAAATGAACCAGTCAGAGGCATCGTTACATGTGATGTTAACTTCGTCTCCAATCTTGTAGCGAGGCTTGACATTCTCGATGGAAGAGACAACCGGTATAATTGGTGGATTACACTCTGCAAAGAAACCATTTTCAACATAGAAATGATTCATAGTTACTTATACTACATGAACTTATATATCAAATGAAAACCCAACTTTAATAGTCAGTTGCTTTGATAAAAAGCAAGAATATTAGAAAACAGAGCGTTGAATGTTTGAACGAAATCTGACAAGCAATGAGTAAGTTATGAATTTTGGAAAGTTATGATCATTGTACATCTTGGAATTTCAGATTAACTGAATCGGTAAGGTCACCTTGATATATCGACGGACAGCTTTCCCATTTTTCTAACCCACAAAATGAATTAATATGGCCCGAAAAAGAGACATGATAACGAAGCTTTTCGACCTGCACTCATCAGGTTATCATGCAGGTATATAACAAATTACTTGAAATCAACTATATTATATACGGTGAAGCCGGACGCAACCTAGACGCCGTAATTTCATAACAATCGCAAAGCTTGGACGAACTCCTTTTGTCTGCACAAAAGAGGTTCATGCGATTGAATGTAAGCAGCTTCCAGAAAGCGTAAATACGCTGAGCTTCTGGCCCGGGACATAATTGAGAATTGATCGTCGCCATAGCTTTGTGCGCAAGCTGGATTGTTCAGCAAGTGGAGACCAATCGCCGAATCGCATTTGGCTATCTTCGGTTTGTTAGCGTGCATTTCAGATGCACGCTAACTTGAGTAATGTTATTTACGAGTTTCAGTGCCGGTGCGATGCCAGGTACGTGGACCGTACTTCTCAGCGGTTGGCTGATCGCATTAAACAACACATCCCCTCGACTATTCGGAACCGTACAGCCAATCAGCGCACGCAGCCCGTCCGTGCCTGCAAATCTGAAATGCACGCTAACAAACCGAAGATAGCCAAATGCGATTCGGCGATTGGTCTCCACTTGCTGAACAATCCAGCTTGCGCACAAAGCAATGGCGACGATCAATTCTCAATTTTGTCCCGGGCCAGAAGCTCAGCGCATTTACGCTTTCTGGAAGCTGCTTACATTCAATCGCATGAACCTCTTTTGTGCAGACAAAAGGAGTTCGTCCAAGCTTTGCGATTGTTCTGAAATTACGGCGTCTAGGTTGCGTCCGGCTTCACCGTGTATAATATAGTTGATTTCAAGTAATTTGTTATATACCTGCGTGATAACCTGATGAGTGCAGGTCGAAAAGCTTCGTTATCATGTCTCTTTTTCGTGCCATATTGAAATTTTGCAGTACCAAGAAAGTATTTGTGTAAAATGAATTAAATGTCGATTTCTCAAAAAAACATGACTCAGTAGGATTTGTCTTTTAGAAGAAAATATGTATATATTTATGCTAAGAGCAGAGGGACAAGGCACTTGGGAGAAAAAAAGAAATATATGACAAATAAGTGACCGGTAATACGTCACAATCGACGAACCGAATTTGTAATTTGAGTTCGCATACATCTAATGATCTCACTTTTCAAACATTCATAACTTTCTTATTCTTTGTCCGATTTATTTCACACATTCAACTTCCCGTTTCTTTTATTTCACTGCTTTGACACAAATCGACTTCCTTTAATAGGTTTTACGGAGGCAAAAAGAGAAATATGTATAATCCTATTGTAGGACATTTTCTTGAAGACAAACAATATTGTCTAGCAGGAGCTAATAACTATTAATGCATCACCATTTGGGATGATTAAACATAATTAGAATATGCTATTTCATTAGATACGAAATTATTTTTCTATTGTAAATGAAGTAAAGTGGCTTAATAATAAGTTATTTTGTCAGGAAATTTGCCGGATATTGTTACATCGTAACATAAGTAAGTGCATATCGTGTCTATCATATTTCATTTCCAAACTTAACCCTTTGAGTGCGAGCCCCCGCACAGCGATTGTTCTCCCTGTGACGGAGCGATTTCGGTTACATTGCCGGTAATGGGAAATTTGGAGGTGCTTTCTACTTTGATTGCTCATTGCACCTCACTCGGTCATTTTCGTCATTTTTAGTAAATGTAAACATGAAAGGTCAGACTTTTCTCCTTCCAGAAATATAAGTTTTGTTTATCGAAACAAAAATTATGGTTTGTTATTTTAGAGGGGAAAAGCCGACTTATTTTGTTGAAGCTTCGCTTCCTTCCTTTTCAGTACACTTACAATACAAATTGCGTAAACGCTGTCGCACGCGCGGTTCGATCAAGGTCTGTGATAACTCCTTGGTACGATCGATACCCCATTCATTGGCCCCCATTGTCGTCTGCTAATACTCGCACAATTATCTGCCAAGTCATGTATTACGCCCTGCATTTTACATGTGTTTCCGACTCATTTTGTAGTCGTATTCTGACCAACATCGTGGCACGATCACTCTAAATGCTTTCTATCAGGGAACTAGTTTTTTCAGATTATTATTCTATTTATTTATTTATTCAATTTATTTATTTATTCAATAAGACAAAAATAATCCTATTTACTTTCGATTAAATTTCTCATGATTGGTCGTAACTATTTGATTTATGTCTCCCGCTTCATTCGTTTATTTCTCTATCTATCCATCTCTCTTTCAACGCTTTTTATCAATAAAACAATTCATTAAAATCATGTACACATATGTCATTTGTTTTGTTTGTAATGGGAAAGAGCTAAATGAAATACAGTGAGTGGAACAAAATAATACTTTATCACATCTCAATGCCGCCTGCTCTCTCTCTCTCTCTCTCTCTGAACTCGTCACGAACTTCGTGCAATTAAAACTTTGTTTCAGTGCGTTTTATTTCCGCATTGCATGTAATTTTTATTATAAAAGGATGTGGCTATTTATCAGAGTTTGATTGATTTGAAAATAAAGAGAACATCAGAAAGGAGCATGATATCGAGAGTGCAGTAATTCATTGTATGTTTCGAGAAAGTGAGGAAAATATTGAAACAGAACGACAACAGTTGAGTTGGATAATGACAAGAATCATAAACAAACTAAAACGATGAAGAAATATGTTTTTTAATAACAGCAATGGGGGGGGGGGGATCCTGATAGTATAGCAATAAATGATGGTAATTGCTAGTCCCCCCCCCCCCCTTCCCTGGCCGTGACAAGAAATTGATGACAATATATCATGTCAGGACGGCTAATATAACACATTTATGTTAGAAAAAGAAAATGTGTAGGTTTTAATTTTTATCTAATTTAGGCTTACCAAATCACTATATCTTTATAGTGATGTTGCAATATCTGCAATAACAGCCCGCCTTCCCATGTTTATTATTATTATTCTTTACAGAAGATGACGGAATCGGGAATAAAATAAAGATGCATAAAATTAAAGCTTTCAAAATATCAATATTATATCCTTTTGACACAAATCCCAGTCATCAGGATAACCATTCTTAACGGGCTGTACTGTGAATTTCAAAATGAGCATTCATTTTTCTGTTATCCGTCAAAAGATTTAATTAATTTTTGTTCGTGTAGAAAATGGAATTATAATTGGGTTCCCGTAATTCTTGGGGTTGTAGTTTTATCATATTTTTATCTAATTTAGGCTTACCAAATCAATATATCTTTATAGTGATGTTGCAATATCTGCAATAACAGCCCGCCTTCCCATGTTTATTATTATTATTCTTTACAGAAGATGACGGAATCGGGAATAAAATAAAGATGCATGAAATTAAAGCTTTCAAAATATCAATATTATATCCTTTTGACACAAATCCCAGTCATCAGGATAACCATTCTTAACGGGCTGTACTGTGAATTTCAAAATGAGCATTCATTTTTCTGTTATCCGTCAAAAGATTTAATTAATTTTTGTTCGTCTAGAAAATGGAATTATAATTGGGTTCCCGTAATTCTTGGGGTTGTAGTTTTATCATATTGAGAGCACGGCAGCTCATGTTTACAGCACGTTCTATGCATGTATACATTTATTCACAAGTCGACCCGCGTTTACTTCCTCTTCTTTCAAAACGCTAATCCTTGTTAGTAGTTGTTTTGACATTCTTTTGTTCCTCTTAGGGAGTGGGTCCAATCCACGGAACTAAGAAAGCGTTTCATTTTGAAAAGGTTCATTGAAATTCATGAATGAAGCGCTGAATTGGCAAATTTCAATTGATATAATCCTTGACCAAGTAAACTCCTTTTATTTCATCTTATTAACTTGGATTTAGAAAAGAGTAGAATGGTTCATTCATTTATGAAGCACTGAATTGGCCAATTTCAATTTCAATAATCCTTGACCAAGCTCCTTTTATTTGATTTTATGAACTTGGATTTCGGAAAAGAGCAGAATGGTTCATTCATGAATAAAGCGCTGAATTGGCCAATTTCAACTGATATAATCCTATAGCAAGCTCCTTTTATTTTATTTAATGAACTTGGATTATAAGGAGCGAAGTCGAGTTATCAAAGCACACGATGTTTGGAACAGGGATGGATTGGAGGGGGGGGGGGGGGGGGAGGGGTTTACTCTCTCTGGCTCCATCTTCTTCTCTGTCTCGCTATATCTTCTTTTTTCCCTTAATGTATCTTCTCGATCTCTCTCTCTCGCTTTATCTTCTCCCTCTTGCTCTTTCTTCTTCTATTCCCGGTCTATCCCCTTGTCCCCCTCCTTCCATCTCTCTCATCGTCGACCTAGTATGTCTATAGCTCTCATCTAGTACACACTTTCCTAAAATTAAAATATAAATACATTTACTATAAAAATCTATAAACAACCAATCAAAGATAGTACAGTTGATGGGTGCACAGCAATTTAATTCCTACGAGAAAACAACAAATCATGTGCTTATTTCAAATCAGTTGATGAAAAATGCCTTATATGAAAATAAATAAGTAAACAACGTCAAGATCGAAGTCGGGAGTGTAAATGAAGTGAATATGCACATGACGGAGATGTAGCTTGTTGTCAAGATCGATCAACGCTCTGAACGCTATGATATCACGTGATCGGAGCTCTAGACTATGGAAATAACATGATCGGAGCGGACGCGTACGCGTACGTCGCTAGGTATACAGGATTTACGATCCCAAACAAGAATTTCGGGTAAAGTTGAAACGAAATCCTATTTTTCTCGATTTTTCTCCACGTAACCTCATATTTTTTTTAACGGGTATTGTGAATGAATATATCTACATAATACTACTAAGAATTTTAGCGCATAAGAACTGATAGTTAGCTGGAAAACTTTGTCAACATATTAGGCATAAATCTCGGCTTCTGTAGAAGCCCTCCGTCACAGACTGAACACCTCGCTCGGCTTCTGTAGAAGCCCGTCGTCTCCAAAGGGTTAAGAAGAAGTAAAATATTGGGCTGATAATTACAATCCCTAAGTGGTATTCATCAATAAAGTGCAAAGTTCTACGAAAATAATGAGGCGAAGCTAAACTTAGGTTTAAGTAAAATTTTTAAAAACTACCATTGTAAATTTTAAATGATAAATCAATATTGTTCGTCCCAAAATCACGATCGATACGATACCTGTGCAATCATTCGTAATTTATCTAGCAATACCTATAACTGGATCAGGGCACACTATGTTTTGTCCACTCCATATTCCATCGTTGCAATTCAAATCAAACCAATCAGGACCATTGTTACATGTCACATTTAAGCTATCCCCGTCCTTGTATGATAGACGAAGATTCTGAATGGTTGAATCAGGAGGCACTGCTGGGGCACTGCAGTAGGCGTGGGAAGGAGGAACTGCGAAGAGGAAATGACAATCGGGATGTGATTCGATGAGAAAAAGGGAAAAATAACACCCTCTTATTCATATTCAGTCGTTTACATTGTCATAATTTCGGTTTGGATTCACATTTTAATGCAGATTAGTTGATACAGAAAATGGGTTCATTTTAAACTTTTCGAAGAAAAAGGAACTCCACAACCCTTTGTTATGACATTGAACGGTGAAGATATCATTGTTGGCATCACACGACACATTCACTCTGTCACCGAAATTATACTTTAGACGAAGATCTTGAACAGTAGCACGGTGGGGAACATATGGAGCACTGCAAGGTATGGAACCTGAAAGAGAACCAGAGGCATGTTTTATCATTATTGTTAATATGTATTTTGATATTATTAAAATATCATTATAATAGTTATCTATGAGGAGGATTATTACACTTAGATTTCTTTCGTTGTATTCCAAATTTTCAATCATAAAAAATAGTACTGTAGTACATAACATAAAGTAAACACAATAACAACATCGATAAAAATGAAGCTTTCCCTAGATCTTGTGAGTACATAATTAAATATCAGTAAGAGAAAAGCATGATGCACAAATTATCATCTTAGGGATATATCAATACACACACACACGCACACACACACACAGGTTTACATGGCTTTACTTCCGAGGACAACTATTGTTCCTCTATTGTTACTCGTCCTCGGACAGTCGACGGAATAAGGCATAAATTCATTGTTCGACGTTCGAGGACTAATGTCCGGCTTCCGAGGACCATTGTTGTCATGATTTTTTTTTTGTTCTCTGTCCGAAAATGTCCTCGGACATACTGCTAAACACACCCACACACAACCACACGGACCCGTATATCAATATCAATATCTATATAACATTGAAAACAGTAAGATATATATTTTTAAAAGAAGACACCACTGACAAATTTTAGCACTTTTACAATTTTTAATGTTATAAAACTAGTCAGATTGACCAAAAAACTCATCGCTTAGGTCGATAAAATCATAGATCTCGATTTAAAAAAAATAAATATTACAATATCTACTAGTACGAGCCGCAAAAATCCGTTACGTCACTGCAGCACTACTGCAAAAACCACGGCAAATCACGGTAATGCCGATATGGAGCAATACACAGATCGCTTTCACAGCGCCTATAAAAATGTTATTTGTGAGACAATTATGTAAGACAAAAAGAAGATGTTATTACTTTTTGAGTTTTTTGTATTTTTGAATATTATCTGCTGAAAAAAATAAAGTGCTTTAGCAAATTTTTTTTACAATTGATCGAATTAATAAAATTAAAATTGGCACTACTGTTTGTCATCGTTCGTACGTGCTTCCCATTATTAACGCGTGTACTTTAAGGCACGCGCGGAAAGCTAATGCAGCAAGCTGCATTGTTTACGTTCTTACGTTCGCGATATAGATAGCAAGTACGACATTAACATAAATTCCTGGTTAATCTTCAAGTAAAATCTGATCACATTCTTCAATAAGCTTGTAATCTAAGGTAAGGAGATGAATGAGGGATTTTCTGGGCGAAGAAATGGTCCAGTGGCATATGACTTTGCTCCTCGTCTTCGCCGTCAAAATGGTCTTCACAGACCACTCGAAAACGGGAATAAATGTACGTTTTGACGTTGAATTTGGTTGTTCCAATGTTCCTTATCCATACAGCCCACCTTTCTCTATCCTTCGGATCCTTCGGATCACGACAATTCGAACAGTAAATTGCCTGGCACAACGGCATTTTTGCAACTATTGAGCTGTATGCATGCGAATATCGTCTGCTTTTACGGACGCGTAACGCACACGCATTGTGGTGGAAACTCAAAGTGCTGCAATGACGTCACAGCTTTGGCCGACACGAGCCAATTTGCGTATCGACAGTGGCAAAAACATACTTTTTATATCAAAATATACGCACTTGTAGGCTGTTCAAAAATTACAATTTCGATACTGATTAGTTCCTAGGGACATGCAGAACAACATATTTTTCAAAATTTGTCAGTGGTGTCTTCTTTTAATGCAATGCTAATTTCATCAAGATTGGGTCATTCAATATTACTAATTATTCGAAAGCGGGAGCTTCCTCAGCATCCTGTCACATATCTTTCGTTGGAAAGGAGAATGGATGACAAGATGGAGAAAAGCTTTGTTCGGAATATGCAAATGTTTAAGTATGCTAGGGAAAAAAAAAGGATTCAGTAAAAGTCAGTTCAGATCACGGCTGCTCGTATTTGACAAAAGAAACACACTTCGAACACCAACGACTAAAAGGCTAAATCCCGCATCAGACCAAGGATCGCTGAAAGAAGGCAAACCCACAACCTCCATGACTCCTCTTGAAAAGCAATTCTTAAACTAATGTTTCAAGTCTTCATTACTAGCCCATCGACGTGAACAAAAGGAGAAGAAGAAAACAATCTCTTAAGGATAATATTTGGGAAGTTTACGAACTTTCTTTGGAATGATGCTGAATATATCAATAATGGTCAGTAACCAAAATATCCCTTAAATCTTTCTCTTTTTAAAAATAATTTTGCAGTCAAACGCCTCACCTTGTTTGTGGCACGCAACGAAAGCTTGGTATTTTATTGACAATGTTTCAAGCGTGCATCTTTGGTGGACCTGTCATCGTCTATTTAGCGCAAGCCTTCCTTTTTGTCATGGGGTAAGTGCTGGTATATGCAAAGAGATTCCACTCAATGTCCATTCCATATCTGGAGATCCGTTTTTTTTTCATGTTTTTATACTTAAAATACCTTTTACAGTTCTACAGGACAATACTTCGATTCTTCTTGAATGATAAGGGGTGGGTGGAATAGGTTAAAAATCACAATGAGTTTATCATTTTTTTTTATATTCCCTGTCTTCTATTCTTTGTTATCTTTGGCTGGTCGGGCATACATTTAATTCCTCGTCCCAGAAGACAATAAAGAAGAAGGAGGAGAAGAAGAAGAAGAAGAAGGAAACATGGTGGCTACGTTAAATACCTATTTTATTAACTCGATTTCTTTTCAAAATTTGTCTGCTGAATTTGCATCCTGTTACTATAATTATAATGAAGAAAACTCGTAAGGTGACCTTTTTTCTACAGATTACTCCCCATTTGCTTATTATTTCATTGAACAAACATGGGAAAAGATATATTTGCTAAATAACACCTCGTAATGTAGCTTTATGTTATGAATTTGAAAATGCATCTTAAAGTGCATCATGGACTAGGTAATAAAACAAACTGCCAAGTCATTTCATTATTAGTAACATACGTGTTAACCCACTGCCTTTAGAAAACATGTTGTCCCTGTTTTTAGGTTGTGAGAACGAGAAAACTCAGTAATCATCGGGGTAAAACGTGAACTACGGAAATAGCAAGGGAGATGTTAAACAGAAACGTTGGACTTTGGAGTCCTATATTATTCGAATGTATACCAAATATCAGTCCCATATCTCACTGGCCTTATGACCGGTTGCTGATTTCTGACACTCCCCCCCAAAAAAAAAACAACAAAAAACACACAAACAAAAACAAAAACAAACAAAACAAAACAAAACAAAACAAAACATAACAAAAACATCGACAACCAGTCAGCAAAAAACATTTGTCCACGATCAGTTGCCGATCAGTTGTCGGCCAATCACCGATTATAAACACGCGGTCGTAGACTAGATGATGGCCGATGTTCTTACGGCAGTCGGTCATATACGGGAAGGCTATGAATCACTGGTGCAAAAATGTATAAACATATATCTATGACAGGTTATTATGGATAGGACACAACTTACTGGAATACATGAATAACATTGTAATACATAATTGTATGGGTGCAAAGGAAAAATGTATAGGAGACTGTCTAGATGAACTAATATGGCTCTCCCATTTCTACTATCGGCTTGAAATAGTGTATTCCATTATATTAAATCATCTCTTTTATAAGCAAAACTATTTTCAATAGGCAATACAACCAAAATTACCCCTGAATTGGTTTCACGAAAGTCTTTTAGATTGTTTTGATTGCTGTTGGTTGTCAGTGCAGGATAGCCTAATGGTTTGGGAAAAAGTAGGTGACTGGTCTTTTATTAATCGGGGATCATCGTGATCAATCGCCGACCTTATTTTCAAGCACTTTCCGAGCACTAAAGATCAGTCGGAGATCAGTCGGAAACATGTCGCCCACCTTTAGAAACCAAGAATAACCTCCCCACAACCAATTTGGTCGGCAAAGGCTTTTGATGCTGCTGCGTAAACCTCCAGCCGGCCAAAATGCTCCGACAACGAGTTGCAGACCACTGACTACCAAATAAAAATTGATGGAAACCTTTTTCGATAACAGACAACCATGATCTACCGACCGGTGGTTGTCGGAAGTTGGCAACCGGCTGAAGTGAGAGTGAGAGAATGTCTAAACCTCTAGCCGACCAAAATGCTGCGACAACCTGTCGCCAACCCCTGATAATCGTTTACAGACTGACAAAAACCTCTCTGCGTTCTCTGACATCTAACCAATGACCAGTGGTTGTCGGAAATCGGAAACCGGTCCTACACCTAGTGAGACTCGGGCTTAATATGAATGTTTCTTTGCTTGTGCATAATTATATATACCTCAACGTTAACAATAGAATGGTCAGGGTATGCGTGAGATTTGACTCTAGAGTGATCTAGCAATGTATCATTGGGGTTTTACCAGGGGCAAAAAAATACCGTTATCCAGCAAGTGTTTGCTTCAAAGAAAGGTAAGAATTTTATTAGATTACGGGTAAAGTGTGAGTGTGTTTTACAGTTGTGTGGTGCATGGTTGTGTGATTTGCGTATAATTGTTGGGTTGGGTATGACTGGTCAATTACAGAGACACTCAACGGAAAAAAATCGTTACAAAGAAAATATTCCTGAACAGTCGAAATCGGTTTCTTGTTTATTGCACAATATCTATTTTACCTGAAAAGAGCAACATTGTTAAGCTAAATTATTTTCATTCTGATAGATGTAGCCTGTTAAATTCAGTTAAATGCCTCACATGGTTTGTGGTATTAGAGGAATGCTTGATAAGGGATTGACCTTGTAGAAAACGAGAAGATTTGATGTTAAAATTGCCTATTGAGCTCACTTTTGTCATACTTTACGGGTGGTATACTTTTTTTTTTGCGTAGGTAATCGTACCTTTCCGAAGTATTTTTTTTTCTCAAAACATATTTACTAAGATTGCAAAATTTTAGAAAATTGGAAAAGTTCATTATCACAAAAAGTAAACATGATATGTATATAATTTATAGCTTACTATAAGCTATTATATCTTACACACCGCAGAGCAGACAATCTAGGCCTATTATTGGTACTAGTCTGCTAGCGTTTAAATGTGACCGTTTACTCGATTTAAACCATCTTTCATCACTTGTACATACAATGAAACTATACACTTTTATTTCATCTACAAAACAAACCAAACCTTAAAGAGAAGGTTGAGTTCTGGGAGAGGTGAAAAATAATTTGTGAGCTTTCTCATTATTTTTATGTCAGTTTGAAAGGGCATCATACTAGAAATGCCCCCTCAGTGATTGCTCTTCAAATGCCTTCATGTTCGAAATATGACGAGAAACGGCTGACATGTTTGGACCGAACATTCATGGGTTGGGACCTTCTTGATTGCCGCTATAACAAACACATGTGTACAATGATTTATAGGATTTTGCATAATTTCACCCCAAATTATATGTCTGACAATATCACAATAAGAACTTCCAATTACACACTCCGCTCTAATCAGAATTTATATCTCCCAAAGCCAAACTCTAATCATTGTAAAAGAACTTTTTTCTACAGTGGAATTTCTTTTATAACCAACTACCCAATGAAATTCGAAGTGCAACATCTATTAGATCCTTTAAAGTGCTATTGAATCAATATTATAAATGAGCATATAAGTGGGGTGGGGGGGGGGGGGGGGGGGGGGGGTTGTCTGGGTTTGGGTATAGTCATTTTCATTTTATTAATTTGTAACTTGGTTTGACTGTAGTTTGCAAATTTGATTGATTTGTGTTTTTTTATGATTTTGTTTCTCTTTTTTTTTGGTTTTTTTATTATATAATTGTGTTATGATATAATTTTTTAATATATAATGCTATGTGGGACCCCAAGGAAGAACAGCGGCATTTTGTAAATACTGCTGAATTTGGGCCATCCTCCGTCTTTTAAGCTCATGTATACGTTGTATTTTATGAAATGTATGTGGTTTTCTTAATACGGAAATAAACATACAAACATACAAACAAACAAACAGTCCGATATACCCATTTCTGTGTGCAGCACATAATTATGTTTTTCAGCGAGACTGAGTCAATTTCTCATTTCTAAAACCTACAGTATAAAACAATTCTCATATTAACATGACCAACCTTTCCCAATTGCTTTGAGACAGTTTTCTTTCACAAAGTAATTGATTGACCGGAACTCTACTTTATCTTTATGCAAATGCTTACATGATCGAGAACAATAGTTATATGCAACATGAATATAACTGCTAAGTTCTAATTTGAACAATTGAATGAACTCTCTGGCGTCCTGTACAGTCAGAATGATTCCTGTACATCTTCCAAATTGACTGATATGATCATTTTGTTGTTGACAATATAGTTTGGATTGATTAAGTTGATTCGTGGTTTTTTTTTTTTTTTTTTTTGGGGGGGGGGGGTTGTTTCAAATGCTGTAAAGTATAATCTATTAAAGATCAAAGAGGAAATGAAAATGAGAAAGAGAGAGAGCGAGAAAGAAAAAAAAAACAAATAACAGCTTATCTTTTCTGATAAATAAAAGTCATGTAAAAGCCTAGATACCCAGAGAGGAGCTTAAATATATTAAGCATGTTTTTCCTGTTCAAGCAATAATTTCTTGTCTTTGGTAAGCATTTTATTGCAAGATGAACATCCTTCCTTTTGCCTAGTAATAGCTATTACTAGGCTTCCGCTAGTTTTATTGATACGGCCCGTTGTTTACTACTAGTACCAGAGCAATTTCCTACAATATATATTTTAGGAATAGTAACCGCTCCAATCACTGATGATTAAGATGATGAGCGTCGGGGCTGTTGATCAGAATTATTTTGAAGATATTGTCATTATCATGGTGAGGAAGTCATGAAAATGGCAAAAATGTGATTACTGTGAATGGTGAAAATGATGTTAATGATAGAGAATGTTGTGATCCTGAAAATTAGCAAAGCTGATGTTGAACACGATGCATGATCGCCTGCCCCCCTAATTCTCCCAATATCGCAATATCGTGAGCACGATCACAGGTCCAGTTGACATAGATTTCCAAGTATAATTCAGCAATGCAGTCATGGTAGAGAAGAAATCTCATATTTCTACTATCAGATAATTAATGGCATATAAAGTTTCATATTTCCATTGTTTAACCTAAACAGTTGCCAAGTTTCATATCTTGGATTTTTTTTAACTCGAGTGTTAAGGTTGTCACATACTAGAAGTTTAGCCTATTATTCTTCTTTCATTTCGCAAGTTCAGTAACCGTGATCGGCTCATAAAATAACCGAGGTTATTAAAAAAACAAATGTTTCCTGTGCTAAATAACGAACTTGGAAGAGTTCCGTTCTCTACCTGTTCACCATTAATATTCATTTAACGCCTCACCTGGTTTGTGGCATCCAATGAATGCTTGGTATTTGTTTGACAGTGAAATAAACGTGCTCGTTTCATTTTAAATATCGTAAGTGCAGGCGTACACTTTGGCCATACTGACACGTTAACGGGACACGTTAAAGATCTGAGCAGAAAGTATGTATTATTTCAAGAAAATACATCATATACTGCAGGAGACTTAAACTTGAAAGTCAAATAGATCAGTTTTTTGAATAACTACAACTTTTTAAAAAATCTATCTGTTCGCACATTATGTGGTTTTAGTTCCGTCGAATCGATTTGAATCGACCGTTATTCAAGGAAGTTAAGTAACATTTATTAGATTACGAAAAAACAACAACGAAGAAATGGAAGTAGAATGAAATAGTAGCATCAACCGTTAGTAAGTTGTGTATAATATAGTTTTTAAGGCTTGTCTATGCACAAGTTAAAGTCGTACAAACTTCCACATGTTTTTCAATCTATGTGTACATCCAATAATAATCATCACTCTTACCCTACCAGACATTGCTAGCCCCTATCACTTGCCGCTAACAATAACCCTCTTTGCCAATAAAACTTTCACAACAACTGGACCTAAACTTTGGAATTCCCTTCCCCAAAATATTATTGAAACTACGTTTAAAAGAAAATTAGAACGACATCATTTACTAACGTACAAGGAAAAGCCTCCAAAAATATTCCGGATACAAGCCACACGCGGAAGTTTGATTCTGATCTCCCTCTTTGTTTGTTTGTGGTTTTTTATAATTTATTTCCCCTCTATTATTCCCCTCCCTGATTTCATCTCGTTTCCTCTATCAACCTGTCCCCCTCTTTGCTTCTTAATTTACGGGAGCCTTTGTGTAATTATTTATTTAGTTAGTCAGTTAACGTATTTTATATGTAAAAAAAAAAACAAAAAAACAAAGAGATCTTTGAATCATGTAGATAATGATAACGATTTTAATTGTGAACATGCTATTTACAAGCTCCGCTTCTAATGCTGGTTCCTGTTCGTTACCTTTTCGATTATTATTATCAAGAAATAATTGAAATGTGTGTACACCTCTCTCTCTCTGTTATAACAATAGGTTTTGTTTAGAAAACAATGTGTAAAACAAAGTCCATATGCGTTATGTTTGAATGATGAGTTTCTTCTCTAATGCAAATACTTTATATGATTTATGAATTGGTCTCGAAAAATGAATGAATTTTGAATCTTGAATCTTTAATAGAGAAGAGGAGGCAACAACCCCCTTCCCCATCAATAATAATAATTATAATAATAATAATAATAATAAAAATAATATTAATAATAATAATAATATAATAATAATTATAATAGTAATAATAATAATAATAATAATAATAATTATATTATTAATAATAATAATAATAATAATAATAAATCATATGATTTACAATGTGTCGAATGCACTCTGTAGAGTGCTCTAGGTGCAGGAGTAGGATAAAGAAATACAGAATGTAGAGAGTAGAAATACAAGTTAACCTGTGTTCTTGTTACTGCAACTTCTATGGTCTTAAATCCCGAAATTACAAGCAAGCAATTTCCCAGATGGACCCAACTGGTACAATGAAGCACAAATATATACTTTTTTATTCAAAGGTTTTCGAAATTATCAGCAGCAACTGATTAAAACTTAGCTTTAACTAAAAGAGTGAACCAACCTTAAGGGAGTTTGATTATATTGACGAAGTCATAATGAGTCATCTGTTAGTCTTCATTTCTTGTTTTTAATTTCGCCAAGGGTTTGATGACTCTTGACTAGAATTTATTATTCTTTTTACTGCAGTAAGATACCTTTCCTTTCCACTAATAACTACAGGTACACCCAATGCCTCTGGATTTTTCCTTTTGCTAAATAATAAATAGGGCCTACAATACTTAAAGACTCATTTATACGTATCCAATATATTAAGAACTTTTGGAAACAAAAGTCCTTTTAAGTTTGTCTTCTTATTCAGGGAAAGTTTTAAACAGTAGTCCTGATTAAACCTTTAAAAATACTTTTTGGGTCCATTCAGTCAAACGACTCACCTGGTTTGTAGCATCCGACAAGCGCTTGGTATCTCTTTGACACTGAAAAAAACGAGCAGCCTTTGTTGTGTAAAATTCCGTAAGGACACCTCGTCATCTGTGTCATCCGAGTCGTGCCGCTAACAATACTCTCCAACCAGTATTTCACGGTATGTTTACACAGTTTTAGACAGATACAGAAACGCCCGCGTAGACCAATAATACAAATCTACAGTCGATCCAAACTGCCATCCGCGTGCTTGAACTATACCTTGCCTCCATAGAAATTAGATCCGAGTATGAGACGGATTTTGATGTGTTTGTAATGTGATATTGATCAGATAAGAGGATGATCCGGATATTTACTTGTCATGTCATGTGGTATCGGCCAGATACCAGGATCAGACGGTCATGATTAAGTCTGCTGTATGAGTACGGTTACTTTCTAAATAAGTCTTCCGATGATGTAATTTATTGCAAGAGTGAAATTCGAAATTTCCCTTTACACCTGCTCAGGTTTTGGATGCATTAGTTTTCGCAACTGAATAAATAAATAAATATATATATATATAGAGAGAGAGAGCTAAGTTCCAAAAAGGGCCAAATCCAGTTTTAAAAAAAACAAGTTTTAAAGATAAATATGCATATCTCGTACATGGGAATCAAAAGTGCTTCATGGCATAATGAAACAACGCCAGTCTAAGTTGCCAAAAAAATTTGCTCAAAATGTATGTTTCCTTCCAAAAGGAGTTAATTCCAAATCTTTTTCATTCCAAAAAGGGACTAAATTCACTACGGCGATTAGCAATTCGTTCAATTATACCATGTTCCCTTAACCTTATGGTGCACCTACCCTTTCGATTATCAGTTTTGATATATTTTTTTACAAATTTTAATGAATATTTTGGATCTAATCCCTTTTGGAATGAAACTCCCTAACATAATAACAAAAAAATGGGTGAAACAAATGAAATATATATTTGTTAAGCAAAACACATTATAAAGATTAATGTTTGCTCTGCCAGCAATATTTATGTGTTTCGTATTGAATTTAACGTGATAAAGTTATTTCAAACACCAGAAAAAGACGATCGACTACACTTTTATCCCAAAGGAAATTAAATCCACGAAAAGTAGAATTATGAAAAATTCCTCAAAAATCTAAATGTATTGCCAGATTAAAAAAAAAAAATTAAAATGGTCTAATGCAATACCCTTAACATATATACCCAAGTGAAGTAAGAGTGAATAAAGAAAAGTGGTAAATTAAAAATGATTGAATGATGAATAGGTAGACTCCTCCATATGCTTTGAAAGTCCGAATGTCAAACTAGGGAGAGAATTGGTTGCAGCAAGCCTGCTTTGCACCATGCCATTTCAAAATTTCAAGAGGATGCCTGACACTGCAAGTGTGCGGTTGTGCAATGAAAATTACTTTCTCTCGTCATTTAGAGAAAAGGTTGAGTTGGGAAAGGTGACAAATAACTTGTGAACTTTCTCATTCCTTTTATGTCAGTTTGGAAGAACATCATAGTAGAATGTTCCTTGAAAATGGTTGCTCCTCAAATGCCTAAATTCGAAATATGACAAGAAATAGCCGAAGTGTTTGGGCCGAATATTCATGCAACATTTGTGTGCAGTCCCATATTCCCATTTCTGTTTGCAGTGCATGTGCTTTTCAGCGAGATTGTGTCAATTTTAATATCATTTTGATAATTCCAAAAGCTCACAGTATACACGAGCCTGTCCCAATTGCTTTGAGACAGTTTCTTACCCAGTGTAACTGTATGACCAGAACTCAAATTTATCTTTAGGCAATAAATAATTTCCTTTGATTAATATGTTAAACTTTGATTTTTCTTCTAGTTAAAGAAGTTTGTATTGTTGGCCTTAGACTTTGTTTATACAATATTCACACATACATTTTTACAAAAAAAAATGAATCAAATAATAATAGTAATGATAATAATAATAATAATAATAATAACTGTGAATGCAGAATATTTGAAGATTCAAAATTCTATTGTTTGGTTTGCAAACTTGAAATTAATTTAAAAATGGAACTAAAGTGGACAATGGCGGGGGGGGGGGGTTGGCTGACCGTTACTAGGGAATCTTAGCGATCAACAACAAAACACAATCCCTTATAAGGGTAAGGAAACAATGGATCTTGTTTATGAAGAAGGTGATGAAATTACTAGATGCAGGTGTGCAGTTTCCATACCAGGAACAAACAGAAAGTACAAGATACCAGGAACAGTAATATCTACGACGTTTCGCTTATATTATGTTTGTATATTCAGGAGACATGGGTGTTATCAATAACAGTTATCACTGTATTGGAATTTAGTTGTATCCGCAGTTAATGTGAAAATTTCACATCGACCCATTTACAAGAAAACAACAAAACAAACACACAAACACACAGACACTCGAGTCAGACTGAACGTGTTGGAGATGCCAACGTATTTCCACCAATGCCGTTACAACCAATGAACACCCAATGAGCAATTCGGCATGTTTAGGTGTGCATTCATAATTAATACACTGTTCACCCCATTTGCCAGTTTGACCTGAATCTTGGTTTATATTGATTAGGCTCGTAGGTGAGTCGAATATTTGCCTAATTTGATTGGACATGATATTGATTTACGAAACTTCGTTTACGTTCAATTTGTGAACCATAGTGTATGTACAGCTGTTCTATATTACGGGTTGGGTTATTTCGACTTCCTCTGTTTGTTTATTTTTCATACTTTTTGCAATATATCTCTATACATAGAATATGTTAACATCCAGTTTTTGGTTATTTATAAATGAATTTCCATCCACAATTTAGTTTGTTTCTGTAAGCGGTGTATGGTTTTCATGTTTATATTTTTATGACTTTTACTTTTATTACTTGGAATCATATGAATATAGGGATTTAGTAATGAATGGGCAAATGTTTGTTAAATAAGTCAAGATGCAAACTATTTTCAGAGAGACATAGTTTTTGCGAAGTGTAGTAGAATATGACAACAGTAACACTTTACCAGTAAATGAACATACAAATTCTTCACTAAACCTGTATTCATCAACATTTCTAGACTTATTTACCAAAGCTTTCAAAAAAGTTGATTTCCGTTGAACAATTTAATGTTATGCATAGTCTACATATGTTTAGAAAATAGACTTTAAATGATTTATTACAATTCAAAGGTGTCTCAACATTCACGACACATTTAAGTCAGAAATAAGTGGCCTGGATTGTAATGGCCAGATTTATTTCAACTGCCGTCTGCCCGCTTGACCTCTACCCAACCTTCATACTGATCAGATCCCTGTTCGAGTTGAATGGCTGCTTTACCTTTAACCCCAATCTATGAAAAGTTCATAATTGTATGAATAAACAATTTGTGACCCCACGCCTCAAAACCTACAATAAGTCGCCAAAATTATTTTTTTCGTTTTATACATTTTCTGAAAGTAGAGATTCTCAGCTTTCCAATGGTATATCACTTGCCTAGTTTACTCAAAGATAACACCTTTAAATATCACATTTAGAATCAGTATTCAATCACTCCGATTCAGAGAAAATTGCCATTTAAGTTTGGAACAAAAGAATGCTAAACCTTCGCTTTCTCTGTGCGCCCAAGTAAAACTGGGTATTCAAATGGCCATAGCAACTGGTATGAAGGGATTATCAGATTACGCTGAATTTTGGCAGGCTGCTCCAGGATGACCTATTCATTACTCACTCCAAAAATCAATTTAATACCTTCAGAGGTAAAGTAGTAATTTGGCATTGAATGAAAGTATTACAAAAGCTCTCCAAACATTCATTAGCTCGACTGGTGAAAAAAGGTAATCATTTTAAAATGCTCCAAAAATATTTCTAAAGTCGAATTACGACTCACAAACTTGAGACATGATAGAATGATAATGAAACTACCCATTTCTATCAAAAACAGAAAATCGACTGATCCAAGCAAATTTACAATTTGGGGCTTTTTGCTACGTTGTGGTCCGTGCGACTTATTGTAGGTTTTGAGGCGGCGGGTCACAAATGTGAAAAGACTGGAAATCCAATCTCTGCTTGTATTACCATAATTTTGTGCACATATGTTGAGAGCCCTAAATAAATCTTGAAGTATAATAATATTGAGGTACCGATTAAAATTTAGTTCGGAAAGTTTAGGGGGGAAATAAACAAACACACAACTCAAGAGAGCGCATAAGTAATGTTTGCGATTTCATACTCAAATTTGAATAAGGAAATGGCAGGCTTGCGGACGACAAACATTAAAAAAGCGTCTAAAAACAAATATATATATATATATATATATATATATATAAGAGCAATAATTGGCTCACACTCTTTAACATGGTGGGGTAATGTACTCGGGTGCTAATTATATAGAGGCAACAAAATGAGTACATCTGTAGACGTAGCTGTTGGTACCACGCTTTTAATTAGCTTTCGGGTAATTAGCCCTTCTTCAGATCTACATGAGTACGACAGAAACGGCAAAAAGAATAACTAAGATATTTGAACGTATATTATATACACAACAAACAATAATATAATATATAAACGAAGCAGCTTGACTGGGGATGAATTTTATAATAATATAATACATAATATATCTGTCGTACTCATGTAGATCTGAAGAAAGGCTAATTGCCCGAAAGCTAATTAAAAGCGTGGTACCAACAGCTACGTCTACAGATGTACTCATTTTGTTGCCTCTCTCTCTCTCTCTCTCTCTCTCTCTATATATATATATTCATATATATATATATACATATATATATATATATATATATATATATAAATATATATATATATATCATATTACAATGATTATTAAGCCTGTACTTTGAATGATAAAAACAGGGGATGCTAAGTATAAAGACAATGTGTACTGATATAAAAAGACAATGCATGTTATTTCAATAAATATTAATTATGTGTTCATGCTTAACATTATATATTACATGCAAATTTGTAATTTGAAGACAATAAAGTTAGGGCATTTTGTGAAGGGGGTGGGGGAGTGGCGGGCGTTATAAACTGTTGGTTTGTTTCAAAATCGCCCCTAAAGTTGCCAAGGTTCCAAGGAACTGTATTTGTTAATACATTATATGAAATGTGTCTTTCCGAAGTTACTTTTGCCACAGACACACACACACTCTCTTTCACTCTCATGTTTTTATTTAAAGGAAAATATAAAAGAGGCCCATAGAATAACAAGTATGTAGGATGAGAATCGCATTGTTTTATAGGTACTATGTTTCTATTTTTTTTTTAATTTTCATAAAACACATTTTAAGCAAGCATTTGATTTCCATTCAAAGTATAGATAGATGAGCACATTCAAAGAATAGATGGGGACAATTGAACCCTCTTTACTAGAACATCATTTCATTGACCTTGCTAATCTACAATTAAGCATTCATTTCTGGATTATATTTGCTATCTATAATGTGATAACGAAATCTGATTAAGAGTAAGAGTTATTGGTTTTACAAAGCCAATATAATTTTAAATTCGACCACAGAATGAAACAAATAGCATTAAACTACATTTTGTGAAAAATGATCTGTCAACAACATGCTTAAACGTATCACCTTGGTTATAAAAGGGACGTATGCAATAGGAAGTAATTGAAAGGATTATTGGTTTTATAGACCTCTTTTAGTATTCAAGAAAGTGAAATTGGTGTAAATTTGTTAAAGAATATCTAAAAATACTGATAAAAAATACTAATAGATAACAAAAATCGGCGCTTTTGTCTGAAATTACCAAATTGGCACCTTTGTGAAGTCTTCAGATATAAAAATCAGGTATGAAACACGATTTTATGATTTTTTTTAAAAGGAAATTGTGATGTTATCCGTTTAAAATCAGTCAGTAAACATTTTGTCATCAAATTAAATCAGACCTTACCAACACATGGTAAGCAATACGTGATATTTTAAGGGCGAGTCTATTTTGGTTGAGTGTTTAAAGGATGCAGTAAGATAATACAGCTCACCGATATGAAAAATGGAAAAGTTTGCAAACTACTCTTTAGCATTTAAACAGTGGCGTACGGTAGCATGGGTTCCAGTCATTGATGTTACACTGTTTTAAGCTGTGGGAGGGATGGTTCACTTGGTAAATGAAATGCTAGTGACTTTGTCTTCCCCTTCCCCTTCCCAATCTCTTTCCCCTGTCTCTGTCTTTCTCCCAATTTTCTCGGTTTTATTGTTTTCATGACAGGGGGGGGGGGGGGGATTTACTTTCTGTATATACGCCACTGCATCTGAAAAAAAGTTTATTTTAAACTTTAAAACAATATTATTGATGTTTTAGCATCTATAATAATAGATATTATATTATAATAGACATAATAGTTAAATCATGAAGAATCAAGGAAGGGGACGACCACTATCAAGGACTCCCCCGCCCCACACTTTTTAAGGGGGAAAAATAGACAAAATTCATATAAGTGAATCTTATATAAATACCAAAAACAAAATCATCTTTAAAATCCTGGTGGAGAACTAAAACAAGTTTATTTGTACATCGCTGCCCGAATGGGATGTGATGTTTCCCCGAATTGAGTTTTGCAGCCCCTAGCGTCTACATCTCGTACTTCTGTGAACACAGGTGCGTATGTTCCTTTATACCAATATGGTTTCCCCCTTTTGTTTCTCCTACACCGTCAAATTAATCCCCATATTCTGTATTGTCTCATAGGGGGATGTTACCGTATCAGTAATGTAGTTCTTATTCCGAGATGCGACTTGTCTATTGCCGCCAATGATGTTATAAAGCAGTAATACAAGACGGACTATTCTTTGAACAGCTGAATAACAAAGTTTGGCTAAGGAAAGAGGGGTTAAACAAATAAGTATGACGTTATTTATCTTTATTTTTATATATTTTAATAACTCTTACTGAAGGACGAAAGCATAATGAATAAAAAACACTTGTTATTTCGAATTTTATTCATCTTCCCGTTGTTCTTTTCTTCATCTTATTTATTCAGCTTTGTATTTAACCTCTTCTAAGTTTCATATTCTTCATTTCCTTATTCCTTTTCTTTCTCTCGCCCTTATTGCTTATTATACATTTATTAGCCCAGTGCTCGTCCTCGTAGGATAAATGTTTTAGTGTCTAAAATGAGTTTTATAAACGGGCAATTTTTACATGAAAATCTTTTAACGCTAATGCAAGCTTTTATAGCTGTTGTACCCACAGGTAGAGATCGATCTCCCATACCCGGCACTGAACATAGACTTTATAAAAAATCGACCCAAAAATACTCGCTCTTATTGTATCGGGTTCTTATCACCTGTCCTATGTAAGGGAGCATTATCAATATCTGGGTTAGCAAGTTATTTATTTGGGCAAGTAATACAACTGCCGTTTACACAAAAAACTACCACTGAAGTTGCTTTTGAAAGGGATTCCATGTCTGATGGTGTTTAATAATAATAATTATACATTTATAAAGCGCAGTAACTATCCAACAATGTGTATATATTCTACTGCGCTGCATGAGTTCCTGATATGCTTGTTATTAATTGAATAGATACGCTTTGAGTTATGATTTAAACATATTCACAGATGGGGATTTTCTGACTTCCAATGGCAAGTTATTCCAGAGTTTAGGGGCTGCACAAGCAAATGAACGATCACCCAGTGTTACTTTTGTTTTTACGAATGGAATATGGAGAATATATATAATATATGGAATATATGCGCAGGTTTCGACTATGTTGATTAACTCTGAGATTCAGCAATTCTCTGATGTACATAGGAGATTGGCCATGAAGCGCCTTATATACAATAAGCAAGATTTTGTAAGATATTCTTTGGCGAACAGGTAGCCAATGCAGATTTCTCAAAATTGGGGTGATACGGGTGAATTTGTTTAGTAGTATATCAGTTAACAACTGTAACAAGTTTGGTGTTGTTAGACTAAAGTGAATTTAAAAAGACAAACTGAAATCAACTAAGAGCAAATAACGATTCAAACTTTTTATTTAAAGTCCTATATTTATTCTAAAGTTGTGAATTATGTTAATTACTCACTTCTCATTCGAAAGCTGAATACTAAGGACAGTATTTATCTTGATTTCACAGCCAAGACATACAATAAATTGGAGTAGGAAGCAAACAAAAGGATACTTATACATATCTGTACATTTAAATCCGTCGTACATTAAAGGCACATTCGTATTTTAGAGTCCAGTAATTCAGTTCAGTATTTCTTTTTAACATTCAACGTTCAAAACATGAAATAAAAAGAACAGTTTTGTGAATTTATAGTAATTAAACATGCTGCTTCAAAGCCTGCATAATTATAAAGGCGACTATTTTGGTTTCAGTTATGGTTCAGGCGAGAGTGACTTGTTCCACTCAAATGTAATGTTCGTTTTCTTCTTAACAAGTCTAGTGCTTTCAGACAAAATTGCACAATTCTGCCTCATTTTAGAGCTATGCCACCGTACAACGAACTTCGATATATTAATATGATGCCTATGATCTTGTATACTATTTTTGTTCTTTTGTTTATAAAGAAAATCACCAATTATGAACCCCGTCAGTTTATATATTCAAACTGCTATAGAATTAATTTCACTAATGAAAATCTTGAACCATAATTATATATACATTAAAGGGTACCAATCACTAAAGATTATTTTGCTCTGTATGTTTAAGAGGTTTCGTGTCGCTTTCAAAATCTACTTCAAATGTTACTTCCATATTACATATTGCAAGTATGAAAACACTCTATTAAACGTAATAGCGATTTGTGAGTAGACTGTTCGACGGACCAGTGCGCACTCGCAAAGGAATATGGCCCGTGCGGAACAAAACTCAGAGTTCAGTTCTGTATGCACATTTTATATGATCTTATCTTCATATATTCTTCAAAACTGTTGCTCCATAGAATACTTCTAGCTTTATGCATTTTTTTTTTTGTAATTGGTTCGTTTCGGTGCCAATAAATACCTTCAGTTTTAATATATTGCATTCAAATATGTTCAAATGAATTTTAACCAACTGCTTTTTAATAAAGCAAATACAATCCCAATCTTTACGTGAAACATGTAATAATCAAAATCGAAAAATAGCAAATAACGATTCAGACTATTCTAAAAATGTAATTTTTTAAATGATCTTAATCAGAAATCTGGATACTAAGGTCAATATTTTTATTTCACAAGCAAAACTAAAAGTAAATTTGTAGATAAAAGCAAACCAGAGGATATTTATACATTACGATTAGTGGTACGATAAAGGCCTATCGGTAAATTAAAGTACAGTTCAGTTCAGTATTTTGTAAAGATATTCAACATTTAGTGAATTCAAAGTATTCAAACAGGTTTTTCGTATGAATCATAGCTTTCGTAAGGCAGCTCGTTTGGTTTTAGGTATGGTTCAGTATAGAGTGACTTTTCCCCTACAAGGTAGTCTTCGTATCCTTCTGGGACATCGGGTAGAGGTCCTCTGCCAGCTTTTCCATTCTGTATTCCATCTTTTGATGAATCTGGGCTCCGGGTGCTATTTGAATATCGATTACATGCAAAATACATGCATGACAAATAGAGAAAGAAATGAAATTAAGCAATACAAAATGTGAATATGTGCATGCTGGCAAACTTTTGAATCAATAAACTGCACATGCTAGGGTTCATTTACGCACACGTGTGCAATTTTACATTTGACACTAAGTAATCAAGAAAAATATGCAAATAATTTTTCGTTCAAAAATCCCACAAACATAACATCTAAATTACAAATTCTAAAAAAAAAAAAAAAATTACACATAATTCCATCTGACAATATTAAACAATAAAAACAGCGTATTAACAGGGTATTAAACAGGGTATTAACATTGAAAATAAGCTAAAAACTCATTCTTAGCCGACCTCACTCGCAAAATGAATTTTATTTCGACGAAGTATTTTTATTTTATTCCTCCATCCAAATTCTAATTAATAGGAAAAGGCACATTTTCTTCCCAAATATATACATTTTTTTAAACTTTCATTTTGTTAAAAAAGCATTACGATCCTCTAATCGGATAACCCTGGATCCGCCCATTGCTTACCTTTTAAAGGAGATTGAGAATGCTACCATTGACATCAATACAAGTACGAACATTATCACAGCTGATACTAGTAGTCCAGTGATTAAGATATTTCGTCCATCTTGCCTATTTATGGAGTTTACATTTCCAGTTCTACCTGTAAAACAAATGACGAGGTCCTTTTTATTTTCCATTGGCATGCCTATAACAGCTGTAAGAACTGAGGCCAAGCATGTATTTTGTATAATCTCTATTTGTACAAGCATTCAATTATTCTCATTATTAACAATAAATCTTTGGTCGTCGTTTTTGTTTTCGTTAATAATTGTTCTCCGTTTTGTAGTTGTTATTGTATTTTGCGATTCTGCCTTTTGTCAACTGAGTAGGTAACATATAGGTTTACCTGCTGGTGTACAAGCTGTATGTGATTGCGAAACTGCGCAGTTAACATCACCTCCCAGCCACAGACCGTATGATTATCGAATTCTATTATAAGAGTTTTGCTAACTAATATCACACTTGTAATAATGATTGTGGTGGTCTTCTAAAACCTCGGAAAGTACCTTAGTCATTTTCATGAAATCATAGCAAACAGCGCTTTGATGCACGCGTATTGAAAATTGTAAAAATAGCGCGTTTGCGCTCTCTTGCCCCAGAGACTGGCAGAGAGCAATTTTATTGGCTGAGCATGATGAAACGACATTTCATATTGGTTAAGGCATCATAAATGGACATCTCTTAGATGAGATAAAATCTTGCTAAAATGGTTCTCAGAATACCAATTAAAAAATATTTTAAGGGTATTTTATTTCACTGACTTAAAAATCTATTGTATCATAGATTTTATCTCAGATTTTATCTCAGATTTTATCTGAGATAAAATGAATCTCAGAATACCGCCCCAGGCATCGTTCTTCTTTTACTAATAATCGATTTGTAAAGACATTCAATTCTTAGTCTTACTTTATTTAATATTATTTTTTTTAATGTCATTTTGTTCATGTTTTTGATTTGTTACCCTGCCTCTTACATTCTTAGTTTTCTGCCAGACGACCATGAAATTGGAATGGAAGATATTTGATTTTTTCCCCAAAAGAAAGAAAACTTATATTTATATATACATTGATATTTTCACCTGCTTCGTCATGGGTTGTATGTTTCAATACAAATGAATTGATAGATATTGTTTATTTATATATTTATGTGTTTATTTGTTTATTTATTCATGAAATCTAAGAAACATATTCTCTGAAAATGTCTGTATACAAGTCTGCTAAGTATTTCTAAACGAAGCACACATATATAATATATATATATATATATATATATATATATATATATATTTATATATTTATTTATAATTTTTTTTACAAGTAAATTAATATTTGAATAAAACTCCTCAAAATCCTCACCATACCCCCCCCCCCCCCCGCTGATTTTTAATTTATCTTTCGACTTGGATATGACTTTCTATTATATTATTTAACACATTGAAAATTCCAACTAAATAATAGTAATATCTCTTTTAAGTTACCTTCACGGCTATGGGAGTATGTTAATGCTCTTACACAACATTGGTCCTGATTTTAATTTCTGATAATATACAGGCTTACCTGCTTGTGTACCCGCGGAAGGTTGTTGTGAAACTGTACAGTTAACGGGATCTCCCTGCCACTGACCATCATCTTTACATTCCCAAACGACCGAATAAGAGCCATCGTTACATGTGATGTTTACTTTGTCCTTAATCTTGTAGCGGGGTTTGAAATTCTCAACCGATGATACAGCAGGTATGATTGGTGGATTACATTCTAAAACACAAGTACATAATGATTTTCATTTGTTTTACTATGCTATCAGGAAAGGGCGTGATCGGGAAAAAGTACATAAGTAAAAATCATTAAAAAATTAAACAATCAATCTAACAGACAACGACGGGCTATAATGAAACTAACTTCAATCAAACGAAACAGGGTTATCATAGCAAAAACGTCCAAAGATATCAGGGAAGGGGTGAAAATAAAAAAACAAAAATATTTTGACACCGTGAATTCCCCCTCTAGCCTCGCATCATGTTACCTATAAACGACAACACCTTAGGTAAGTTAATTCACCCCTTCACGCCATTGTTGCTTTATTACTGCTACTAATACTACAAAATTTCATTGATAAAGCACCTTTTATGAGATAAAAAGCGCATGGAGCAGATTAAGGAAAAAATAAGTATTCCGAAAGGAATAGCATTACATTAGTGAGGAAGATTTAAACCAAAATTGCTTTGAGGTATTCATTATGATTTTTTTTTAACAAAAGAGACGTTTTCATTTCTTTCTTCGAGGCTCCATGGTGATATCCTCAATTGGAAATATCAGATGTCCATTAGGTTCTGCTTATGAAAGAGCCGAATACTGAATATACAACATTACGTACAAAAATTGACATCACAGTCTACGGTTCTGTAATGTATACAGATTTATGCACATTTCTTCTCTGAGCACCTAGTGACAAGCTATTCCATTAACCTGCGTTTTATTAATGAGCCCCAATGCTTGAAATCCAGTTTGCATTACTTGCTGCGATGTCCGAAAATCCTCCGGAAAGCTTTCAGGTTGTCAAGAACAACCTTTGTTTGAAAGGTATGCATAATATTTGCATGCATTACCGAAGCGGGTCTTTGGAGCACGCTAAAGTGAAAAGCTCACAATAGCACGTTTCGATATAATGGTGTTTCCTTTCATTTTAGTTTATTTTATAATTCTTTAAGGAGAAAATATTATATCCTCTAACGATATACAATGCTCTATTGTGTGTGATTTATTTATTAATTATATTAAGCCTATGGTAGTTAAATAATTCGGTGGTTAACGGGTTAATGCTTAGCGTGCCATAGACATTTTCTCTCTTCCACTCGAATGTCACATAAGCGTTTACGCGCATCTATATAAAGTAATCACTCTAGCTCTTATCATCTTAATCTTCACTTATCCCTCTAATCCTTCTGGTTGAGGCTCATTTTCAATTGTGTCAAGTGTAGCTGACAAGCTGTAGTAGTTCCTTAGGGTTGACCAGTGTGAGGAGATACAATTGATTTTTTTTTTTTAGATATTTTCTTTTATTGTTTTCTCTCAAATCAAATACATATAATGCAATTTTCCTTTAAAAAAATTATTTGAACAAATATTTTAACAAAATTATACAATTATACATCAAACATTGAAAGAATCTGAAAATAATGAAGAAAATATTACTTGTATCTTACACATAAATATTGAAATAACGTAATGTCTTAAGGGATAAGAGAGAAAACCGAAATTGATTAAAATAATGAATCGATTACCAAGAAAACATTTCGGCACTTGTGGCAAGACTATACATGGCACATTAAAAGTTAAACCTTCCAGCACAGGAATTATTTAGGAGCAAAAATGAATCCCACTTTTTCTTCAAATTGGCAACAATAATATTTTTTTCTTTTACTGCTGCATGGTTCTATAAGGTGTAACATTTCAATTGTATTGAAAAAAATCGCCAAGTTTGACAAAAACAACGATTTAAACCTCGCAATGTGTTGCCTATATAATGATTTTAAAGCTTATTCTCGTTTTCAAAATTCCTGGCATCAAACGCAAAATGACCAAAAAATAGACATATTGTGTGCAGAAAACTTTGCTCTTTCTACTCATGCACCAGGTATATTTTTAGAGCTCTGGATACATAAAGATATTGAGCTAAATCACAAAGTGTGGTAAATTGTCCTGAAAGGGTTAAGCCATACCTATGACTGGGTCAGGGCAAATGACATTCTCTCCTTCCCACATTCCATTGACACATGACAAATTAAACGAACGATGACCCTCGTCAGCATGGTCACATGTCACTTCTATTGGATCGCCGTCCTTATATGTAAGACGAAGATTCACAATGGTGGAATATTGTGGTAGGGCTGGAGCACTGCAGTACCGATGATAATGAACAGCTGTAAAGTACATGAAGCAAGTATGATTTTATTGGGTATGACCATTTATGTATCCAATTGATTTTCCTGTACACATTTAAGACAGTTATGACGAAAACAAATGTTGGTAAATGTTTTTAAATTTCATGAGGGGGAATTTGGAATACCAAATTAGTATTCAAACTACATGTGCTTTTGCATTTTGTAAATATCTAAGAGGGAAATTAGATTATTCTTATCTTACTTATCGAATGACAGGTGAAATGGAGCTCAAGACTAGACTTTAGCGGAAAAAAGGGACTAACAAACATATTTAAAGACGAAGAAAAAAAAAGATCTCTGAACATGCAGATTATCATTGTTCCTCTAACATGATTCAAGTCTATTTCATTTTCCATGTATTATCACCATCTTCATCTTCATCATCATTCTTTTATTAAATAATTATAAATATAAACGCTATTTAAATGATATGTGTTACCTGCAGGTGGTTCTGGACAAGACACGACAGGTCCACTCCATAAACCCTTGTTATGACACTGTAAGGCGAAGATATCATCACTAGCATCACATGTCACATTCACTCTGTCGCCGAAGTTATAATTCAGACGAAGATCTTGTACAGTAGAATGGTTTGGAACATATGGAGCACTGCACGGTATGGAACCTGTATGAAGATTAACGAGGATCGAAGCAAAATGTATTTTGTAAGTAACAGTACTTTCCATTAAGACAGAGCAAAGGCCCAAATAAGAGCTTTTACGCTTCAGCTACGTATAACATAAGGTACGTGGTGATCTAAAATATCGCGTGACCTCTCTTTACACCCTATTAGAAAGGATTTTGTCTGATTAGCATCCTTTTCCCCCTTCTTCTTCTTCCCTCTTTTTTTTTTTTGGGGGGGGGGGGGGGTATCAGATGTTGTCATCTTCTTCTGTTATAATGAATGTTACTAAATTTGAAACATAAGAAGGATGATGCCAAGCGCTTGTACTAACTGCCACGGTACCGGTATTCGTTTAAAGAGCGACTTTCTTCAGTGTAATAATTATACACTCAATCGGAGGCACGAGGTTTAGTGGCAGATCAGTGGTCTCGTAACCGAAGGACTCGAGTTCGAAACCAAGTGGATTCGCTTGTGCCCTTTGGTATTAAAGGCATTAATCCTCCAGTCCCTGGGAGATGACTTAAAGCCGTCGCACAGTGGGCCAGAATGGCTCCAAAGTGCGCCAAAATTCATATTCACTGAGTTTTACTGAAAATTTAAACTTAGATGATGGGTTTATGGGTATTCAGACCCGTAGAATCCAATGAAAATATTTTCATATACCTCTGACGTCATTAACATACCAATTTCTGATTGGCTGCCAAAATCCAATGGAAAATAACATATTTCTCGCATTACACTGATTTTCATATCTCAGAAAATGGATAATGCAATCTCTATGCTTTTATATCAAAAGGTGAAAACGGTGTTAACTTAAAGCTCAGGCATATGGTACGTAAGAGTGACTTAAACGGGGGGGGGGGGGGGGGGGGGGCGCCGTACTGGGACATATTTGTAATAATGAGAAATTTGCAATGTATTGATGTCATTACTTGGCGCTTTTATGAAAGAGCGCCCTCTGTAGCCTTGATACGTTTGCTAAAGAGAAACGTACCTGTATCACAAAGAAGTAATTAGTAAGTGCTATCTAGTTATCAAAATCATAATAGTGACTGATAAACTCCATGTATATTTAAGTCCTTTTACTCTTTTGTTTATACTGTCAGAAGAGTGAATTATTTCGAAAAGTCTTCGCCTTGAAATATTCACTGAAGCCATTGTGAATTACTCAGACTGTTCGGTCTGTAAAAAGAAAGACAGAGAACATTTTTGAGAGCTTGGTTTTGGTGTTGGACAAATGATGATACAAATTATGCTTTATTATCTTGTTTACTTCTTATCAGTGTAAATCAAAAGATGGGACCTTGCCGTGTAACATAAAGTCATGCGCGCCCCCATGCGGCGGCGGATGATGACAGATAATCTTTCAGCGGCTGCGCGGTCCAATATAAACATATTTTCCGGGTAATGTGTGAGGGAAAATCGGCTCTAAAAAGGGGCACAAGGTGGCAGCCTAATCTGGTATCAGCTTAAAGCTGAGACATCGGGGGAAATGGTGGTAATAAAATTGAATTGGAAATCCGTGGAAATCTAAACTTTTCATATGGATATATAAAAACATGAATAATCAGCCTATTTTCTAGAATAATTACACTATTATACTCACGAATTTTGCGTTTCTTTCCATTTTTACCCCATTCATACAGTGAAATATACTCTCAGAAATATGTGGGAGCAATTATAGATCGAAAACTTAAAAACTACATGTTGAAATAACTTATTAATTAAATTTGTCACAATTTGCACTGAAACTCGCAATATGTTTAATTTTGCGGCTTGAAGTAGGAAATATACACCCTTAATGTACATACCGGTTTAAATATTTTACTGAAATATTCTTCAAAGTAGTGTCTTTCAACAGGGCATGACAAAGATTAAAAAACATGAATTGCCCCAAATAACTTTTGGCGCACTTTGGTTTAGCCCTGGCCCACTGTGCGTCGGTCCCCTGGCTGCTTACTTTATATAATCATACACATGTTTTCTTAGCAGTGAGGTAACATCAACCATCAACCATCAGCATAAAACCCTCTCTACTTGACCAGAAAAATGATGCCAAATTTATCTATTTTTTTTATGCATAAAGTATTATTTTCTTTCGTAAAAAATAAAAATTAACACGATCAAAACTACTTTCGAAAAATAAACTCAAGACAATTTCAATAGCCCTGTCTATCACTTTTCGAAATGTGCGAACATTACAATGGTGTATTGCATAATCCTAACCTGATTTATATGGGCAGTACAATAGGCCTTTGAAATTGCCCTTGAGTTTATATTTCGAAAGTAGTTCTTATCGTCGGTTAATTAAATGTTAGGTAAGTTTTGACAAATTTGAAATTGAAATAATTTACATAAAAAAAGTTTCTGAAAGCACAATAGGGTAGTCCTTACAAGGACTGTTGTGCATTCTGCCATGCGAAATGTTTAAAAAAAACTGATAATTTCGTTAGAAGAGAGAAAAGCCTCGACATTTTGAACATCTGGCTTTGTACGTCGTCATGAGATTCAATCTTCCATCTGCTAATTCTTTCTTGATCTAATGAACCTTCTTTATCTGAATATTGATCCATGTGAAAGCCTCATTTCATTTCACTCATACCACAGATCATTACATTAAAGAAACAATATACTACATAAGAAATTCATAAATCAATAATAATAAAGTAAGATTGATACGTAAATGCATATTTACGTATCAATCGGAATCATTGGGCTTTGAATGTGTCCTTCTCTAATACCTTGCATGCCTTGAGTGATTAAAATATATATATTTGGTATTATATTCCACATACTAATAATCTTGCTGTTAGATTGGTCAAACGGTAATCACGTGATAAAAATGTAGTTTTCCCATCGATCTCTACCTTTTCCCTACCCGATGAGAAAAGTTCGTGACCTTGACGGAATAGTACGCGAAATGAAAGTGCATGACCTTTACAAATAGTCAGAGTGAAAAGTGCGTGAATAGTTCCATAAGCGTACTAAACTAATCTAAAAGACGCGCCAATTGCCCATTCGCGCTCTTAAACAAAATATATGTGCGCATCCAGAAGTGGGTTTATGTAATGATTTTCTTTTGTAAATTCAGGCCTAACTGTCTTTTTCGAGAAGTAGACAATAATTGTTTTTCTCGTACCAGTTAAATGCTTCAGTTGTGGATTATAAAGCAAATAATTACCTTTCGGTTTTAGACGATGAGACGTACTATCACTTCCTCGGCGATCTGAACGTATACGCTATTTTACTTCAGCTTCCCTCCGGAAAGTTGGCTACATCCAGATCGCCTCGGAAGTCATAGTTTGTCCCATCACCTTCACCAACGGGAATTATTTGCTTACTATTTTTTTGTTTAGGACATACTTTGGATCATTGAAACGCCTCACTGGTTTGAAGCATCACAGGAATGTTTGGAGGTTTGACATTGTTTGAAACGTGCATTTGGGTACCGTGCACATTTGTATCATAAGTTTTAACCATGGTCATAGGTTATGCGAGACTGTGTTCAATGTTATTCAACCACATTTCCTGATAATATGATTGAGAAAAAGCCCAATAAAACTTTTGTATGACCCGTATTTCCATCTGTCAATTTTGTTTTCCATTTTGATTTATAAATAACTAGATACCAACAATTATATTTTGACCTCTTATGACTTAATTGCATTTTACCAAGAATGTCTGGAAAATCGTCGTGAGGTGTGGGGAGCTTTGGCTGGGCTATATATTGGCACTAGCTTTAATTTGCCTTTTGTTTCAGGTATTTACACTAAAATTCGTCGGAAGTCATGAACGGAACATTAACATATTTCACACATTCATTAATAGAACAATATGACATGGAATTCATTTATTTTTGCTGACATTACCTGGAAGGTACACTGACACTGGTCTTAGATTTACTGTATATCTTATACTGACATATTGATCATTATCCAATCGTTGTTATTTTGAACGCAATAGCAATTTGAGTGAAAGGTACATCAACAAAACAAAGGTAATACAGTCTATGTAATAAGTTATAAGATTACATAAGATTACATGTGAACTCTGAAAGATTTATATTATTTCTTTCTCTTTATCCTCTTCAATTTCTGTAGCATATTAAACAATAACACGGCAAAAACATGTATTAAAATGCCCACACACACACATATATATACACCAAGCAAACCCTGGGGCTTTTTTCAAATCATACATATTTTTGTATTGCTTTCGTATAAACAGAGGTAACATTGCCATCATTGTAGAAACATTCCTCTACGTCATTCAAACGCCTCACCTGATTTGTGGCATTCGATAACTGCTTGGTATATGTTTGACTGTGGAAAAAAAAAACGAGCAACCTTGGTGGTGTGAAATTTCGTAATTGCACATTGTCATGGTGCGCGCGCTGCTATACATTTTTAATTTGATGTGAGTGTTTTATTTTAATTATTTTTCCGTTTCAAAACAAGCATACATGATACATATCCATTCAATTATTAAACATTAACAAAAATGCAATACATTTATATATATGTGAAAAACAATACAAAGATGAAGGTATAATTTACGACGGATCATTATTGACCTAACATATACAATGAAACGGAGGGGCATGCTGAGTATGCAGTGGCGGAGATTTCTAACGCAAAGTTCTATTTATCAGGGGGGGGGGCACCTATTGTTATGTCCCCCTAATGAAAAGTTTTCCCTCCATATTTCCGCTATTGATTGTATGATTCATCCCCCAAAGACTTGGGTACATGATATAATTTTGGTCAAGCAAATTATGACAATTTAATAGCAAAAGTTAGAGACAAATTTACGGTATGCTTGCATAGGTTCATAGGGAAAGAAAAGGGGATAGAGTTGTAAAATATCAAACAGGATATAGAAAGGAAGAAAAGTTGGGAGCAGGAGCAGAGATAAGGTCGTTCGGCACATTTTCACAATAAAACATTAACAGCTCTTTTTTAAAGGCTTGACCTGTTGCCATATATCTTTTAAGTTTACGCTACAAATTGTTAGACTATTTATCTAAATAGTTACAATACATGGAACTTTAAAACACAAATGCGTTTTGTGCAAAGTGTTCTTGTTAGAGGTAAGTGGTAAGCATTGTCTTGTCTTGGATGTTTATGTACGGTGTTGTTCTTTCGAAACACATCGTTAGCTCTTTACTGGCTATGGCCGACCAATGGAACAAACAGGTGAGTGTCCCATTCGACTTTTGGCACACATATATTGTACATGTATCATAATACTCCAAACAACGTGGCCGTCCAGGGTTTCGATCAATGGCAAATAAACAGTTCAAAATAGCAAAGAGGTTATTTTTTCCCCAGATTTTACATGAACCGGCCTAGTTGGAAAGGATGAATGTCCTTCACCTTGAGGATGTTATTTTAAAAAAATTAAATATCCTTGTCGGATCTGTATTTGCATGAAAAATCATTCTTATGACTATTTTTGAAGAAGAATTATTATGTTCAGTTGTGTTTGTACGGCACGACCCCATGTTAATATACCATAATTTATATTGAATTGCCAGTGTGAGTACAGTGGGAGCAGGAAGGAAATGTTTGAGTTTGTTTATAACATCTCCATGTTTCGGGAGATGTTTCTTTGTTATTACTATGTTGTCATGATATGGAGTTGTTCCTCCCTTATGCATGTGATATATACTGAAGAACAGTTCATTATTTCTAAACAAAATACTATTTTCTGCAGATGCTACTAGTATTGCTGCCTGATATGTACAAACATCCATACCATTTGATATGGGTTTGTTTTCTTATTAGAAACTGTTAAGTTCAAATTAGTTTTAGTTTTAATTAATGGATTACAAATTTTATTGGCAAGGAGATGAGTCTGTCGGGGCGACATTTGACAACACCCTCCACCAAAAGAATAATTTGGCGAGGGTTAAGGATGAGTCACAGGAAAGAGATGGGTTAAATGTAAAACATTTTTCTTTGTCATTATGCTACTTCCCACCCCTCCCCCCCCCCTCTCTCTATCAAAAAAGAAAAAGAAAACAATGAAAAAGAAACGCTTAGTCAATAAATGAATGTTTACACGTTGACGCGCACTACCAGAAGTTTCATAATCTAGACCCATTTTTGCATATGATGAGTCAAACGCCTCACCTGGTTTGTGGCATCCAATGACTGTTTGGTATGTGTTTGTCACTGTATAAAACCTGCAGCTTCGGTGGTGGACAATTAATTCTGTAAGCGCAACGGTACACTCTTGTCATGGCGTACTTGATGGTGTATTGAAACTATATGATACGCCCTTACTAGTGGCGTATCTGGGGATTATGGCGCCAGGGGCAAATAAAACTTATCTTCATTATTGTATAAGCGCAGGAGGAAAACAACCAAGCAGTACGTTTTCAGCATGTTTAACCCTAAAAAAAAAAAATCTTTTGCGACTGACCGCTGCCAATGAGTGGTAGAGAAGTTCGAATTTTATATATTGAAACACGGTTTTCTGTTCACTCATTTCCCAATTTGGGGGTAAAATTAACTTAAAGGGTCACTAAAATAAAAAAAATAATTGTCCATTTTTCGTAGGAAGGTGTCATCAGGAGCCAAAAAATATCCATCACACAATTTTGTATGCATTCATTCATATTTTATAATCATTTAAAAAGTACATTTTTGCTGATTTACACAGTCATAAGCCCCGCCCCTAAAAAAAAACCATCGAAGCGACATCGTGATCACGTGATCTGTGACGCATGAAAAGTAAGGGAAATATTCCACTAACCTATATCGCGCCCGGAGGCCCCCGGCAGGCCCAGCCCGGTGCCGAGCATGATATTCACCGTATCGACCATTTGCATTGCGTATTTTCATGTGTTTAATTCCTCATAATAACTTTGATTTTGGGACACAGTTTCATCAATAATGCATAATCGGTGTATAGTTGCGGGCTGTAGCAAGACCCCTAAAGATGGTGTAAGCCTACATCAGGTCTAAAGATGAAAATCTGCGGAAATTGTGGGTCGCAAATGTAAAGCTCACGCGGGCAGAGTGGCAAGGGCCGGCCAAGTGAGTGGAGTACAATCTGCAACGATCACTTTGCCGAAGATGATTTTGAGGATCCTGGCCTGTATTCCGAATTTGGCATGAAGAGAAGGATAAGCTACCTAAAAGATTCAGCTATTCCAAAGATTAGACTTGGAGTCAAGTCTTCCAATTTGTTTTTCAACGACAGCAGCTGCAGCAGCTTCACCCGTAGACCGAAAATTCTGTCTCTCGTTCGTTAGCTATACGACGACCTAACGAACGCGAGAAAGCATTTTCGGTCTACTTCACCCACGGCCCTTCACCGTATTCTGTGAGGGGTTCAAACATATAATATGGTCGAATTTCCCCTTGCCACTCGAGCGTCTTTGCCTTCGGGGTCTGATAAATCATCTGATAAATCAGAGTTCGTATCTGCATGGCTTAGAAAAGTCCTCCAACTCGGAATCGCGGGCACTTTTCCTCTCTCTAGGCCTATATAAGTTACTCGAATTCAGCCAAAATCTAAGTCGGTACTAATGTACTATGTAAAGCGAAGTAAAACAAAAAAGCCGTAAGTGAAAAAAACAAAACAAAGGCTTTAACCAGTCGCTATGTACGAGGGGGAACATAGTCACTGCCGTACTAAAGATGTGCAGTACATACAAACGCATAAAACGGGTGTGCACGCGTTTATGACCAATGCAAAATTTTCGTTTTGCAAGTTCAGATGGATGAGAACATTGTTCAAAAGAAAAGCTAAAAAACAAAACAAGAGCTGTATATTTGGGCAAAAGCGTTTTCTGATATTGTAGAAAATATATTGCTTATGGTTATTCACTCCTAAGATTATACTGATTAATTTCCTTTTTTTCATAAATTGTCCGTTGAACAGAGGGGTCAAATACCGCATTCTGTGTACCATATATGCTGCAGCCTGCAGATCTTGTGCCTCCTACTTTTCATACGTCACTTGGGGGTTAGCCAATCAACTCACGAGTTTTAAGGAATGGTCCCAAAACCACTACTTTTCCCCCTTTTTCGCCAAAACGAGACATAATTTGGACAATCGATTGGCAGATTCGTGATTAGAAGGTAAAACTACATGGAAAGAGCACCCATTTTCTCTCTAATTTAGTCAACCTTTAAACCCTTTGGAAGTAGTCGAGGAAATACAACCGAAAGTCCAGATTTCTTTCGAATGTTGAAGCTCTGCAAATGCTATATTTATACACTTTTTCCTATACTCAGGGCACAATATTTAAGAAGCCTTAGAAAATCTTCGCTTCTTAAACCCTCAGAAACGGTATTTCTAATGCATTTAACCTTGGGCAGCATAATCCTTGAGGATTGTAATTTTTCTTCATTTTCCCCTTCTTCATTCTTTCTTTTGCGTTTTTGCTCCCCCTTCAATCTACCTCGTATTATCTTTATAGAGAAAGACTTCCATGTTGATTAAATGTTTTCTGCGTAAAACCTACTTATACAGGTTTAGCTTATCAAGCATTTGTGTTTTACTCCGCAGTCCTTTAATGGAAGCCTATTATTTGCCACTGTCGGAAAATGAAAAGTTGAAAAAAAAGTGAAATTAATATTTTTATGATAGACATAAATAAAATTCAAATAAAAACATTTGTAGGCAAATATATTTTGCTTTGCTTTTTTTTTCTTCGACCAAGCTTTAAAGTCAGAAGCTTGTTTCACTAATTATTTGAAACATCGAACCAACAGCCTTTGTCTAGGTCTTTTAGCCTGATAATTGGCAGTCAAACGCCTCACCTGGTATCCGACGAAGAGTTTATATTTGCTATGTAAAAGACGTGTAAATTCTGAGGTATGAAATCGCGTAAGACCATTTTTGTCCTAGTGATCGTGCTGGGATACTTATAGATAACCTACTAGTAGTGGTCATCGTACATGTCGTATTCAATTTTAAGCGTTATAACTTTTGCGCGTACAAAGACAGACTATAGAAGACTGGTGCACGCCAACTGTCGTCTTCCATCTTGTTCTGTGACCACTTTCCATTATTTTGTAAACGCTTACCATTTTCCTGACAATATTCTTGGTAAAACATCCCCCCACCTCTCTCTCTCTTTCTTTTGCTTTTTTTCCGATTGAATTTTTGCTTTTCTTGTCCGTGCATTTTGTATATTTCAATGTTTTATAAAACATTATGTAATCCATAAAATAATGAAGAAAAAAACACACGATTGAACCACGACTTTTTTTTACAATAAACAATTTTCTCTCCCATTTTCAATTATTCACATAAGGGATGGCAAATATGCTAGTTTACGGAGTATTGACGGTACGTTTGTGTTTGTTTTTATTACACTCATAATGTAAGTGCACAATCAACATCGCTAGTGCCAGCGGATTGGGGGAGGGGCTGTCATTTCTACTCCCAGATATATGAATATGATGTTTTTATATTTCGTCGAAATTTTGGGAGTGTGGGAAAATATGACTCTATTTTTTTTTCTTTTACTTTTAAGATCTCCACCGGTGTTACTTAACGTATTTAATTCAAATTTAAAGCATTTTGTTTATGTTATCATAGAATTGTAGATGAAGTGACGGGCCTTCCACGTAAATAAGCGGCAGTACATTGAGTGAGCTAAACGTATTTAATTGGGGTGGGGGAGGGGGGGGGTGGGGGTATGCAGGAACACCATCCGAAATCCAGCCGGGACTAACTGGGGCTCAATTGCAAGTACTCATCGGACATCACGCCTTGCTCTTGTGTATTTGATAGAAGAGTATTACTACCCCTGTGTAATACTGAGAGCTGCCAAACCAACATTAGCCCCATCCTAAACTCCACGATGCGGATAATCAGTGGAACCCTGAAATCCATTTCTCTCTCCTGGCCTCCAGTACTATCAAACATCTCCCCCCCCCCGTTTTTTTGAGAAACATCAACGATTCTACTGGAAAATGACCGCATTGAAGCCTATCCATCCATGCGGATATGGGGAATCTGCCTAGACCCCCCCTGTAGTCACGCAAGCCCTTCTGGAGATTGTTTGCTGAAAACTGGTGGAAGCGGGGTTCAACCCAACAATAAGCCTTGAGTAGGCAATGGGAAAGTATGGACTACCCTAACATATATCTTATCACCGACCCATCCGCCTTACCACCGGGTTTGGGTCTTTGTTTTTGTTATTATTATATTTTTGTTTTACTTAGGCCGCCGATTATGGCCTTGCCTGAACAGAATTCGTGTACTGAAAAAGCCAGAACCAGGCACTACCTGTAAACAAACCATTAATGACTCACGTTGACAAGGTTTCTGGAAGACATCAATAAACTCTACCTCCTGACGGATGATGCCCTTATCTAACTACCCAACCTGGATTAGGCACTTGAATACTTGCAATTGTTATGCGAAACAATTAAAAAGGGCCAGCGAACTGCGAATTGCAACACTGCTCGCTGCACCACCAAGCAATACAAACCTATATTGCCAGTCCCAGAGAATTGGACGGTACTTTTATTTAAACATCTCACCTGGTTTTTTATATCCGACGAATAGCTGTTAATTTTAGGTCAGTTCAAGTGTAAATTCGAAGGTATTGAAACCGTAATAACAATCGAACACTTCTGCCATATCGACCGCTCTGGTACGCTCACATATATCTCACCTTTAATGTTCGCCGTGTCTGCTTTGATGATATATCATATGTTTGGATGCTAAGAGCTAACCTCATATAAACCCATAGGCCAGTCCAACTGAGGTTTGCTACTTCTACCTACTTCCCCATTTCAAACCATCTTTTCGATGATCAATGCGATTATATTTATTTACCTGAGATCTTTCTGAATAATGGTTTATTGAAAAATAAACTCTATTGTCCTGTATTTGTACATGTCAATTTACTTGCTCATTGAAAATATAATAATATATGTTAACGGTCATGCAAATACAAACCCAACACCATTAAACTACCAGGAATTCGTCAAATATGATATTTTAGTTTAGGTGAGATTCTAAACCCGGATATTCATAGTTCTAAAATTGTACGTAACTTATCAGAATCGGATTATCCTATCACGCTGAAAACCAGGAGATGAATGTCCGGTATCAAAAAAGGGTAGTTTTAAGGGGAAAAATTCAGTCTATTAAAAACACTCACGCGCACAAGATAATGAGAAAGTTAACAAGTAGAGGATTGCAACTCAGTAACAGAAAAAAAAAATGTGAAGGGATACCACCCCCCTCCCCCCTTTCCAACGGTACAAGGCATACTCTGGTACCTTTTAGGTGTTCAATTTTGGACCTTTATCGTTTTAAATAGACAAACGCAACCCCTTATTCTTCATCATTGGCAAAACGTATCATCTGTTTTTGGTATTCCATAAATTGCTATTTTTTTGACAATGGAGTAAAAAAGCAGCCTCGGTGGTGTAAAATTCCTTAAGTGCATTATGTGTTTTAGTCTTTGGCCCAGCCCTACCGTATTGATAAATGGTTCCTTCCATATGCGTAACCTTGATGATTCAATTATTGTAAAATTAATACTGCGCCCAAACACCATTAGCATGCTTGACGTATACAAAATTTAACACTGATGTGATAAACTTGGGATTCTATTCATTAAACCAGTTAAATTCAATGTTCCTTCATATTGTTAAGTGACGGCAACTGACCCTTTTTGTTTGGGGAGGGGGTGGGGGATTTTTGGACCCCCCCCCCCCCCCTCCCCCATACATTGAAATGCATTTCATTTTCAGACAACAGGTAGACAAATAGTCTGTTAAAGTGAAACATGATTTTGCGCAAGCCAAGATCCTACTCTGAAAATGAATAAAAAGAGGAGGGGGACAAGGTTAAAGTAATCTTACTTTCAGTCACTTTTCTACTCTCTTTTGTACCACATGCCGTCATTATTTCCTGTGCTATCAATATTTATTTGTCTTCTTTTTCTTTTCCCTTTTTCGCTAGAGCTTAGTGACGGGCGAATTCCATCTTGGGAAATTAATTTGAAGACTAAATCAACGAGGATTTATGTACAGTGTATACAAACCATCTTTAAGTTTTCAGGTAGACTCATTTTTGCCAAACTTAATTCCTCAACAGCTTACACCTTTATATTTTTACCCACATAATAATAAAGCCAAAATGTGTGTATATACATGTTTATTCCCCCTTCCTTTTTTCAGTCAAACGCCTCACCTGGTTTGTGGCATCCACTAAATGCCTGGAATGTATTTGTCTTTGGAGAAAACCTGCAGCTTCAGTGGTGGACAATTTGATAAGCGCAATTGTACACTTTTGTAATGATGTACGTGGTGTTGTATTAAAAATACTATTTCTACTAACTTGTTTTCTTCATTCAAAACCATGCCAAAACGTTACCATGAAAGGGGGAAAAAAAGAATGAGGGACAACCTTGAATTAATATTTCTTTCATTCACTTTTAATTTCTAGGTTTTTTTGTACATTATCCCATCATTATTTCCTTTGCCATAAACTTTTATTTGGCCTTCATTTTTAGGATATTTTTTAGGGCAAGAGCTTAGTAATGAGCGAATTGCATGACGGGGAAATAATTAAAATACTGAATCAAAGGGGATTTATGTACACTGCACACAAACAACCTTTCACCTTACAATTTTACCGACAGAATAATTAAGCCCCTAATGTATTTGTTTTTCTTCAGAAAAACACCTCACCTGGTTTGTGGCATCCTTTCAATGCTTGGTATGAATTTATCAATGTAAAAAACCCACAGCTTTAGCGGTGGAGAACTCGGTAAGCGCAATCGTACAATTTTGTCATGGTATACGTGGTGGGGTATTCAAATTGATATTAAAGGAGAATTAAGCCCTGATTACAAATTTACTTATATTGGAAGGTGTAATATATTCCTACTTATTGGCCTAAATCATTTTCTAATAAGATATCAGAAAAGGGTATAAATAAAGATATTCCAACACCCGGTATTGTCTCCTACTCATTTACATAGGGGCTGCCATTTTCTTGCTGATTTGGAGTTGTATATGAACCATTGAGAAATGTTCCAGTCAGGAAGATATTTTGAATCCAAATCCTAAATTGATTTTCTTCATTACCTAAAATCCCATATGTGACGGAAAATATAAAGTGGGTGTTTACATGTATTATAAAAATTAAATCTTTATAATGATACTTTTAAATTGTCTGGTTTTGCTTAACAAAAATCTATTTTCTTGGGTTTGCCAAACAGAGCAGAACATAATATATGCAGCATGCATTCTGACTTTTCAAGTCCATTATCCGAAAGCAGGTGAATGCATAGTTTGCCGCTATAGATGCTCAGGGAAGAAGCATCCATAAAATTTGAATTAATTTGCTCCGTCCCATGCGTCCAGTATCGAGAAAATAGATTTCTATTAAGCGAATATCGATTTTCAACAGAAATATACAAGGAAATCTTCAGTTTAAAAATGAATTGACATATCTATTCTATATTTTTAATCTCAAATTGTTTTTTTATTTTGAAAAAGGCAATTGAGCATTTGGATTAAGAAAATCTTCTTGTACACATAAACAAAATGGCAGCCCCCATGTGCTGCTAGCAGACGATACATATTGCTAGCAGATGGTAAATTTTGCTCAGAAAAATTTGATTCGTATCGATCTCGTATATTTTGACGCGAAGCCATATAGTCTAACAAGTATGAATAAATAACACCTTTGAACACTATCGTCTTTATTTTTGAGCGTAATTCTCCTTTAAACAAATTTAAACAGTGTCTTACTTTACTAATTCTATTTGAAACATTAAACCAACCGACCTTTTCTACTCTCTTAAAGAATTGGGCAAAAAATAACACATTTTTAACACGCACTGGGCAACATACTAACCTGCAAACTGTTGGTTAAAATTTTGCCCAACAGCTTTTCACCAGTCACATTCAACCCAACTCTCAGTTGGCTCAATTAGTAGTAGTATTTTCAGTGGGTTAATTAATCTCCAAATTAATCTTATCCTATCATATCCTAACCTAACGCATCCTATTCTATAGCTATCCTATCCGCCTAGTCAAATCATACGCAAGCTCTTATAATTATAGCCCATATAATTTATGATGCCTTTTGGTGACAGTTTGTAAATCGGTCCACCCTACACAATACGCAACTAAAAAAAAAAAACATTTTTGCGTGGTTTTTTTTTTACCCTAGATCAGATTTGGTAAAAGTGCTCCTTCATCGTTTGGTGAATTCTTAGACCAGCCATTATAAAACAAGTTTATCAATTGGGCAATTGTTTTCCCAACCCTACTTTATCAGGAATATGTATGCCTAATTAATAGGTAATGATAAATGCCACGAATTGATCAAACCCCTTTTTGCTGAATTGGTTAAAAATAGCTCAGAAATTTGTACACGTTTAAGCAATTAGTGGTTTCCCAATCTACCAAACAGTTTAAGAGTGTCAACTAAATTCCCTTTTTTCATGAAAACGCCTCACCTGCTTTGTGGTATCCCACGAATTTTGAATGTTGCATGTTGACATGTGCTGTGTATCAAACGTGTAGATTAGGAGGTATGGAATACCTCCTAAGAACAATCGACCACTTTTGTCATATCAATCTTGCTGAGATGCTTAAAGGGAAATTAACCTCAGCGTATGAATTAGCTTATTTTGAATGGTGTAGTATATGCCTCTTATTTGATACATGCAATTTCATGTAAAAACACAGGATATAGATATAAATCACTATTTTCCAGCCAAGTTATCGTCTGCTAGCAATAATAAGGGGGCTGCCATTACTTTATGTGTACACGAACATATTTTTCATCCCAAGTAAAATTTCCTTCATCGTTAACTTGTAATTGATTTTTAGAGGACAAATATATATTAGATAAAGTCACATATTCTGAAATGTGAGTTTAGTTTTATATATTTTTTAAAAGGTCTTAATTTGTTCATAAAAAATATATTTCATAAAAAATATACGTCAAGGACGGAGAATTGACGTCAAGGACGGAGACAATCGTAACAATACCAAAACAAAGCGAGGAATCTGCTTTACAGGATGGCTATTAGAACTCATGGGTCGTCAATTATCTAGGCCCATGGCCAATAACAATCGTAATACAATCAGAACAAAGCGACGTATCTGTTGTAAAGGTAGGCTATTATCAATGCATATGGTACCTAATGATCCGTGTCATGCACAAAATGGCAGCCTCCATGGAAAGACGTAGCAGACAATAGGTGCATCTAGAATATCACGTGGGGTTAATTGTCCTTTAAAGAGATCCTACAAGTTGATCTCTCAGTATAATAATATCGTAAGGCGTGTTGATGTTTAAGCAAGTACCAATACATAATACAAAAGGGCAGTTCACGCCAACTGCTATTTGCTATCTTGATCTTGGTTTTTTTTTATTTTGCAATATTTTTATACTAAAGACCCATTTTACGTGTGGAACAAAGAATGTACGTCATCTTTTGATTTTGATATGTATTCACATTTTTAGTAAACAATGAAGCCTATCGCTGATTTTCTTTTATTGTACTCTATTCTTATTCTATTTATTTTATTTCATTTTTTAATAATCCGAAGTGAAATTAAAAGAAATATCTAAGCTTACCCACTAGGGGAAGTATTTAAAACATATCCATGTTTTTACAAGGTCCACCATGAACGCAGGACATGATATCCCCAGGTTTTGTATGTGTGTATGGGGGGGGGGGGGGGCGTTCGTCTCTTGCGAACATATATCCACTTCCACTCTCCTTTAAAGTGAGCGGAAAATTCGATATTTTTTTTTAAAGGGACAGAAGCTGATGTTTAGCTGATGTTTTGTATATACATTATACATTTTCCCGATGCACTTTCGTGACAAAAAAAAAATAATTCTACTCATTACGGAGTTCTATATGTAGTGAGGCAATATCCCTGCTTATTTGCCCCCCCCCCCCCCACCTCCCTCTTAAGCTTGTGATGGCAGTATACATTCACCTATACTAGTGTCCCTGTATTAGAGAGTTACGACAACTGGGGATTTGGACGCCATTTTGTTTCCACTATTACGTAACATTTCTATTCGATTCCGATGAGCACCTGGGTGTTCTCAATAGAAAGAATTCGAACGCCATTTTGTTTCCAGAAAAGTGGGAATTCCATGTCGCAACTCTTTAATACAGGGACACTAACCTATACTAGAGTACCTACATAAAGAGAGTAGCGACAGGTCGTGATTTGAACGCCATTTTGTTTCATCTGGTATGCAAGATTTTTATTCAATTTCGATGAGCACCTGGGTGTTCTCAATAGAAAGAATTCAAACGTCATTTTGTTTCCCGAAAAGCCAGACGTCTATGTCGCTATTCTCTATATAGGTACTCTAACCTATTCCGAGCATTGCTATGGATCTCTCTATTTATCTAATTTGCATATGGAATGTTTAATAAATTTTAAGAGTGACCGCATGATTTAACCTAGCATAGGGGATTAGCGTCTGACACAATAGGGATTAGCATTTTGACACTGGGTTCGATAAAGTGGGGTAGATTGAGGGCTTATGTGATATTTTAACATACATGAATGTACCTAAGGGTTCTACCAATGTCTTGGTACATTCAACCTTACTATGCCACAGGTATTTAGAAACCTAAATCGATTCCACGGGGTTCGAACATTTCCATCTATCTGTTCATTGTAACGGTTCATTTAAACTCCTCACCTGGTTTGTGCTATCCGACAAAGAGTTGCTATTTTCTCTATAGTAAACTTGTAGATTAGACGTGTCATGTCGTACGCGATGGCATAATCAAACGTATCTCACCAATAGTGTTTCCCGTATTCAATCTGATGGCACTTGTCTGGTTTTAATCCCAAAGCTATAACACTGTATTTCACAATCTTCACTTCAGTCCCTTTTCATAAACATAACTCAGTACTCAGGGGGCGGATACAGGATTTTCAGAAAGGGGGGGGGGGCACACTGAGGAACCTTCCGTTTGACGAAGCCAAACGGCCATCTAGGGGGGTCCGGGGGCATACTTTGTCAGACAAAATGGGGGGCGGGTGCACGCCCCTTGCGCCCCCCCCCCCCCCCCCCCCCCCCCCCTCTGGATCCGCGCCCGGTACTGATTATTCCGTCTGTCAAAGTAGCCATCTTTTAAAAGATCATGCTGACTAACAGTTTACAGGGAAAAAACATCCCGTTCCCGTGATTCTGCAGGAGCATACACTCTGATATATGAAACAAAAGCTTACGGATTCGTCATTATTAATTGATTGCGACTGGACTACAAAATGGAACGGTCGATATGAAATGAAACAAGTAACACATTTTTATCTAATAAGGGACAGAATTAACGCGAGAATCATGCGTTTGGTAACTACACTTATTTTGAAACGTCTAATCTGGTTTGTGCACTATGAACATGACGAACAAATAAGCGGACAATTTATGCAGCTCCTCATTGTACCCTTTACAATTGCACTGGTTAACAAAAGAACATCTATTCATTGCTATCCTGTAAAAATATGTAGAACAGGTGTCACATAATAGCAGTGAAGTGATGTCCTTTTTGCGTATTAGAGCTATTGTGGAGGTTACAATGAGGAGCTGCATAAATTGTCCGCTCTCTTTGTCATCGTGTTCATAGTGGTGGTATCCGAGAAAGAGTGACTATTTTCTCTGTAGCAAACGGGTAGATTAGGAGGCATCAAAACCGTACGAACAATCAAACACTTGTGTCATGTCGTACCCGATGGCATATTCAAAGGAATCTTAGCAATAATACTATTCCTGTTACTTAAATCATACAGTCAAACTCCTCACCTGGTTTGTGGCATGCCACCAAAGCTTGATTTTTTTTTGACGATGTTTGGAGCGTGCAGCTCTGGTGGAGTCAAAATGTATAAGCGTAACTCTTTACTTTTGTCATAAGGTACGTGCTGGTATATGCAAAGAAGGTTACCTCACTTTCTATTCATATTGGGGGACTTTTTCTATTCTTTTCTCTTCTCTTTCACCTTCCTTTTTCGTATATCAGTAAAACACAAGTTGAATGTTTTCACAAACATCAACATTTTTGTAATACCGATATGTGATATGTATTTATTTATTTCTTTCATTATTGTTAACAAGTTTTACACTATATAAACACGAAAAAGTGTGAACTTATCTCACAAGGCACAAGCAAGGTACAGCCCTATTGTTCATCCGCAAAAAAAAAAAAAAAAAAAAAAAAAAAAAGAATGGTCATCACCTTAATTGTACCCTAGGTGTTTTGAGGTCAACCCTGCCCCCCCCCCCCCAACTCCGATCAACAAGTCTTTGTACGCCAGTGGTCTGAAGTAAAGAAATAAAAGCTACTTCGTGAAAATTCTTAAAATTTAAATTAAATTAACATAATATATGTATGTAGGACAAACTTTCCTGAAATTGAGATTCTTCCAGAATTATACGGGCGGCGGGGGGGGGGGGGGGGGGGGGGGGGGATGGAATAAGTCCCAAAACATAAAGTAGTATTTTACAAGTATATATACATATTCTGATCATTCATTTTTAAAGCATAAAACTCATCAGGTGACGTTATATTCTGTAAAGCCTGGGTAGATTATTTCATTTTTACTTATTTTGTTCAGGTTTTATCTACAGCCCAACCAAGCATCACATTCCTTCTTTGGTACACTTCTACGGATTGTTAATCATTATTGAATATTACACGAACTAATGAATACATGTACTTCCTTAAACAAACATGGGCAATAACGTATTTGCTAAATGAGATTTCATAATGTTATTTTTTGTTTTGGTGTACTGAGTAAATCATCTTATTGGTATTTCAACAGCGACTACAATATATAGACTTAGTTTATTTCGTTGATGAACATAAGCGTGATAAAATAGTGGATGCGTCGTTTACGTTGTAATTTGGATTCCAATTACATTTGAACGTATGCTAAATATACACCCCATATTGTCATCCGTACTACTTGTAGTGATGTTTCTTTGGACTTATATTGGTGGTATTTCTAGATTTACTCCAGAGTGATATAACACGGTGCCGTAGAAGGTTTACCAGGAACAACCACAATAGGGTCATCCAGCAAGTATGTTTTTCAAAAGGACGTAAGACATAGGTTCCAGATCAAGTGTGAGTGTGAGTGTTCGTATAGTTGTGTGGTATACACGGTGGTGTCATTATGCCTAATGTTGGGTGTTTAATGCTGGTGTACTCAAAGTTTTACATTGATTCAATTGATTCAACTTCCTCTTTTGGAGGATGCCAGTGTTCAGCGTGAAAAAATCTCAACGGAATAGTCTTCACCAAGCAAATATGGCGAAATTACAATTTCGAAATAGAGGCAGTTCTCGTTCTAGTAAGAACCAAAATGAATTCTGAGCCTTTTCATCATTATTTGTAATTCACCTCACCTGGTTTGTGGCATCCGATAAATACTTGGTATTTGCTTGACAGTGAAAGGAACGTGCAGGTTCGGTGTTGAATGCCGTAGTCGCAATCGTACACTATTGTCATGCTGATCGCGTTGTTGTATTTAAGCATATGTTGCATAATATTGTCTATTCAGAAACCTGTTAACAAGGCATTATCAATGAATGCCAATTTTCTCTTTTTTTTATTATATTATCATCTTTTTCTTTATTTCAAGAAAAAATTTAAATATTGAAATTTAATAATTAGGTAATAATTTAGGCAAGCTATCGAGTGATAACTTAATGACCATCTTTTTTGTTTGGTTAGAGTTTTTCTTATATATATATATATATATTTATATATACCTAATTTCATGTATCCCATTCCAAAATGCTTCTAGAAACTTCTCAGCTCGTTTGTGACATTATATTAATGTTTGGTGTTATAATGACCCCGTGTCAAACGTGCAGTTTTGAGAGTATTATAATTCAAATCATCAATTTTAAATTGTCGTCATTATTAGGTTCGGTGTAAAAATGCCAGAGGTAAAAATGCCAGAGGTAAAAATGCCAGTGGTAAAAAATGCCAGAGGTACAAATGCCAGAGGAAAAAATACCAGAGGAAAATATGCCAGAGGTAAAAATAAAAATGCCAGAGGTAAAAACTGCCAGTGGTAAATGTGAAAGGAAAAAAGTTGTCAGAAAAGGAAATGTGAGATGAAATTTAAGCTAAGTTTGAGTAAATAGTGTGATTTTTTATTCTTGTACATAGGCTACATGGGTGGAAATCCTGAGGGTGGGGGCGTGTCCTTTCTAAGCTTTGGGAAGCAAAATGTTAAAATATGTTTGCTCCTCCTCGAAACTATTAATTGTGGAGGACGGGAGGCATAACGTAGAAAATGTGATTTTTTTTTTCTATTCACAGACCCGAATCATCCCCAAATTTGTAGACATTGTACAATCCCCAGCATTTTCAAATAGAGTTCCGTCCATGTCTCTCTGATTGTAAAGTGCAAATAAATGAATAATCCCTTTCATTTTGTTTTCATCATGCGTAGATAACAAAGGGGTTCACATCTGAAAAGAAATAGTTCAATTTGTAAATTAATGTGAACACGAAAGTGCATTAATGGAAATGTCTCGTCTATTTTTTTTTCTTATCGATACTCTTTCTTATAATCTAGTATTATTTCATAATGAAATCTTAGATTACGTCTCGTTATAATTGCAATCTTAATGATTATCATAAACTGAATGCTTAACCTTCGCAACTTCAATTCTATTTTCTGTAGGCCTATTTACTCGTTTTATTAGCTGCAGAGTGGAACTCAAGGATCATGCAGATTCAATAGATTTCCCCGATTACATTCTCCTTGATGTGTCCCCAAATAATAACGATAGCGAGAAAACATTGAATAAAGAACTGGACACATCGTCTAAACATATTTACGCAAGTTGGCCTCAAATCACCGTAGGTCTTCTTAAACAAAATGCAGTCATATCGTGCATGAGCCCCCCCCCCCCCCCCCCCCCACCCCCGTTAATGTTGACGAGGCTGTAATGCTCGATGTTTGTGTGACGGCCTGTAAATTTGCTGAAGAAGGGAGAACTGTAAACGGAAAACGATGCATGTACAAGTACAGATAACGAAAAGCAACCTAGTCAAGCTCATTTGGTACAAAGTTATTTTACTACATGTAGAGGAACTGTGTCCTTAAGTTATACAGTTAGTATCATGATGCGGGGGCATCTCGTTTTTCCTAAGGTTCGTATTTCCGAAAGACTAATTTCCCATTCCTGGGGGTTCACAATTCCGAACATTTGATGCATTATTCGTTCGTTATTCCGAATGTTCCAAGGTTCATAATTCCTAAAAGGTTCATATTTACCCACAAAAGGACTGTCCCACATTAGGGTGATGTCATGTTTGCATACCTCCTTTCCCTTCTTTAAACCTAAAATGCAGTTGCAGACTTCCATCTCGTTCCAAATTCCATTCGGGATAATGAAATCGTACGTCGATTAAAAAAAAGCTGGGTCTACCATCTGGAGTCCAGTTCGACAAGAAAAAGCCCGGTCAAACCAAAATAGTCTAAAAAGTAAAATACAAGCAGATGTCAGGTCTGCTTCTTGACTTTATATTTCTCCTCTTGATTTTTCACCTGTATTCTCCTAGTATGCAGCTGGCATATTTTGGCTCTTTACTTTTTGTTCCTGACATCACCCATCTCGTGTTTATCTCTGCCATTTTACCTCTCGCATTTTTATCTGTGGCATTTTTTCCTCTGGCATTTTTTTCCTCTGGCATCTTTACCTCTGGCATTTTTTTCCTCTGGCATTTTTGCATCTGCCATTTTTACATCTGGCATTTTTTCCTCTGGCATTTTGACCTCTGGCATTTTTCCTCTGGCATTTTTACCTCTGGAATTTTTACCTCTGGAATTTTTACCTCTGGCATTTTTACCTCTGGTATTTTTTCCTCTGGCATTTTTACCTGGCACCCATTATTAGGGGGCCTGAGGGGATTGATTTTGCCTACTAACTGACGTATTTTGGAGAGAGAATCTGCACCGTCTGCCCACGCTTTAGGTGCCCATGGCCTTTACTAATCGATTATAATAATAATTATTATTATTTTAATTCTGTTATCAGAATCTCTGATGTTTCTGGTCAACATAAACAAAAAACAAACAAAACAAATGAACAAAACAAAACGAGTACCAAGGTGAAAATATGTATTATGTATTCATATGGCTGATTGCATTATTTGCTATCAAGGTTTGTAACGATTTTTTTTTAGTCAGGATTCAGTCAACAATGCGCTAGTAGGTTTTTTTTTCGCGATATCAGAACTGTACATCCAGGAGGGGAATGTGGTGGCTTGATGTTAGGCACCTGGGAACGATTTTGTTACTGGGGTGCTCTAATGTCTTCAGCCTATTGGGGTCTCTTTTTAACGACATTTTAGCTACAACACCCCAGCACCCCAGGCTCCCGGTGGCCTGCTTGATGTGGGGTCGGCGGGGGGGGGGGGGGGGGGGGTTGAGGTTGCCAAAGAACTTAACCCTTTATTGCAATGATAGTAAACACCAAACAAAAAAAAAAAGAACTGGACCTTTCAACATGCAATTTGAGAGCAATTGATGATAGACAATTAAATGCCAAAGATAGGGGGCTAAACACGAGTACTTATCTTACGACTATTATGGTATTATGGTATTATGGTATTTTGTCTATTTTAAAACAATGACAATTATATATATTTGCTTGTAATCGAACTGCTCTCTATAAATGATTTCAAAAATAAAATCGAAAAAATCAGATCTTAAATGCGACATTACATAACATATTACACACTATATTGATGTATTTTAAAAAAAAATGCTCTTTCGTGAACTTTTCGTTATTTTGTTCACACTCCATGCTTCTTGAGTCGAATCAGTCAAACGACTCACCTGGTTTGTGGCATCCGACATATACTTGGTATCTCTGTGTCTCTGAATAAAACGAGCAGGATTTTTTTGTGGTGCCAGATTCAGTAAGGACACCTCGCCACCTGTATCCTTCCTGTCGTGCTGCCAAGAATCACTATCCTACCAATGTAACTCAGTTGATGATAGATCCTTGACAGATACTTTCCTATAGACCAATAATAAAATCATACACTTGATCCCAACTGCCATCCGAAAGCTTGACCTCTACCTTGCCTTCAGCGAAACCAGATTCGAAGATGAGACGAAACTTGCTTTGCTTGTTTATGATGTTGGTTACTTTTTCGAAATGTCTTCTTATTATTTCCTCTCATTCGTGTTTGAATCTTTATACGTATATACGCCTTCACTCATAATAGGTAGGGTTTTCGATATATCCGAATCGTTATTTTTACAAGTGAAAGCTAAATTTTCCTATCTGCGACTTAAGGCGAATCCTAACAATAGGTTTATCCCGTCACAATAGAAATTCGACGTTAAGGCGAAACGAACGTGGGTTAAGGCGAATCCTAACAATAGGATGAGATAAAAGGATTCGCCTTAAGTCGCAGTTAGAGTTATAATAATATTGTTAATAATAATAAAATTTGAGAATGATATTGCAAAGGAGCAAACTACTGGGCTCGAGTGATGTTAAAAAGAATCGTTTGTCAAATACTGTGAAACCTGTCTATAAAGACTGCTCAAGGCAGTTAACAAAAGCGGTCTTCATGAGCAGGTGGTCATTACCCCTTAATACATGTTTCAATTAAAAAAAAAGGTGGTCGCTAAAGCAGGTTGGACAGTAGTTGCCATTTGGCGGGAGGTATTGTTGATAGTTATCACATATACAATTTAAAACATTCAACTTTATTCATTTAAAAGAAAAAAAAAACAACATTTCTGTTAATTTCATGTGTCAATGTGCTTCCTTTTCTTTCCTCGGTCAACGGGGTTCTTTACTAATGGCGTTAACCGCGGAATTTCCATTTAGTACTTGCGATGATGATGATTTTTTTGTTCATGTATATACGTACATGAAAAGTACCAAACTCCAAAATAATCAGGAATACCATACTCGTATTTCCAATAAATACACAGACTCAAAGGAGCTTATTGATTTTTAATCTTATTGACAATGATCATGCGCAAACTAATATATATATATATAGTGGTAGCGAGACTAAAGCACTAGGAACAAACTATATTGCTCTGCAGTACGCATTGAGCACTTTTTATGCTGACCTCGACAATGATATTATATATATATATATATATATATATATATATATAGTGGCGGATCTAGCCTGGTAAGACACAATACATTCTAGGGGTCCGCCATTGTGCACAAACAAAGCGGACCCCTAGCATGTATTGTGTCTTACCAGGCTAGATCCGCCACTGTATATAGCATAGCTCTGGTCAATGTTTCCATTACCTGTTCTGCTTATTTTCCTGTTAAAGTGTCTTCAGCTGGTAAGTTTGTCAGTAAACTTTGGCAGATATCATCGATTGGTCTTGAGTATACTGCTTGTAGTTCACTCGGAGTTGCCTGGTTCCATTTCATACGGATACGTTCGTACTTGAAGCTGGATGTGTTTGGGTCATTTTGTCCCACCTCCTTACGTGCATGGGAGTAGATGCTGAAATAGGCCTGGATTGGCAGGTGATCCGATGTTTTGAGGGGGTTGTCAGGAACTACCATATAATCCGAGAATAACTTGGCATAAGTGGATATAGTGATGATGTGGTCGATGTTTGATTTCCTTGAACCATCGTCACTCATGTAGGTGTAGTCGGCCTGTTTCCCATAATTGGTCATCAGGCTAGTTGTTCTCTGTGAGATATTGGTGCAGTAACTGCGCTTTCCGATTCCACGTAGGTGGCGGTCCTGTGAGGTCTGTGTTGAAGTCCCCAGTGATTATGGCTTGGGAGCTGGAGTACTGCTTGAGTAGGGAAGATACTTCTGCCAGAATATCAGCGTATTCTGTGTGGTCTGCTGCGCTACCACCAGAGGGCATATATACATTCACAACTAATGTTCCACTACTAGATGAATTATCACGTATATTATGTCACACACTACTCTGTTTGAAATGGAATCTACGAAGTTACAGTCTGCTTGAAGGCGGCGATGCAGGAAGAGGGCTACACCACCTTTTCCACGCTGTGTAAATGAGGGACAATTTAAGATTTGACATAAAGAAAATGATTCTAACTTAGCAGAGGGAGTTTGCTTTCTGGACAGCTCTGTAGCCAATGTTCCTGTATTGCTAGGATATCTATTGTTTCCAAGAGCTTAAAAATATAAAACTGGTTTGGTTCAAGCCCTCTCATGTTGTAGAACAGGATTCTTACAGGTAATTGGAATGTGAGGGTGGACTATGGGAGTTGGAGTCGGGATACTGGTGAAGTGATGGTCTTGACTCAGGAGAAGTACATGATGAAGGATGACATGTAGGTGGCTCTGCATTAGGATGTCGTTCACTTTGCAGGGCAGCTGGGTCTGACAGAAGATTTAGTGCTGATGTTGCTGCTCTCATTATTATTGGTGCTGCCATTTGTGTGTTCCGACCATGCCGAAAAACCTGGTTGGATTGAGGGTGAGCCGAGGTGCCGGCCTCGTAGAACCTGTTGTTATTTGTATTGTTCTCTCTTGCATGTGAGGGCTTGGGATTGCCAATATTTTCCTTGTTTCTGTTCAGCACTGTTGAGTAGAGGGGACACTGTCCCTGAGATGTGTTCGGGAGTGGGGGTGGATGCGGTTGTTGTCTTGGAACCTGGGGTCTTGTCTGTGGTGTTCTGTCCTCGTTGGGCTGAAGATGTCGTTTAACAGCAGAGGTACAGGGGAAGTAGATGTTGCTTTTGTGGTTTTCGAGTTTGAAATTTGTGGCCTATGTTTCTTTGGTGATGCCAGCTTCCTGGATGGGTGTGGAGGTGAGAGATATTCTCTCTGTCGGTGTTTTCTTTGCTTTGACTTAGCACCGGTGATTTTGTCCTTCCTCTGTTCTGGCTCAGTGTCACTACCTGAAGATTACTCATCAACATGGGAGAGTTCTGAGGCTTCATCCCAGACTCTGAGGGCTCCGAACCTGTTACTTGTGACAGTAGGGGCTAGGCGTTTGCTTAAGAATTCGCTTTCTTGCCATCTGTATTTCTCGTTTAGGTGTGCTTCTGAAGTTCTTTGCCCTTCTACAAGTTCCTACAAGTTCCTTCAGGTAGGTGGTCGGTGAGCATAAGGCTGAGTCAAGATCCATTATCAAGCATTCGACTTGAAGTGTTGTATAGATTGATAACATATTTAGTACGCTGACCAGGGTTTCCAGTTTTTGCCAGCCTATTAGTGATGTATGCTCAACATGAAAGCCTTTTTTGCCTTTAATGTCTCTCCTTTCAACTGCTAGTTGTGTGTCGCTGCCTTCAAATTCCCGGAAGTATGCGAACATGCAGAGTTCAAGAGTTCAAGGGGGTGGGGGGGGGGGGGGGGGGGGGGGGGGGTAGGGACAATTTTTTTTTTTTCGCCAAACCTTCAAAAATCGCTTTGTAAGTTTCCCTCCATGATTCCCTCATAAGGAAAAAAAAAAAAAAAAAGGTCTTCACTGTAAAAGCGGGGGGGGGGGGGGGGGGGGTGGGGGCACAATGGAGAAAATGGCGCATCGTCTATGGTAAAAAATCATACTTCTCTTCCAAAAGGGGGGGGGGGAGCACGGGCCGGGCTGCCCGCCCCCCCCCCCCCCCATCCGCCAATGGCTTGGACATACACCTTATCACTATAAGACACTAGTCTGCTTAGTAATGCGTGGGTATTACAACATGCACATACATATTTGGGCACGGAAGTAGCAATAGAGTCGCATTCAGCAGATCAGCGTGCATATGATGAGTGTTTGCTGTAGTATTGTATCTAGAGAAAAATTTTAAGACAGGAATACAAGTCACATTTAACATGCATGCAGGAGTCGAGTGAGATGGTAGAAACTAATGCAAGGTGTGACTGTGAGGGCAAACACAGCAACAGATGTAAGAAGCAGGTCATAAATTTGTACATTACCATCTGTTGTTTACCCTGCAAAAACCCTGTTCTTAAAAGAGTTCCAGTTTGTGCTTGCAAGTTTTGTAGTTAACTCAAAGGTAGGCTACACAATTCACAGAGTTGATCATGTGAGTCCGGCTTGCTTTTCCCCCCGCAACCTCAGTTGAATAGGACGGACTGGCTTCTCACTAAGCCTTAAGCCCTGTTGGGTTGTCAGGTTCGGATTGCCCAACCGTGCTCCAGTCAGCAGGATATGGTCACCACAATTTTGTAGTTTGATTTGGTCTTCTGTTCAGTAATAGAAATCTAAGAATTTTGGAGCTCAGAGGTGACACAAAATTTGATAATTTTGAGTAATTTAGGAAACCGCGGGCGCTGCACACCACCATATACACCACGCTGTATTTTATTTCTTTTTAAAGATCTTGGTCAGAAGTCATATTTTTGTATTTTGTGTTTGGTTTGTTTTATGTTGGTGCTTTGTTTATTTTTTGGAGAGGGCGGAGGTAACCTACTTGCCCTGTTTGTCCAACTAATCTTAACCAATTCTTGTTATCCATTTTGAATCTATAAAATTATGTCATCTTAAAGGTTGACTAAATTAGAGAGAAAATGGGTGCTCTTTCCATGTAGTTTTGCCTTCTAATCACGAATCTGCCAGTCGATTGTCCAAATTATGTCTCATTTTGGTGAAAAAGGGGGAAAAGTAGAGGTTTTGGGACCGTTCCTTAAAACTCGTGATCTGATTGGCTAACCCCCAAGTGACGTATGAAAAGTAAGAGGCACAAGATCTGCAGGCTGCAGCATATAATATTGTACACAGAATGCGGTATTTGACCCCTCTGTTCAACGGACAATTTATGAAAAAAGGAAATTAATCAATATAATCTGAGGAGTGAATAATCATTAGCAATATATTTTCTACAAGATCAGAAAACGCTTTTGCCCAAATATACAGCTCTTGTTTTGTTTTTTAGCTTTTCTTTTGAACAATGTTCTCATCCATCTGAGCTTGCCGAACGAAAGTTTTGCATTGGTCATAAACGCGTGCACGGCCGTTTTATGCGTCTGTATAATGTCCTACACAACTTTAGTACGGCAGTGACTATGTTCCCCTCGTACACAGCGACTGGTGAACGCTTTTGTTTTGTTTATTTCACTTACGCCTTTTTTTTTTTTGCTTCGCTTTACATAGTACGTTAGTACTGACTTAGATTTTGGCTGAATTCGAGTAACTTATACAGAGAGAGGAAAAGTACCCGCGATTCCGAGTTGGAGGACTTTTCTGAGCCATGCAGATACGAACTCTGATTTATCAGATGATTTATCAGACCCCGAAGGCAAAAAGCTCGAGTGGCAAGGGGAAATTCGACCATATTATGTTTGAACCCCTCGCAGAATACGTTGAAGGGCCGTGGGTGAACTTAACTCCAGCGAGCTCCAACGCGTTGCTAGGAGCTCCCTTGAGTTACGGGTGAAGTAGACCGAAAATGCTGTCTCGCGTTCGTTCGGTCGTCTTAGCTAACGAACGAGATAGAGATAGAGAATTTTCGGTCTGCGGGTGAAGCTGCTGCAGCTGCTGTCGTTGAAAAACAGATTGGAAGTCTGATCGTTGGAATAGCTGAATCTTTTAGTTAGCTTATCCTTCTCTTCATGCCAAATTCGGAATACAGGCCAGGAAGTGACCCACGATTTCCGAAGATTTTCATCTTTAGCAAAATGATGTAGGCTTACACCAAATTGCTTAAGCCCGCAACTATACGCCGATTAGGCATTATTGATGAAACTGTGTCCCAAAATCAAAGTTATTGTGAGGAATTAAACACACGAAAATACGCAATGCAAATGGTCGTTGCGGTGAATATCATGCTCGGCACCGGGCTGGGCCTGCCCGGGGGCCTCCGGGCGCGCACGGTATAGGTTAGTGGAATATTTTCCCTTACTTTTCATGCGTCACAGATCACGTGATCACGATGTCGCTTCGATGGGTTTTTTAGGGGCGGGGCTTATGACTGTGTAAATCAGCAAAAATGTACTTTTCAAATGATTATAAAATATGACTGAATGCATAAACATTTGTGTGATGGATATTTTTTGGCTTCTGATGACACCTTCCTACGAAAAATGGGCAATTATTTTTTTATTTTAGTGACCCTTTAATATGTGCTCTGAATTGGAGATTTGGTTTGAGCCAAAATATTTGAGGTGATGGTGTAAATGAATATTCGTCATCAGAACTGCCATATGCTAGCTTGACCTCGACGTAGCCTGAATACTGATCAGATCCGAACCGGAGACGAATACCGCTTTACTTTGGAGTTGATTCTGATGTAGGCCTACTAGTGCTGAAAGTTACCAAAATATTAAATCAGTGCCAGTCACGGACGACAATAATTTCGTAAGAGAAGGTAAGTCGTCCGAGCAATGCCCTGCTTTATAAGCTCCTTTGATTATGATATACTAAAATACTATGATCATGTGTAATGCTTAATGAAATAAAAGAAAGGTTACACATACCCAAGGAAAAGATTCCTTTTATTTCTCATTTGATTTTGTTACAAACATCTACTTAACATGGACCATTAGGCTAATATCACTTGCGTTTCGAATAAAAGGTAGTAGGCAACTTAGGTTTTAACAACATCTACTAGTGATACATGTACTATGTGCTTCCCCTTACAAACAGCATGGGAACTCTCGTCCATAATTATGGACTATTATCGATCAATTCAGACGTCGAGAATGATCCGGTGATAGAACGGTGTATATATTGTCATGGATCAACTTTTCTTGGTGGGCGAATCAGATTCCATTAATATTTTTTGATTATTTTTTATTGCGTTTGATACCTTGCAATATATTAAAGGATAATTGCCTGGCCTTTTTAAACCGTGGAATATTTTTTCTTCTTCAAATCATCGCTTCATTGTTCATGACGAGCTGATTTACTTTATGATGGTATCAATAAAAGAAAATTCTTTCATTTTAAATCTGGTCGCTCGCTAATTTTACAAACCAGATGGTTGGTAGTCAGGAAAACGTGCCCAGACGTCTATAATACGTATTACCTTGGTAATGACTTGAGACTGATTTATATTTGCATGAATCTGTTTTTTGGGGAGCACCTTTCAGCCCTCCGCATAACAATACCAATACCATGTCTATCAATTTATAGGCATAATTTTCTTCTTCTTTTTAGAAATTCCGATTTGATTTGCAGTTTTATGCATTTGGGGATTTTCTAAAATGAAGTTTATTTCGATGTAATGTTTTGATGATACCTCACTTTATTTCACGCTGCTGCACAATAGTTGTTTTGACTTTTTTTGTTCGATGTATTGATTGATTATAGTGTCATCTTAACACTCTCGCTTTAAATCAAATTTTACGACATGATCTTACAGTGTGAAAAAAAAAATATTTCAGAATATTTCGTGCTGGTACAATTTAAATCATATAATTATCTAATGAACGGATAATAATTTTCTTACTGCAAACAAGATACGTGTGTCATTTATTTCTTGTTTTGACATTTAGAATTTGGGCTGAAAGGCATTTTTTGTTTTGTTTTATCGTAGTTTTTTGTGTTGTTGTTTTGTTTTGTTTGTTTGTATTTGTGTGTTGTTTTTTTTTGTGGGGGGGGGGGGGGAGGGAGGGAGAGGGACTACTTACCTAATTTTTTCCATTGATTTTAAAAAAAAATAAAATTGCCGTCTTAATATGTGGTCTAGATTAGAGGTGTGGTAACATGTTGAGCCTGAATACCTCATGTGAATGTGTTAATGAGTACTTGGTATCCCAACTGTCATGTGCAAGCTTGACCTCCACGAAGCCTGAATACTGATCAGATCCCCACCGGAGACGAATGCCCGCTTTACCTCGGAGTTGATTGTACTGCACTGGTGCTTAATATGAAATATTGCAGCAATTATATAATTCATTAAAGTCGATTAGTACTCGTGGTATTCACACATGCCTACTGGTGTAGGAGGTGTAGAATCCCAGAAAAATCATAACAAGAAATTAATTGATAAAAAAGATTATTCTTGCATTAGTCTATGTGGCACCATTATTTACTATAGTTGATCAATACGCACATTTGGAAATGTAAAAGCGACTCATTTTTAGTCGTTTTTATCCCCCTCTCTCTTTCTCTTTTTATTTCTTTCCCCTTTTCTCTATCCAAAGATATAGCTGCGTAATTTTCAACTTAGTATTGTATTATTCGAATTTAAGTTTATCTTAAAATATTATTAAAGGAATGATGACCGAAGTCAGAACCACAGATGATAATAATAATAACCATACAATTTACTCCAGCTGCCGTCTGTCAGCTTGACCTCCACTAAGCCTGTATACTAATCATGCCCGTACACGAGACGAACTCCCGCATCATTTTGTAGATAATGGCAAACCCATCAGGACCTTCGTTACATATCCCATTTAAAGTGATAATCTGAACATCTAACTTTATTTGGAAAAATAAATAAATAAATAAATAAAAAAAATCAAGCAAATCAAATTCTGTCACGTATTATAATTATATTTCTTTTCCTTGAGGAAAGCTCGCACTCAACGACTCTATGGCTCTGACATCCACACATTTCCCCATGTCTGGCATACTCTCCCCACTATTTTGAAGACTAATTTTGTTTTATTATTCTTTCATACTTGGCTTTCAAAACTAAAGCAAAACAACTATTCGGTGTATACTTTTGATTTGACTGTAAAGACCTGCTTCTAATCTGTAATACAAAAGATTTTAAAAACCCTTCATATATAATGGACCCTAACTTTGGAACTTACTTGACACTGCGTTGAAACCAACCCCAACATTTAAAACATTTAAACGTAAATAGTAATTGTCCTAGATGGATAGCTACAAAAATAAAGAAATGTTAATGTATACTCGTTGGTTTAAACCAAATGTATTATACGGCCTCCTCCCTCCTGCATTCCCTCTATCTCTTTCTATTCTTCCACCTCTCCTTCTAGTTATCCATGACTCCTTATCGCCCCTCCCCCTCCCTGTATTGCTTGTTCACACCATTATTGTTTTGTTTGTTTTTCTTTTCTCCCCCATTTCTCTCTCTCTCCCCGGTACTGTTCACATCCCCCTTTTTTGTTCGGTTGTCCCTTTCGTCGGAAAAAAAAAAAATTGTTAATCTTGCTCAAATTACCACGTTTTTTTTAAATTTAAGGACTGCAACTATCTTTGCTGTTGTTTTTTTCCAAATAGGGGTTTATGAAATACAAGCCACGCTTACTATTAGACTCCTCTACTTACGTTTTCCTGTACAGTTACAATGTTTACATTATACCGATTATCGCTTTATCAATGTAAACCATAACCAAGTCCAATGAATGATGTTCCGTTATATCTATGTTTTAATTCGTATATCATTGTTATATTCCGAATCTTAATCTTCCTATGTGCTGTGAAAAAAAAATTGTAAAATATATATGTTTGTAATTAAATATCATAATTGATAGGATTGAAGTAAATTGAATATATCATAAAGAAATGTGAGAAAATTACCATGCCCCGACCAGGATTCAACCCGGGACGCTGGATTACATGACCAGTGCTCTACCAACTGAGCTTTCCGGGCTCCCGTCGAAGCAAAGTAACAATCTCACATAATAGCCCCTCTCTTTCCATTGAGCGTAGGGGGTACATCCATACCAATTCCATGCGTACGCTATATAATGGCATACCAATATGTTTGTGGAAATCAACAAACTCTGAAACTTTGAAATCATGACGTATACTGTTCTTCATGTATGCATACTTCTAATGCTCTGTCAGTTATTTCATAAAATATGAGAGAAATTGCACGCCAATTTTCTTCAATGTTATTCTCCATCGTTGCTTTATACAAGTTGTTATTTATGTCATAATTTATTTCAGTTGCATGTCTGCTACTTTATATCCAACTACTCTTAAATTCGTTAAATTATGATAGCAATACAATATTTGTTCGGGTCATTGTTTTAATCATACGCATCGATCTGCATATGGCAAGCCTTATTACTATTTAAAGTGATTTTGTGATATCACAAATTCGAATTTGTGATATCACGAATTCAATGTGTGATATCACGAATCGAATTTGTGATATCACAAATTCAATTCGTGATATCACAAAATCAAATTTGAGATATCACAAATTCCAATTAGTGATATCACAAATTGAATTCTTGATATCACAAATTTGATTTCTTGATATCAAAAATTGGGTTGATGTGATAAACCTATGAGAATTTGTGATATCAAAAATTCGAATTCGTGATATCACAAAATCGAATTCGTGATATCACAAATTCGAATTCTTGATATCAAAAATTCACTTTAAATAGTAATAAGGCTTGCCATACTCTAGCTCTTCGGGTATAATGTCGGGTTTGAGTACAAGTATTTAACTACTATTTTTTCCCTGGTATGTACATGGCATTGATCACAAGGTGACATATTTTAATAAAGTATATTTTCTTTTTTTTTTGCTAAGTCCCAGTCTAGACTGTCGTCTCTAAATTTTCTTAAATTACAACTGTAATTCATAAGTTGCTGTAGGTGCCTTTTCACTGTTCTTGCTCAAGTAGTTACAGGTCTTCCCCTTTTTCTTTTGCCCCTTTCTGGTTTCCACTCTAGGACGGTTTTGGGGTATCTTTCTACTGGCATTCTAACGGTGTTACCCAGGACCTTTAATAGGCGTCGTTCTTTCACTATTGTACTTAGTTTTCCTATCTTAGATCGTGACAAAACTTCCTCGTTGTTACTCTGTCTTTCCAGCTGATGCCTAATATTTTCCGGAGACATATTTTGTTTGTGTTCTGCTCCATCTAACGTTTCACTAACCTGGCGACCAGTGGCGTAACTGGACCTTGGCGTCAAGAGGGGCAAAACGTGAAAGGAAATGATGAGCGGAAAATGCTTGGAGGGAGATAAGTAATTTTTTTCTTCTCGCCAGCCCTTCAAAACAAGCTCATGGGGAGGGGAAGTTAGCAGATTTTATGGGGTCCAGTTTTCGTACATAATTCTCTGGCAAGTAAAAGATATACATCATAACTTTGCTTTTGGGGGCGATCTACCTTGACTTCCAGATTTCTTTAAGTCTCTTAAATACAGAACTTTGGCTAGTCTGCATGACATGTGTTTTGTACAAATTGCGCTCGTATATTCAATCGCATAATACCATAATCTATTTATTGTTATCATATTAACTGACATTGATTTCCTAACATAATGAAGAAGCAGTATTATTAAAGTGATAAAAATAGCTATTATCGGATGCATTTAAGTTACAGTAAACCGAAGCTTCTAAATAACACCATCTTTCAACAGGATTTGATAAGTCTCTGAGCCTTTCATTTTCCCCAACATGCACCATTCTAGTTGGTTAAAACTTAGAATGTACCTGCACACTGTTTTCCACAATGCCAAGTCAAAAATAATAGTTTGAAATGAATGCTTGCACCGTGGCATCCGTCGTGCGTGGTCTGGAGTTCGCAGCTTCATATCTCTTTTTGATTTGATTCGTTTGACTAGGAATATTGCGTCCATCGATGTCAAGATGGAAGATAAAACCCGCGCTAAGCATGCCCGTATTATTGCGTCGTTGAAGCAGCACCGATTCGGTAGCGCTATTAAGAACACCGCTGTACATTTTTGAATCTTTCGGATTACAAGCTCCCGGAAACTGAAGAATTTGTGCTTGCGCACGGGTTCAATTTTGGCATACCCAAACCTCACATTAGCCGCGAAGAGGTGTTTGCTGAATTTGAGCTCCTTTATTCACAGCTAATGCGGCACAATCCTACTTGCAAGGATGACGCAGCTTCAGCCAAGGCGCGTTTGGCTGATCTTGCGCACTCGTATTGTGGCATACCTAACGGATGTTAGGTATGGATGTTCTTGATGATGATTCCAAATTTCGGTGCATTGGTCCTGCATGTAATCACGATCGGACCTGTTGTCGAGGATAGGTTGCAGCGCTACCTGCTAAATTTGCGTAAGAATGATCAGCTAGCTTCCGAAGACGCATAAAGCCGCCAGATTCTTTCCATGACTGTTTCAGCGCAGCATGAACTGGCTAGGTGGTTGAGTGAGCTCCTGCAACCTGTGCGATACTCAACCTATGCAATTAAGGACTCTCTTACATTTTGCTCGGTCGGTTCGTCAGATGGTAATAATTGCATATATCTCGTTATGTTCATTTGATGTCTGTAGTTTGTTCACCAACGTGCCACTTATGGAGACCATTGATATCTGTGTCTCCGCCCTCTACCATGCTGAATTGGATGAACCTCCTATCTCCGAATCTGTGTTTGTTGAACTAATGAAACATTGTACAAGTGCTGTCGAGTTCAGCTTTAATGATATCATGTATTCGCAGATCGATGGTGTTGCTATGGGTTCCCCGTTGGGATGATACCTTTGCTATGTTTGATTCAAGCGCTGCGTGCAAGGACTTTCTTGCACAACTCAACTTGCTTCACCCGGCGCTTCGGTTTACATGTGAGACGGAGCAGTTTAACGCGCTTCCATGTTTGGATGTACTGGTTGAGAAGAGTGACGGCAAACTTCTCACGTCCGTATATCGTAAACCTACGTTTACTGGCCAGTACACGCGATGGGACTCGTACCTTGCTACATCGTATAAAACTGGTTTGATTAATAACTTAGTGTGTCGCGCCTTGCAAATGTGTTTTCCGTGTAAGCTCAACCCCGAGCTTCTTCGCATCAAGCAAATTGGTAACAAAAGAGGCATTGATACTAGAGTTATATATTGTTTGAATGTCGTTTTTAACCAAAATGTTGGCTAACCTCTGAGCGGCTCGATGATGGTTTGTTATGAAACAGCTATGGAGCGACCTTATACCAAACCAGCACATTATTCTGTACTCATTTTAACACGTCAGTCACCTGGTTTGTAGCATCCAGCAAATGCTTGGTATCTCTTTGACAATGAAGACATGAAGCAGTCTTTGTTGTGTTAAATTCCGTAGGGACAACTCGTCACTTGTGTCATACTCATCGTGACGCCATCATCATAGCAATTCTACCAATGATTTGCCGTATACTAACAACAGTTGAAGGCAGATGTATTAGAAAAACTTCCCCATAGACTATAGAAAACAAATCATACAGTCGACCCCAACTGCCATCCGCGAGCTTGAACTGCATCTCGCCTCCATACAAATCAAATACGAAGATGAGGCCCAAAGAGGACCCGGATTCCACAGGCAATGGGTCAAGGTAAGACAAGAGGAACAGAAAACAAATGAAAGACATGTAAAACGAGATATATACAAAGGCATTCTGTGAAATGAGAGATGATAGAATGCTGAACACAAAGAATAATATAAGGATATGATGACAGAACGATGAAAATAAGGTAAAAGAAAGATAGAAAGACAAGATGGCAGAATGATTAAAAAAAAAAAATAGGCCTACATAAGGTAAAAGGACGACATGACAGATAAAACCACACGCCATGGCGCACGCCCTGACACAAATGCAAGAATGTTTGTAAAATAGTTACCATTTGTATTATTAATAGATATCATATATAAAATGTAAAACTTCCACTTTGTTCATTAAAAAAATAACCTTTTTGATCTCATGCTTCTTTGAGCTTCTTATCCTTTCCTCGGTCTTAGAATTTCATTATTTGCACTCAATTCCCAACCTATGCCTGTCATAATCGCTCGGTCATTACCTGCCTCTCTCATCTGCATCACCGTTGCATTGAATGCTAATAACATTCATGCATTAATGAGATGATTTTTACCATGTTACTATAGCGTTTGACACGGAATTTCCATTCAGTACTTTAGATGATGATGATTTTGTAATTCATTACGGACAGGCAAATCTCCAACCTCCAAAAAATAGCTAAGAATATGGCACTCATATTTCCAGAGAATTATAACTGAATACGAATCAGAGGAGTTGATTCTTAATTTTGACGACAATGATCGTGCCAACAATGCATATACCCTCCGAGTATTTTACTGAGACCTAATCAAGTCCCTTTTTACAACTGGAACTCCATTAGCAGCGACATAATACCCCCTGTTCAGACACAAAACGTTTATACCGAAACTCGATAAAGAAACGTCGTATACAATTTTCATCGTATAGCCTACGGACCGTTCAGACACACATCCCGACCGATTAGAATATAACATTTTCACTGCGCACGTTGTTACGGTCGCCGCTAGCCCAAATGAGAGGTAAGGTCACCTTTCGCTCGCGGTCACGTTGAGCCCCGCCAAGTTATACCGTGCTATGGTCGCCATACGTTCAGACACACACGGAAAGGTGATTCGTTATCGAGTTCTAGTTCGAAACGATGCTCTGACCCTAGTTTCGTTATACCACGTTTCGTTAGTCACCGTTCAGACACATACATCCATCGTATAGCTATACCCTTTTGGTATAATTTCTTTGTGTGTCTGAACACCCTGTTTATCTCCCCAAGGTATAAACAGTTTCAAATGCAAGTTAATCAAATATGTTTTTCAGCCATAGGCAGTAAATTCTCTACAACCCCCTCTCTCTCCCTCTCAGTTCTGTCTTCCTCCCTCTCCAAATCTGTCTCTCCCTCCTTCTCCCACACAGAGACACTCACTTCCCTTTTTATTCTTCAATTTCCTTCTTTGTCCTTTCTCTTTCTCATCATTTTCTTTATATCTACAATGTATACCGCATTTACTTTATTTACACACTTTATATTTCTTTTGGCTTGACGCCATTATCCATCTACCATAACTCAACTTGTTTGTTTATTCGAAATGTGTTTATTTGAAATAACACTTTATGAAATAGATATTATTGAATGAATTAATCTCGATTATGTTATCTCAGTTTCTGAACATGTGATATTCAATCTTTAATATATCTCACTGTTAAAAAAGTCCCTTCGATCATGATTTTGACACTATTTTGCATTTTGCAGTCTTTATGACTGAGAATATTGAACAAAAGAAAGAACCTAAATCTGAATTTGCATGCACGGTATATCAAACGTCAAAATCGATATTTTGTTGACTTTATAGTCAATGAGCAAAGCTAACGTCTAAAGATTCGACGAACTACTAGAGATATTAATGACGAACGCGTTGTGGATGTTATAATAATTCTACCAATCCTGCCAATAAAGTCTATATACATGTACAGTTCACGCCAACTGCCATTTGCTAGCTTGACCTGCATCTTGCCTTCATATTGATTAGGTTCGTAGGTGAGTCGAATAGCTCTCTTACTTAATTAGACATGATCGTGATTTTTGTGATCAAAATATTAAAAAGAGTTGACCTATTTTATGGTGAAACTATGTATTCGCCAAAAACTAAAAATAAATAAAATGCACTTAATTTCCGGATTTTTTTTGGGAGGATGACATGGTTAATGTCATATTTACGTGTAAATTGGTGTATTAGGCCGATTATGTAGTAAAATGGTATAATTTTAAACTATTTATCTAAATAGTATTTATATTTATATTTTTGGTTTTTTGTTTTGTTTTGTTTTGTTTTGTTTTTTTGTTTTTTGTTAATTTCTATTTGTTGTCTATATAAATTTCGCAATATTTGTAGGGAACTATGCTTGTACAAGGCCCAAGGGCTTTATTTATGTAGTTCCCCATTTCATTTTCTAATTTCGATTATGACATATTTTGTATTTGTTTTGAATGTACTTTTTAATTGAAAATGAAATAAATGAGAATGGAATGTTATTATGGTGAGGTGTAGTGGGTTATCTCAGTGAAAGCAGGACCGTCACCCTTAACAAAATGAAGAAAAAACATATTATAATTCGTTACATCCTTTAACTACGCTGTGACACTCTCTTTGTTACTTATTAATGTAACAGAGAGATAAGGAATACTTATATAAAAAGAACAAGAAGAAGAGGTAAGACAAGGAAAGGAATGAGAGGATGTAGGAGAAAAAAAGAAGGAGAAGGATAAGACAAAAGGAAAAAGAGAATTACACACTGGAAACATATTTTACCAAAAACTTTTTGTTTGTAGGTAGTCCGTTTTTATTATATTTTCATACAATACATTGTATAAACATTATATTGATCTCCATTACATGAGCACATCCACGATATAGCTCATAAGAAGCATCCCCTTTTAGCATAAATTGTGTACTAATAATATCCTACGTTTTAACCATAAACAACAATGAATTCCCGTTGCCATTTTTATTCTGCGTGATGCGTTTTCCTGCCCTTAAGCATCAATATTGATATTGTATGTATGTATATATATATATGTCTAGAATATACTTGCTATGCTCATTTCGATAACAGAATTCAGTATAGAATAAAAATAATATGTACCTCACTGAAAGCCACAGCTAAGAATAAAATATTGAACTCAACAACCAAATGAACAAAAATCATAAAAACAACGGAAGTTGTGGAAAATAAAATTTCGGTATAAAGTCTAACATAAGCACCTTGGGTACGAGGAAATATTTTATTTGAACGGTTACTGCTGATAATGGTGAAATGATGTATTAATGGTATATGTTTTTACCATTAGTTACCAAGTCGTAATATCCTGAAAATAGTTCTGAATGCCAAGAAAAAAATTATATAATGGCTTTCATAGATTATTTTTATTTAACAAAAATCATGATTAAAAAGAATCACTTCCATTTATGATATATATGCAGAAGAAAAGGAAACTCTTGACTGACTCTGAGCACATTTATTTGACATTTTGAAACTGCTACAATTTTAAGTAAATTGCGGAAAATCCTGAATGATAAATAAATACATACATGCCCTTCAGTGTTATTGCCACTATTTATTTTCTATCGACTGTATCTTAATACATCACTTGAATTATAACCATTTTTAATTACATATGTTTCCTAGCCTATTCTTAAACTTATAACAACAAAATAGATATGATGCATGTTATGTTTTCATCTGTTTCAAAGCATCAGGTATAAATGTTATATCCAAATAGTGATCAATGTTTAATCCTTATTTGTTGATCTTATTTATGTAAAATTTGGAACACTAATGTATTAAACCAAGCGACTGATGTTGTCTTGCGTTCGAAGCTTCCAATTCCGATATGTATTACATTAGTTTTAAACTGAAATTCTCCTGAAATATAACCATATATGGCGACTTTTGGGGTGGTTTTGTGGTGCTGAGTTACATATATATCACCAACATAAATCATCATTGATATTATTTTTATTATAAATATCATTATAATCATCATGGTTCACACTGTTGTTTTTTTTTAGAATTGCAATCGACTATGGTAGTTCCCCGTTTGTTCCAACGGTCAATCAAAGCCAGGAACGAATTGAGGGTGACTAGTTCTGTCAGATGTAGAGTGCGAGTCATAAAAAAGGAACCCGTTTTCAAGCCCCTGTGTCGCGGAAATCGCTGAAATGTATTGTAATGATATGATAGTTGATAATTTCTTCTTTGATAGGCTGCTCTAAAAAATGTGATCATGGATGACAGAACGTTGGCCATCAAAGAAAAATATAAGCAAATAAACAAGTGTGTATAAATATATATATATATATATATATATATATATAGCCGGGAGGGCGCATTGTTATACATAATTTGTATATATATATATATATATGTGAAAGAAATTGCAAGAATAACGTTGCGTAGTTCAATCACATCTAGCAATTTCTTTCACATTTGTATTTATTTCCACGAGATTTGCCAAAGCTGTTGTATATGTTATTTCCTTACACTTGTTAATAATTATTCTAATGTATACGTGTATTCAAAGCATTCGCTTGGATCCAGCTGAGGTACGCGGCTTGTCTTTGTTCAAAACTCACCTGCCCCCGACAAAGGAATTAATTAGTAAGGTTGAGGATTTGTCAATCTGTCGGTCAATTGAATCTGGTGTCGCCGAAACCACTAACCCGTCTCCGTGGTCTAGTGGTTAAGGCATTGGCGTTCTAAGCCAACGACCCGGGTTCGATTCCCGGCGGAGACATTTTTTCAGCCTTTGCAAAAATTTCAAAAAGGGAGGACATCTCTGGGGAACTTTGATTGAGCTACGCAACGTTATTCTCGCAATTTCTTTCACATTTGTATTTATTTCCACGAGATTTGCCAAAGCTGTTGTATATGTTATTTCCTTACCCTTGTTATATATATATATATATATACATATATATATATATATATATATATATATATCCATCTCAACATCGTCTTTGCTCACGTTTGGCTTGAATAGTGTTTAGGGGTTACTTTCCTTATGTGTTTAGCGCAATCAAGTGGAATGTTTCATTTTTCTCATTCAAATATCCCTGGGTTGACCATCCATTTCATCAGAAACTTGGGCAGGGTGAAATTTTACATGCATAAAAAAAACAACACGATCTTCAGCTATCCATAGTTGGATTTTATGGATTTTATTGATCAAGTTGTCAAAGAAAGAAAATATGACTTGCTATTATGTGAGTATCTTTGATCAAATATATATATAATGATTGAAACGATGTCCTGGGTTGAATCTAGGTTTCCCTATTACTGACTCGCGCAGCACACCAAGACAATCGTGAAATGCGTTCAGATATCTAAAATATTTATATTAATAAATTTGCAATGAAAGAGCCGAACAGCAAATAACGACATGCATGTTTATGTGTGGTTTGCATTCTATATGTGTCAAAATAATAGTATACATTAATTGCCGTAGGAAGCAAACCAGAAGATAGCAAAATTACGTGTACATAAAAGGCCAGTTCAATTTATTTCAGTATTTTATGTCCATTGTTACTAGCATGTAAATAGTAATTTCGGGAATTTTTCACAATAAACTAACGTTTTCTTACCATACTAGGGGGAAAAACATGATTTAGTACATGCAGATACATGGTAAATAATAGCAATATTCGTAATATTGTAGTCCAGTTCAGTTCAGTATATTGTATCCACCGCTAAAACCTGAAATACTAAGAATAATCAAACGGGTTTTTCATAGGCTTCATAGCGTTCATAAGGCAGCTCGTTTGGTTTCAGGTATGGTTCAGCGTAGAGTGACTTGTCCCCAACAAGGTAGTCTGCGTATCCTTCTGGAACATCAGGTAGAGGTCCTCTGTCAGCTTTTCCGTCTTGGAGCGCATCTCTTGTTGATATTGAGTTCCGACTGCTTTTGAATATCAAATTGACAAAATAAGCCAAAATATACTGCAATTTTGAAACAAACTGGTGGCAATGGGTGAATCCAACGGCCGTATCTATATAACTAGAAGAAGCTTTGATAGCAACTGTTTTTTATAATCTTTGTTTGCATCTGCATATATTTAATCCAAGGAGTTGCTTACAAGAAGAAACAAAAATGTGTTTTCTTCCTAGCAATTGATTTCCCAGACCAGTAATAGCTTACATGTGTTGCCGATTGTACTGAGAATCAAAAGGAGAGGGAATTCTTTTTCTATCAATGCTGGCCGGATTTAGTAAATGCTAATTTAAAATGAATGTATTTTCTTTCATCATCAAGTTTCTGCTTGATAGTCATATTCAGCTTAAACTAGCATGAGAGGATCTTGCAAAAATATGCGTGAACTAGCAGATATGATTCTTTCAAAATATGAATAAAAAACCTGATGATGAAAGAACATGCATTCTTTTTATACAAGCATTTACTTAATGCGACAAACATTGATTAAAAAAAACCAGAACGCACATTCTCCTTTTGATTCTAAGTATAATTGCAAAACAAATTCCTTTGAGATGATCACTCCTTGCTCCTGCATCTTAAACTACCATCACGTTCTCTTTAAAGTAAGTAGAAAGCTGTTATCTCTCTTCAATTACATAATTTAAATAAAATGTGACGTCAATCAGCTATAAACCTGTTTAGCAGCCTGTGAAATTACTCTCTGCACCCTATTAGGAAAGTAGGCCTGAAAGGGGGGGGGGGGGGAATGCCATGCTTATATCTCGGTCACCCCTAGGCAGTTTGAGCTGACGTTGGAGTGTATAAGCGAATAACAAATTTCAATAATTTCTAGCTACTAACTTGTATGGATGTCAAAGGAAGATCCTTAGCAATAGCATTAACCTAAACAATTTGTACTCATAGCCTAAGCAAATTCCAGTGACGTATTTGGCTAATTACCTCTGTATTGGATTTGTTGAAGCTGCAACCAAAATGTTAGAAAAGGCAATTGCCAGGCTGTTTAATTTATTACAGATACGCCTAATAAACTTAATAAGTCCGAGGTTTATAACCTATAATATCATATTTGAGACTGAATACTCAAGGTAATCTTGCAAAGTACTTAATGAATATACAGAAAAACACAACATATTTGTTTCTCGTTCCATGTCTCATCGAAAAAAAAAACCTCTGTTGATTTACTGTATAAAATGCAAAACCTACAAAATAATACCAAATGATGCATTTATTATTATTTTAATATTTTCATTCTAAAAATGCAAGAGACTTCTTGACAGATGACATAATGCATTACATTTGATAAGGCGTTAATCCTCATTACCAAGGACCTTTGGAGAGGAATTTAAGCCGTTTGGTCTCCTGGTTGCTTTCAAGCATACATATGCTATTGTAGCTGCTATCATAGCAGTTAGGTCAAATAAACCATACACTCACACATAGCCACCCACATCCCAGTATAATCAAAATGGTTCGATAATTTGTACCTCCCCCTGCATCTGAAATCATTCTCATAAGATTTTTTTTTAATCTCCTAATTCAAAATATTTAAATTAATTTCACCCTCATTCTAAAAACCCCCTGGATCCGCCCCGTTCTTACCTTTTAAAGGAGATGGAGAATGCTACCATTGACATCAAGACAAGAACGAACATTATCACGGCCGCTACGAGGAGTCCAGTGATAATGGTATTCCGCCCATCAGGCTTATCGATGGAGTTTATTTTTCCACTTCTCCCTAAGAAACGAATGACAAAATTTGGTTTATTTATTCGAGGTCCGCTCGCTTTTCATGAGGGCCGCTATTCATAGAAAAACCGTTATTCATTTAACACGCGTTATGAATATCGGTCCTTATAAATAGTTATGAATAGCGGTCCTTATGAACGGCGGTCCTTATGAATAGCGAGGAAATTGTTCGCTATTTAGAAGGACCGCTATTCATAAAAAAACGCTATTCATTTAGTCACACGTTTTGGATAGCGGTCCTTACGAAAAAGTGGTCCTTATGAATAGTGGTCCTTATGACTAGCGAGGTTACCCAATTTATTCCACAATCACTAATGGAACGAATTACACCAAATAGATTCAAAAAAAAAATTAGACATATCGTTTCATCAGCCTATTGTTTATAGTCACAGTAGTGGATTCGGAATATGTATTGTTAATAATGTTACTAATTAGTAAGATTATGAACATGATAGTTATTGTTTTATTATTATCATCATCACTATCATGGTTCGCACTGTTATTTCTTATTAAGGATGACAGCAAAGTTTTGTCCTTCGATATGCACCACTAACATTCATCACCGTCATAATAATATCCCGTTGGTTTTGTTAATAATTGATTGATTGATTGAATTTGTTTTCCTTCATTTTTAAATGTATTTATTTTGATATATTTATTTATTTAATATTATTATTCTTGTATCATCACTACTATCATTATTATTATTATTATTATTATTATTATTATTATTACGATTTGGAGAGTACCTCCCCCCCCCCCCCTCCCGTTTTTTTTTTAAATCTCCAATCTCCCCCCCCCCCCCCCAAAAAAAAAAAAAAAAAAAAAAAAAAAAAAATGAAGTGATCAATACACACCCGCCGGTGCACCAGCAGTAAGTGGTTGTGCAACTGCACACTGAACGGCCCTTCCGCGCCAGAGACCATCATCGTGGCATTCCCAAACAAACCAATCAGAGCCAAAGTTACATGTAATGTTTACGTCGTCACCAATCTTGTAGCGAGGTTTGAGATTCTCAATTGATGATACAGCAGGTATGATTGGTGGATTGCATTCTATATCAAAATAAAAAAGTGGTCAAAACAAAAAGCAAACAACGTTTAACGAAAAAGGTAGCTAAAATACTATTCCGGTGACGAAACGGTGTAGAGTAAGGATCAATAAACTTTAAAATTACTCTGCAGTGGTGAAGCGACAGGGGGTACGGGGGCACGTGAAGATTCAAGAACGAAATAAAAAAGAGAAAGAAGACAGGGAAAAAGAGAACAAGGAATGGAGAAGGGAAAAAGGAAAACAAAAACAGAAAAAGAAAGGATACCCTCCCGCACCCCCAATCAGTGGCCTTGTGAATATCCAATTCATTTTCCGCGTAAGACGGGTGCCAGCCCCCCACCCCCCCCCCCCCCCCAATGATACCAGTGCACCCTCAATAGTTGGACTCACGCTACGCCACTGTTTTTCAGGATCGAGGTTGAACAGTGCTATCCTAAATTGAAAACATCAGGTTGTCACTAGGTACTTTTTCTTTAAAAAAAGAATATTTAAAAATACCGAAGCTAGAACCGGTACTTAAAGAAAAGCAAAAACAACAAATAACCGAAGTAAACAATTGATAAAAGTTAGTACAATTAGTACTGGCGCGTCATGCATTTCAGTTTCTTTCATTATTCTTAAGAAAATGATTTTATACATATATTTTTGAAGAACAGTATTTTTTTTTTAATGTGAAAAGCCATACCGATGACTGGGTCAGGGCAAACAACACTCTGTCCACTCCACATCCCATTATTTTTCAAATGCAAAGGCAACTTCAGAGTTTAATATGGAGCACGATGAAGTGAATTGCTTACAATAGCACGTTTCGATATAATGGTGCTTCCTTTTATTTTAGTTTAATTCATAATTCTTAAAGGAGAACATATTATATCCTCTAACACAATACAATGCTCTATTGTCTGTGTTTTCCCCGATAACTAAAAAAATATATTAATACTGAAAAAAAAAAACCAAAAAAAAACTCTTAAGGAATACCTATGACTGGGTCAGGGCAAACTACATTCTGTCCATTCCACGTCCCATCGTTACATATCAACTCAAATGAACCATCATCCTCGTTACATGTCACGTTTATTGGGTCACCGTCCTTATATGTAAGGCGAAGATTCTGAATCGTTGAATCATGGGGCACTGCTGGAGCACTGCAGTACGCACGGCGAGGTGGTGCAGCAGCTGGGAAGAAGAAAAACATACCTTATATACAAAGTTCAGTGCTTACAGTTTGACATCTAAACCATAACTTGAGGGTTATTTTCATTAATGCTTCTAGTAATGTAGGGTTTTCTGAATATTTTGGTTATGACAATCTGTAGGTTTTCTGGTGCACATACAAAAAATGATCAAGAAAATAATGAGGACTTTGTAGAGATATAAATAATGAATCGAGTTGAAAGTGAAATACAACAACTTAACACATAGATTTAGTGGATTGAAAAAAAAGAGAGAGACACACACAAAAAAAACACAACATAATCGTAGCTTCACGATCATCCTTCCATCCTATTCAATGGTTCTGAATTTATCATTAGGTATGATCATCATTTATTTATGAATAATATTTATTAAATATAAATGTTCATCAAACGATATCTCGTACCCGCTGCTGCAGGCTTTGGACAAGACACAACTGGACCACTCCACAGCCCTTTGTTATGGCATTGAAGGGTGAACATAGTATTACTAGCATCACACGTTACATTCACTCTGTCTCCGAAGTTATAATTCAGACGAAGATCTTCTACAGTAGAATGGTGGGGAACATATGGAGCACTGCATGGTATGGAACCTGTAGGAGTGTTGAAGAGAATAACAAGACCTCTCATCAAAATTCATTTATCCGATATACATAACAAATAAATAAATAAATGGGTAAATGGGAGGATCAATACACTAGACTACTTTTTAAATCATTAAAATCATTAAAACATAAAAAAACATCAATAAGGGAACAAAATAAAGATTGAAGCAGAAACATGTAGTTGCCGATTAGAAATATTTATCACGAATATCAAAGGCTATGTACGCTCCTGATCGGAGCATTCAGCATGTCACCCTTGAATTTGTCCCTGGCATTCCCGGGCAGCTGTGGCTGGCAGTAGAGGTCCCATCTCAGTAACATTAGCTGCGGTCACCTTGTCTAACTTGAGAAAAATTCAACTCTGCTCCCCCCCCCCCCCTAAAAAAGAATGAAAAAGAAACAATAAAATACCAAATGAAAATACGCACAATATAGATCACAAAGTTGACTCATTTTAATATTTTCTTGCTAAACGCTTCATTTTCAGGACTTTTTAAAATTAAAGTTGATCATATTTTTCTCGCGACGAAAAGATGACCACAAACTTAAAAAACAATCAATTAGTTAGCTAATGAAAATTCAATAGTAAAGAAAACCAATCACTCACCACGCCTCTCCTAATGAAAAATGGTATAAATATAAAATCATTTAAACAGCTAATGAATATTCACCAGCAAAAATGCCAATTACAGAAACTGTCTCACCAAATGCCACCGTGTACAGTGTGAATGGCAAAAAAGTGTTTCAGGAAAAGTGGGTTAAGTGTGTCAGAAAAAAGTAAGTCATCACATGAAAGCATCCATATTGTCCGCTTAAGAACATGCTTTTCCCTTTCTTTTCCTTCTTTCTCCTTTTCCATGTACTTATGGAATTTCTTTTTGCTATAATGAATATTGATAATTTATTTAAAACCATGCACTACACAAAATCATTGATATTGAACTAATACCCCAGTTCGATCAAACGTATTCTGCATAATTTTGTTCATATGTTGACAACCCAAAAATATATTTATGAGTCTTTAATTTATATTTATTGTACTATATGACGAAATTTGTTGGTAAAGTTAACGCAATGACCTTATTACGTTTTGGACGATTTTTTAAAGGTGTGAGATGGTGTGTGGTTGAGATAACTTCGCGGTTGAGAATTTGAACGTTTATTATGCCCTCTCTGTCTATAGAACCTCTGATGAAGCTCAGCCATTTTATCATTTTAACCTTTTTACCATTTTACCCGTATATAATAATAACTATACGCAGGGATGACTAACAGGAAAAACGATATTGATGAAAACCCTTTTTGCGATCATAAATTAGATGAGCCCGTTAAAATATATATTTTTTTTTGTTTATTCATCGCAATTTACAATATATTTCGACGGACGTCCCAAATAAAATTAGAGTTATTAAAGAATGAAAAAAAAAACCAAGATTACCAAATGTCATGCATGTTTCAGGAGACTAACCAGTGGCACTTGACATGTTGCAGTATAAAATAACATTATATGCATAATTTTTTTGGCAGTGCATATCATACCAAAAAAATTGTCCCTCAGTAAGTTGTCATATTTTTGGTGATTTTTAAGTAGCCATACTATGGATCAGTCAAATGCCTCACCTGGTTTGTGGCATCCAAAGAATGATTGGAGTTTGTTTGACATTGTTTGAAACGTACAGGTTGGTAGTGTGCATATCAATAGCACAAGTTTTAACTATGGTCATACGGTATGAAATATTGTATTGAAAGCAATTCCACTTTAATTCCTGACAATATAAATGAGCAGAAGCCCAAATAGGTTTTAGTCATATTTCTTTGATTTTACAATAGAAATAACCAGATACTAGCCATTCTAATGATATGAAAACCAAAAATCGCATTGCTACATGGAAATTCAAATTCAAACTTACGTAGAGCCGTTGTAAGATATCATGCGGAAAGCTGTTGCCAAGGCACTTACGAGTGCCAGCTTCATTTGTTCTTATGTTGCAGATGTGTGCACGAGAATTCATCGACTACCATAAATGGAACATTTTGATATCTCACGCATGAAACAGTATTGCTACAAACAATATGAAATCCCGTCCGATGTTTTGCCAACATTGCCCGGAAAGTACACTGACACGACTATTAGTTTAACTATACATTTGATATTGGCATATACCCAATTATCCCATCGTTACTTTAATCAATTCGAATGCAATGTCAAGTTGACTGAACACAACATTAACGTAACAAAAGAGGAAAAAGTTTATGAGTATACCTTATAAGTTCAATGTTTTTTTCTTTATTCTAGCCAATTTCGTCTTTTCAAACAAGTATTTTTTTTCAATATGAACGACTGATCCATAACGAATTTCCAAATGTAGCTTCCCATATCGTGTTGGATTAAAAACATTGGCATAATTTCAACCGAACCCTAGGATATATTTTTAAACAGCCATTTTGTCTAAATCTAACAAACGTCTCACCTGGTTTGTGGCATTCGATAACTTCTTGGTATCTGTTTGACTCTGAAGAAAACGAACAACCTTGGTGGTGTGAAACTCAGTAAGTGCACATTATCCTTGTCATGGTGCGCGCGGTGCTATATTATTATTATATCCAGTTGTTTCTATTTATACACATGGACTCGCTGATGAACAGTTTAATCTTTATGAACGAAATGTTTTTTTTCTACACTTGAGCCCATTTTGGGCCTACACAAACCATCATATTGATAAAATTTCCTTCTTAAAAGGTGATAAATTTATTTTCTTCTTGTTATCAAGTGAGGACGTCAATCTTGTTTAGACAAGTAGAAAACAATACGTCTCTTTAAATGGTCATGATTCTGACTCTAATTTCCTTAATTGCGGAGTTCCCCAAGGTAGTCTTCTCGGCCCCCTTTTATTTATTTTTACCTCAATGATTTTTCCCGATCATCTGACGTCTTATCATTTATTCTCTTCGCCGATGACACTAATTTGTTTCTCTCGCATGATGACCCCCTTTCATTAGCCGAAATTGTCAATAATGAATTAATTAATGTTTTACAATGTATACAAGCAAATAAATTGTCTTTAAATTTCCCCCAAAACAAAGTACATAGTGTTTAGTAATTCTATCCATTCATTACCGATAGACATTCTTTTTGGTGATTCTATATTGGAATGCGTATCTTCTATTAAATTTCTTGGGGTAATTGTTGATAATAAATTACTTTGGAAAAATCACATTGATAATATCTGTAAAATAATATCTCGAAATATCGGTGTTTTAAATAGGGTTAAAAAATATCTTCCCTTATAATCTCTTTTGACACTTTATTCTTCTATGATATTACCTTACTTAAATTATAGTTTATTGGTTTGGGGTACGGCTAGCAAACGTTTTTTTAAATAGATTACTTTTATTACAGAAAAGGGCAATTCGGATGATTACTAACTCTCATTGGCTTTTCCACACTGACCCTTTATTCTTTAAAAATAAAATATTAAAAATTGATGATTTATATTCATTTCGATTGGGACAATTCATGTACAGTTATGTTAAGAATAATTTACCCTTTCATTTTCAGGATTTGTTTTTGAAAAATGATAAAGTACATATTTATTCCACAAGACAATCCGACGAATTTCATTTACCACGGTTGAGAACTCAATTTGCGCAAAATACTTTTTTATGAGGGCCACAAATTCTGGAATAGTTTAAGTGATGACATAAAAAAACTCTCCGTCTCTTAATTCATTTAAAAGGAAATTAAAATTAAGTTTGTTGCAAACGTTTACTATATATGTTTTTATTAGAGGTTGCCCCTTTTTCATTAATCTCACAATATGTGCGCTTATCTCTAATTGATATTCATTTTAAATCACTGTCTGTCTCTCCTATACGCTTCATTACTTTCTTTACCATGCAGCTGTCCCTCTTTTAATTGTATTGTCCTGTCCTGTCCAGTCCTGTCCCGCCCTTTCCTATCCTGTTGTATTCTGATCTCATTGTTAATTGTCCTACGTCATGTTTCTGTTGGTGAATATCCTTAATCAGTAGTTTATATTAACACATACAATTACTGAAGTTGTAGTTTAGACATAATTTTCTTTTTTTACTATGTTTAGTATTAAAGGTAATATTATTTAGAGGGTTCCACAATCTACAAGCAATGCTTTTCAGTGGATCCCTCCATTTCGTCAGAAAATTTTCAACAGGGTACATTCCTTTGATTTCTTGTACAATAATTTTACATAATGAATTTCGTGATGTCAACAAAAAGTCACTCCGATATTTTATTCTGTTATACTTTATAAAATATTGTATGATTCTGATGAAATGAAAAATTAAATTGAATTGAATTGAATTGAATTGAATTGACAAGGAAGCGGTGTCAGTAGGGATGAAATTGAAGATACAAACCCCGCCTCTATCATAACAACAATGGCAATAAAAAAACTAAGATTAAATTATTAAATGAATTCACAATTCATGTAAAGGGTAAGAATATGAGTCAAAGGGAAAAAATATTGTTTCTTTAAATAATTTCATATCTATATGTTTATCACGCTTCTTCGTTAGTTTCATTTGCTACAAACCTATGGTTATTTAAATTAACATACCACTCTATTTAGAATACTTCACCCATATCACTTCAGAATTTTGTTATGGTCAGAATGTATTAATCAGCTTTCCCTTCCCAAATTGGCAAATATAATTATATATAATTCGTACTCCTACATAAAGGAACCAATGTAAATGAAAATTGCAAAATTTAACATAAAATTTGCCAATTCGCCCGAGCACATAGTATTTATATGTATTTTACACTAAGTTGCCAATTTAGAGACTTTAACGATTACCTACAATTAAATCGCTCTAATTCAAGAACGGGGCAACACGCTGCAAGTACTATTGGAATATCATTTCGGATCAAAAGATACTTCAAAAGCAGTCACTAAAAGGAGACATTGAACTGCTATGGGTTAAGAAGGCTCCAATCCATTATGCTGGTAATCCAATGCATTATGCTGGTAATCCAATCTTGAAAACTTTATTTCAACATTAAACGAAAATGTTTTCGTCATTTCTATCATGACTATCGTAAATGTTCCATTTTCTAGAAACCCAATGCAAATTAGCTGTCAATTTTAAAATGTGAGAGGGCATTTTAAAGTCACATAGTAGTGGGTTCCCAATGATGAGAAATGCGACACAATTCGGGTATTTACATTATAACTGGTGGTGTAAATCACCGAGAGTTTACTTCACTTTTAATGACAGGCAGTGCTTTGTTCCCTCCTCCTACTACATCATCATAGATCTCCCCAGCTCGAGTAATTCTATGGTGAAACAGACTCATGGTCATACCCATCTCCCTGGTTTCGCTGCCTGGCTGGAAGACCTCACTCATTAGTAATTCAACCAAAATATGGTGTCAGTGAATTATGACGCAATGCACAAGGACACGACTCAGTAGCTTTAAAAGGGTAATCTTAGTTAGCTGAGTAGGGGTAACATTCGAAAAATTATCTTTATTATTATTTTTGTAAGAGTGCAGACGTCTTTAGAAACCATGAGATTCGAGCATTTTGAAATTTTAATTTGTTCATCCAAACGCCTCACCTGGTTTGTGGTATCCGACGAAGATGTGCCATTTTCTGTGTAATTAAGGTGTACATTCGGAGGTATCAAAACCGTAAGGACAATCAACCACTTTTGTCATGTCGATCGCGCTGGTATATTCAAAGGTATCTTACCAATACTGTTCACCGATTCAAGTTGATTATGCCTATACGTTTAGTTTATAAGGGAGTGTATAATCAATAAGAAAGAACAGGTTATCCCAACTGCCGTCTGCTAGCTTTACCGTTACCCTTTTATTGATAATTGAAGTTGTACAGTTTCTCTCATACAGCAGTAAAACATTAAAGACAAAAAGAAACACCACAACAATAATCAACAACAAAAACGTAATATATACTTATTTACAGCTCAAAACAGCTCAATGTTATAGTATATGGCTACAACTCTTATTATCTCGGATAAAAAAAATGTATATATATCGAGCGGATCGGACCCTATATCGGAAGGGAAATACGGCTTAAGAACAGTTATAAACGAATATGTATTACAAGTTAAGATTTATGAGCCCCATAATATTTATCAAACGCTTAACCTGGTTTGTGGTATCCGACGAATATTCAGTATTGGCTGTTTATTAAACATGTAAATTTTGAGGTGGTTACGACCATAAGATAACTGAACACTCTGGTCATACTGCTCGCGCTGGCATATTCAAAATTATTCTACCAGTTACATTCCCCATGTCCAAGTTGATGAAAGAGGTTTATAAACTATATTAGTGTATACTAATGCCAGTCAAAAGATGTGGGTGGTGCCCACCGCTTTCTGCAACTTAAATTTTGTATCGGCCTATTTTCTTACTCTTACCATTGAACATGGAAATTATAGTGTGATATATTAAAAAATATATATATATAAATTATAAAACAAGTTGTTTGCTAATTATATCTGTCTTCAACATTCTGCACAATATGTCCACCTTTTACTGGCAAAGATAATTGCAAGATGATGATTCATTTTAGCAATACGTTTTGAAGTAAGTCTGCAGCTCGTAATGCAATGCCCCAGATGGGAAAATGGTGTGGGGTTGGGAAGGGTGGGGGGGGGGGGGGGGGGGGGGGGGGGGGGGGGGGGGGGGGGGTGTGAGATGTTCAAAGTGAAATGTGATTCTTATTATACATTTTTTGTGTATTTTCACTTTGTAGTATCCGATGATATTTGATATTTAAGTTTCTGATGAAAAATGTATATTGCTGGGTTATTGAATATTGTATGGACAATCGAGCTCTCTTTATCGATCGCGCTGGGATATTCACAATTATCTTACTAGTTAAGCTCCCCCAGTCCAATTTTTCAAATAAGGTTTGCTTATGAATTTCATTACAGTGAAAATAAAAGGAACGGACCACTACTTTAAGTGCCGTCTTCCAACCTCAACTTTACCCGAGAAGTATCATTATATTGAAAATGTGAAACAAATTGTTAAGGTTTTGGGATGAACAGTTTGTTCCACCTTTTTACATCAATTTCTACTAAACGAAACAGTAAACGTTTTTCATTTAAGTTTATTTTGTGTCTTTCCCACAAAGTTCACTGAACTACGAATTTACGTGATGCATATAGATTCACTGCTATAGTAGTTTAGTAAATATAGAACGTAAATGTAAGAATTCTAAAGGCTCTTTCCACGTTGTAGTAAATTGGAATTAGTATTAAAATCTATAAGCTGAAAATCGCGTTTTGGGTGGGGGGGGGGGGGGGGGGGGCTGTAGATGATTCAAAAGTAACGTTTAAAAAAATGTCAGTCAAACACCTCACCTAGTTTGTGGCATCCGACATATGCTTGAAATTTGTTTGAATATGGATTAAACGTGCATCTTTTGTGGTGTCAAAGATCATAAGCACACCTAGTCACTAGAGTCATAGGGATCGTGGTGTTAACATGTGCCATTTCACCATGTTTCTAATCCTCAAACGCAAGTTAAAGACAAGTAGGTGGGATGTGCTGATTCCTGTCTTTGTATTATTTACACATTTCACTTAAACGGAACGCCCTTGAGGTTATCTCACGGTCAACACACCATTACGTAGTCGCAATGATAATGACAGTGGTGTGGACCGTTTCAATTGCTTCACCATTATTGTAGCATTAGACGATGAGATAGTCGCATAGATGTGGGGGAAATAATGAAAATGGCTGAGAGAGTATGTGTGAGAGCGAGAGAGAGGGAGAGAGGAGAGAGAAATGAATGACGGTGATGGTAATGATGCTGCTGCTGCTGCTGATTTAAATGGGAGAGGGGGGGGGGGGGGGGGATGTGCCAAACCCAACACCGGTCCTTGTTTAATTTGATCACAAGCAGTGCCATTTATCAACTAAATGGTATATATATATATGTATATATATATATATATATATATATATATGTGTGTGTATATATATATAGATGCGAAGATACCCAACTTCAACATTTCGACGGCGTCTCGGTAAATTGTATATACATGTACACTAGTCACCCTCAACGAAACTTCACTTTCGAACCTGAAGAAGGCCGTGAAGGCCGAAAGCTTGGCCCAATAAAGTTGAAGTTCAGCTACGTCCTTTGTCTCCTGTCTCATCAATCCTCACGCTATATATATATATATATATATATATATATATATATATATATATGTATATATATATATATAAAGAGAGAGAGAGAGAGAGAGAGAGGCAACAAAATAAGTACACCTGCAGACGTAGCTGTTGGTACCACGCTTTTAATAAGCTTTCGGGCACTTAGCCCTTCTTCAGATCTATACGAGTAGGACAGAAACAGCAATAAGGATAACTAAGGTATTTGAAGCTTGGTACCAACAGCTACGTCTGCAGGTGTACTTATTCTATCGCCACTTTATACTTAAAGTAGAACACTGATGATTTTAAATATTGACTTAATACTTATTATTGCATAGATGGCATAAATTAAACAAGGTTATCCAAATTTAAAGCTTGGAAACATTTGAATTAATGATTATTATCAATTATAAAACGGTAAAAATACAGCCCCCGATATAGCAGCTGAAAAGCTCCTTGAACGCTTCTGAGATGTGTGACGACACAAGAGGGGCGAGTCCTGTCTAAGCAGACGATGTCCCATAACATTATACACATTTTTCAGTGCCTGTTTTGTCATCTCCTCTTCACTTATTTCTCTTACTTGACTAGCGTCAGTCTTAATGTTAGTCTGTTGCCTCACTCTTAACTTCGTGTATGGTGGTATTATTTTGATGAAAAATGCAGCGTTAAAAAAATAAAGGAATCAGTCACTTGTAAACAAAATAAGACGCCATTGTATTCTCAGCTGCTTGCACCGCGGCATGTTCGGCGTTTCAAGAGGGAACGAATACCATCCAGCTATTATTCGCAGGGCTTTTCAATTTGAAAATGGGGTTTATTTCATTGATCATTGACCCTTCTCCTGTGTATTTACAATCAAACGGTTTTAGTTATCAGAATAAGTTCACTTTCCCTTTTAGAATGGTGTGAAATAAGGTCATGTTTAAATGTACCAAACTCTTTATAATTTGATAAATAATTGCATTGCAATTACGTTCATTCATTATAGGACGTCGTCTGCTTAAGCAGGATCGATCCCTCGTATGACGACATCAAAACATCGCTATATTTCTGGCGAATCCTCGGATATTCCACATGCTGAGAAGAGCTTTTATTTATGTTGTTTTTATAATCATCATATACGCAGTTGACATAAAACTTATACGATTGCCATCTGTAAGCTTCCCAATTTCTAGTGATACATTAATTGCCATATTTGTGATTTTCTTGAGTGTTCTACTTTAACACTACCCCACCATGTTAAAGAGTTTGAGCCAATTGTTCTTATATATACATATATATATGATATAGATACCATACTTTGTTGTTGTTGGGGTTTTTTTGTTTCGTTTTTTCTTGTTGATTACTCGCGAAAGTTGATTACTTCCACGCCGGGTGAGAGTAAACTTGCATCATGTAAACTTGTAATCATGCAAATTCAGTATGCAATATATGTTTTTGTATCAACACTTTATCTACCGTTTTATGCCATGTACGTGTTATATTAACCGGTTAAAATGAAAAATAAAAACTTCGCCTTTTATTGAAACGTCTCACCTCGTTTGTGGCATCTGACGACATTTCATGGTGAATATGAAACATGTAGCTTCTGTCTTTCTGGGCTCCAAAGCACAACTCGTCACGAATGTCATACTGAACGTGCGGCTATATTTAATTGTTATCCTCCATTGAAGCTCCACATATGGCTTTAGGATGGCAGACCACCGAGGAAGCTCCACACCAAAGGGAGAAATGTAACGTCCAAACTACAACTTTAACCTCCAAATTGTATATCAATAAGGCCTGAATACTGATCAGGTCCGCCGATGAGTTGCACACTTGTAGTTTTCCAAGAAATTCTCATATCTTATATGCTTTGTAGGCAATGGACAATTTAATTTGAATATAAACTTCCTTCATGAAATACCTCATTGGTTATGTTATAAATACAAAAATATATATAACATGAAAGGAAATGAGAGTTACCAAAACTGTTGTATATGTATTTCCTTACAACTGTTTATAATTATTCTAATGTATACATGTATCTCAAATGCTGAGGCATGCGCTTGTCTTTTTTCAAACTCACCTGCCCCCGACAAAGGAATTAATTAATAAGGTTGAAGAGGTTGAAGATTTGTCAATCTGTCGGTCAATGGAATCTGGTGTCGCCGAAACCACTGGCCCGTCTCCGTGGTCTAGTGGTTCAGGCATTATCGTTCTGTGCCAACGACCAGGGTTCGATTCCCGGTGGAGACATTTTTTCAACCCTTGCAAAAAAAAAATCAGAAAGAGAGAACATCTCTGGGGAACTTTGATTTAAGTTACGCAACCATTATTCTCTCATTTCCTTTCACATTGTATTCCCACGAGAGTTGCCAAAACTGTTGTATATGTATTTCCTTACAATTGTTTATAATTATTCTAATGTATACATGTATCTCAAAGCATTCGCTTGGATCCAGCTGAGGCATGCGACTTGTCTTTATTCAAAACTCACCTTTGAAAAAAAATCAAAAAAGGGAGGACAGCTCTGGGGAACTTTGATTTAAGTTACGCAACCATTATTCTCTCATTTCCTTTCACATTGTATTTATTTCCCACGAGACTGTTGCAAATGTATTTCCTTACAGTTATATATAACATATAAATATGGTGTCGAAAACCCCAAACATTGATTATTGCAAATGCATGATCGAAATTAATCACTTATATGATATTGCAAGTGTTGACAATGTCAGCGTTATGCAACATTTATGCATTTGTGACCCTCCACCAAAAAAATACCAATAAGTCGAAAATTTGAGTTTTAAAAATTTCAACATAGTTTGAAAGCTTAGATTCTAAGCTTTAAAATGATATATAACTTGTCTTGTATGGACTAAGCAAACCCTTGTAAATTACAATGAGAATGTCGACATGTCAGACAGGCTAATGACCAAAACAATAGAGAAAATGGCTCTAAAGAAGAGTGACAATTTAAGATCGCCTAATCTGTGTCCTATTGTTTGTCGCACAAAAAAATGAGTAAAAACTCCCTAGCATACACTGTGAAGTACTAATTGCATTGGCTTGAAACTGTTTATACCCTCAGAACAGACATATTTCTTTGTTTTTTTACATTTTGAATATCAGACAGTGCATAGTTTTTAAGCTATACAAGAAAAGCGATGTGAAGTACAATCCCAGCAAGTTGGCACACAGAGTTTGAATGTCAAGGAAAACATGGTTATTTTGAATGAGAGTAAAAACATATTTCAACAAGGTATTTGAAAGGTATTGAAATTTTGTCAGATGGTAGACTAACAAATGAACTTTCAGAAAATAAAAAAAAACTTAAAATCAAAATTTCCACCCCAGACCACATTTTACAGCTGTTTACTCTTAAACTCCCATTGCGACTTATTGGCCTTTTTGTGGTGGAGGGTCACATTTATCATCTAATGATTATTAATTATCATTCGATACAAGTATGATAACCCCGAGTAAATAATGGGACTTACAAACTTCATCTGTAAACAAACTGAATACCGATCAGGTCCGTGTATGAATCGCATATCCGCAGCATGAGTTTTCTTCCTTTTATTTTAATCAATATTTCTAAATTCTCTAATCCTAACTATTTATTACAAGTCAAACATTTATTTTTTAATCCAGCATAGTTTAATCATTTATCAAAGCAATCGTGTTATAAGTTATGTCAATAAAGTATTATACATTTTTTATTTGTTTTATTTTATTGAAAGCAATTCAGCCTATTCTGATTTGTGGGTGTATGAAATCATGGACGTCGATATTATATCCATGATTAAATAGACCGTTCAAATGTGATGTAGAGAGAGAGAGAGAACTATTAAAATTAACAAACTTTCACCTAATGAAAAGACAAGACCAATGTATCTTTCTTATATATCTTTCGAGTATTATACAATCTTCTTTTAAAACAGCTGAACTCCTCACCTGGTCTATAAACATTTCGATCTACTTGAGGTTTTCGTCTCAGCATCGAAAACCCTTTTGCCGACCGAACTGTTTGTCGAGAGGATTTCCATGGTTTAACGAGGGTGGGTGACAGTTCTTAACTGATCATCGACTGATTAGTGCTCGTCGACCATCTTCAGACGGATTTGGGTTAAACAAGGAGGTCGACGATTGATTTCCAAATTTAAAGCGATCGGTCGCTGATTAATTCTCCAACGTTAACCTCACACCGTCAACCAACAATTACCAAAACCACCCCTAAGTCATTTTGATTAAATCCACTTAATTGGGATTTTGATTGTATTGCCTTTTGAAAAAAAGCGTTTTGTTTATAAAAGACATGACTGAATGTATGGATCACACATTTCGAATGCATCGGTCTATTGAAAAATATTATTCATGTATTGTAAGAAGACGTGACCTATTCATCGTCACCTATTATAATCCTTCCTAGGCTCAGGAGACGCCAAATAATGATGATGATGATACTAATAATGATAATATTAATAATGACCAGGCATAATTTAATTTATGCATGTTTGGGCCAATGATTCACATCCCCTCGCTTTATTGCATCACTGCCGTTAGAATATTGACCATTAATCCCCGACAAGTTGTTAATAATCGAAGATTAATCATCCAACAACTGCAGACCATTATCTGACATTCCGACGAGCCGTCGCCAATTAGTCTTTGATGATCGGACAATGTTCGTACGACAATCGGAGATTCGCCCAGAGCCCAGGGGCTCATGGAAAAAATGATATGTTTTTAATTATAGAGATAAAGAGAAAGCTAGTAAAGCCTAACGAAGCAAAAGAAAGAAAGAAGATGAACAAGACGAAAATAAAATGTAAGCCAGAACGACGAAACATTTTTGCACATCATCCGCATGATAAAGACTAAGTTCTTCTATGTGTCATTTGCCATTTTGACCTCTACCTAGCCTGTGTACTGATCAGTTCCGCGGACGAGCCGAATATTGTTATTATTCGGTATTACACAACTCACTTCCGGATGCGAATTCGGAACCCCAAACCTATCACTAATTCCAACCCTAACCTTAACCCTAAATCTAACATCAAACCTAACCCTATACCTAGCCCTTCAGCCTAATAGCCCAACCACTGGAGTAGAAAAAAACGTGCTGAAAAAGGTGGAAGGGGGGGGGGGGCATTGACCTCGACGAGATTAGCTCTTATCCTATACCAAACTCTAATCCTGGATCATCATTTGTAATACAATAATTTGGTTACTAATTAATATTGGTATGTAATTATGATGACGTTAATTACGTGGTGGGCGGCAGCGGGCTAAAGTAAGGCTTGAGATTTGATATCAATAATGTCATTGACCAAAATGAATTTGAATTTGAGTCCCTTTTTAAAATGAAATAACAACGATCTAACTGATTCGCCTCACCCCAAAAAAATAATCCATGCCCTTATTGGTTCCTTATACGATCTACCAGCTCTCGGTTGAGCCTGTATACACCTATCGTACTCAACGTAAAGGTTTTTCATGTTAGCTTAATACATTACAATGAACCTATTTACATACTGTACAGCGAAAGATCGTTGACTGCTGCATCTAATTTTTTAATTTTTTTTCAAATCAAGATTTATTGTTATCTCAGTCTTTATTCATCGCAAAAATGTGAGAGACGCCTATATTCACATGCCTAATCAGTATCATCAAGTTTCACTTTGCAAGTGCCTGCTCAGAGGCATTCTTAATTCTTTAAATGACACGTCCCCCTGGTTTTATGGAATCCGGCAATATCCGTGTCCTTAAGGGTTGTAAAGCTAACCTTCAGTCTTAGTTGTGTGATATTCCGAATGACACTACTCCACTGGAGTCATTTTATGTGTGGCGCCATGGTCATACTTCTCATCGTTGCAACCGTTTTTAATGCCGCGACGACATAATAAGGATAAAACGAAAAGTTCGCTGAGTAATTGATCCGGTTATTCCAACTGTTATCTAAAAGCTTGACATGGACGTAGCCTAAATACTGATCAGGTCCGTAGAGGAGTTTAATACCCGCTTCACTTGGTAGTTAAATAATAACATGTTTATTGGTCAAAAAATCACATCGATATGAAACGAAAAGACGACTGTTTCCATATTATCATTGCGACGTATATATCTTGCACTTTAGAGCATTTTATGCATGCGAAAATTTGTACTTCTACATTGTTCACGGAGTGTCTTCATTTATTGTTTGTCATTTACTTTTCATCTCCGAACAGAACTTCAATATATATATGTATACTGAAATACAAAAGAAACGTCGCACATGTTCACGGAAAGGATATGCGTTTTAATCCTACACAGAAATCACATTTTGTTATAATGATGTGTTATGGACGGTCAATCTGTGATGTTAAAAAAGCATAAAATGTGATTTAACGTATCAAATTCCAATATCATGTGTAAAAGATATAAATTTGAAAAGTGCGACGTTTCTTTTGTAGTTCAGTATATATATATATATATATATATATATATATATATATTAGTGTGAGAGATATATCCTGACTTGAACGTAGTCGGTGTCTAATGATGTGTATAATATAAGCGTGAGAGATATAAATGAGACGGGACGTAGCTCTCGGTTAACCTCGATTTCCGAGAGCTACGTCCCGTATCATTTATATCTTTCACGCTTATATATATATATATATATATATATACAAATTATGTATAACAATGCGCCCTCCCGGCTATTACCAAATTGGCTTCATGGCAACACAAGGACTTGGGACCCTTGTTGTATATATTTAATATTACATTACATTATATCATCTGTTCGACCCCCTCTCTCTATGTATGTATACACACACACACACACACACACACACACAAATATATATATATATATATATATATATATATATATATATATATATATATATATAAATATATGTATATATATGTAATAACGATAGCTTAAAAACAAAAACAAACACAACGCCAAAAGCACAAAATAAAAAACAAAAAAATGAAAGAAAAGAGGACTGTTATCATATTGGCCGTTTGGCTACGCTCCTGAATGAATAAACTGTCATCATAACTCGTGAATACAATCACTGACGGTGTACTGAGGATGAAACGCAAAATCTTTCTACTGTCATTTGTAATCTTGACCTGGACGAAGCCTAAATACCAATCAGGTCCGTTGAGGAGTCTAAACCTGATTCACTTCGTAAATGATTTTATAATGTAACAAATCATGCCGAAACATGTCGAAATATCCAGTAGTATAAAACTGCTCCTATATTGGTTACGCACACACGCATCCGTATTCACATGATTACTAAAAAAAAAAAAACAAAAAAAAAAAACAATACACCGTTGCGAGGTTGAAAAATCATATTTCGTTATTTTTGCTAGCTAACTAGCAAAAGTAACTCGGTGTCCTGGCAATAGTGGAATTGGGGTGATCATTCACGAAGTATGCCTGATCATCATGATTAGTCAATTTTGCTCCTGCAAAGGAATTTTAATTTCCTAATGGGATATTTTAATGTTTTAAAGATACTAGCAAAGCCTCTTGAAACGTTGCCTACAGTTCGTTGATATCCCCCCCCCCCCCCCCCCCCCCCCCCCCCCCCACTGCAGCCATTTCATGAGCAAGACTCTAGTCTGTTTGATGAATTTAACTCTCCATTGTCTTCAATTTCCTATTTTATGCCACTCAAAATGTTTCTCATAGAAGTTACATCATAAACATAGTGAGCAGACCATATCGGATTATTCTAGACAAGTCACGGAGGACAATCAACCTATTAGACGTTTATAGCCAATTAGGCGGTCCAAAGTTATTTTTTCCTGGGGAATGAGGGGAACGGATAATAGTTTGGAGTAGTAAATATTAGGTGCAATTGTCCTGGATATAGTCGTCCTAGTGGTGGTTGTCCAGGGGGTAAATGTCCTGAAATAATTGTTCATGAGGCAGTTGGCCAACTATTATGAATCATCATTTATAATCATTTTGCTAGTTCCATAAATAATGGACCTAATACTGCTCTTTTGCTCCTCACAGGAGCTGGTCTACTATTTTATCCAGGGCTTGATAAAGCCCCGTGGGCAAAAAGTTTGTAGATAAAATCGTCTCAACGGAGCGTTTGTGACTTATTGTAACTGCTTACTATTGATCGGATTTATTGTTAACTGTCAATAACTGGTACATAAAACGATGTTATATGCAATATGTTAATATAATTTTGTTTTTACATTTTACATTACATTTGGACATTGACCAAAAAATTATATAGTTTATTTCGTTTATTCATCGGATTACTCTCTCTTCGTATGAAATTATGTCTGAGTAAAATTAATTTCAAATCAGTATATAAGCAGAATAAAGACACAAACATGACACAAACCATATTGCCTATTTTCAAAGTCTCTTCAAATATATATATTTTTTTCAATTCAGTATTTTAAAAATGTTTCCTTGACGCATTCATGAATATGCCCATCTTTATCTTTATCTTTGCATTTTTTAGAGCACCTCATTTCATGCAAAAAAGGAAGATAAATTATTCTGATTTAAAACAAATGAAAGAAATGGACAACAAAAAAAAATGTTACAGGGAGGGAAAAACTGAAATAAAAGTTTAAACAATCCTCTTTGGGTACGGAAATCTGGACATATACACATATTTGAAAAGTTTATATTGGTTAGTCTCTTGGTAAGCTATCATGTTCCCCACTCATAAGATATGTGAAACATGTACTATTAAAAGCGAATTCATTTTTGTTTCACATTGGACAAGTGTAATAAACCGAGCAGGTTGAATTAAGAACTCGCCAAAAAATATTTCAAAACACTACTATTAAAAGAGAATTCATTTTTGTTTCATATTGGACAAGTGTAATAAACCGAGCAGGAAAATAGTAAAACATTAATTTTCCTAAATAGAATCGTGAGCTCTGGAAAAAGATGAACAAATAGTAGGTGGTCGATTTTCTCCCAAATGTTGAAATGTTATAGCTGAGACAATTTTCTATCAGATCATTTGCCATCATTTTTCATTTCGATGACGTCATCACAGTCAATTTTCAATTAAAGACGCCACGTAAGAATTTTCCCTATTTGCGTGTTATGTCTATCGAAAATGATTTTTTTTCGAATCATGAATCTACATGACCTGTTTCTCTGAGCAGTATCTCAGTTATTTTTGGTCTATCTTCTTCCAGATTGTAATGTGTTGTAGCTGAGACTATAAGCTTTTACAACTTTGGTCCCCAATTTTTTATCAGATGTCGGGATCATGCCCAATTTTTAAGTACAAAATGTGATTTGAGAATCCCGTTTTTTGTTTACGTGTTATCTCTATGAGAAATATTTTGGTATATTGGTCAAAGCACTTGCCTCCCTTATACAGATTTTTATCTTTACTACCTGTGATTTCCAGAGCAAGATCGAGTTTATTTCTTATCATTTTGATGATTCCAGAACATCACACCAGTTCTTTGGATACCTTTCTAAGCTGCTCCCAGTTTCTTTTACAAGATTATCGCACGTCCGTAACTAAACTTTATCCTTAACTTTATAAATGAGGAAAATGCAAATCCCAATGGAATGTCAATGAGAGTCCATTGGTTGATTCAGCAGAGGAGGCTGAGGGAAGAGGCAAAAGTATGTTATTGTGGTACATTTCATTTGAAACATTGTAAATTCATTTTAGTAAAAAAAAAGAAAGAAATAGAGGGCATGACTGTGTTTTAAACGTGAATTCAAACATTTCTTAACTAAATGAAACAAAAGTAATAAAACAATTAAAAAATACAAAATTGTAGGGGGTGCATGCCCTACTTAAGTTTATAAACTGGTGATATACAAGGCTATAAAAAGATCGGATTGTTTAGGAGCGCCCGTGCCCCTCAAGTTACCTGGATGTAATGGTTTGACTACATTGCGTCCCATACAAAAAGGTGAATTTGAAAAAGTTGCCAAAATAAAAAAAAAATATTCCAAAATATTTGTAGGAAATTTAGGATCTCTTATATCAAATGGCACAAAAAGAATAGCGAAATTTTCAGCTCGATTGAGCAAAAGCAACTTTTGTGAAAGGGTGCAAAATCCTTGGTTGACAAAAATTTGTATTGGTTCTGGCTGGTTCCTGCAAAGTTGAGAGTCTTGAAACGATTACGTTCATATTCTGATCATGAAAAGGCGATTTATGAAAGAATAGGCTTTGTTTTATGTATGTCCTGACATTATGCCATCCGAATTTTACTGTAAAAGCAGGTTGAATTAAGAACTCGCCAAAAATAATATTTCAAAACACTACGTAAAGTAGGTAATTGCTGATTGAAGCATTGCCATGTTGATGGGTTGCGTAAGTATTTACAGTGAACAAAACATTTTTTTTTCTTAAATTGTCTATTATTGATCAAAACATGACAAAATTAAAGCCTTTTTATGACTCTCAACTTTGCTGGTACCAGCCAAAACAAAATCCATTCTTGTCAGTTCTGAGATTTTCATTTTTTTTTATTTTACAAAAGTGGTCTTTGCTTACTCTAGCGTTAAATATTGGCCGATATTTACAGTTGTCCTCAAAATTATTCATACCCCTTGGAAAATTGGAGATTTTTGCATTTTTCGCAAAAATGAAAGGGGAACTGGATTTACTTGCACATCACCTGAATACATTTAGTTATCATCTACAAATGAATGCCGTTTCTGGTTTCAACTCATTTGCATAACAATAGAACAAGTGTGTTATCCAGATTCTGTGATGTTCAAAATAATTCATACCCTTGGTGATTTATTGCCTTTGTCGATCAACTTGAATCAAATCCTTTGTGATTAAACCTTGTAACATTTCAGTATACTGTCACAATGCTCCTGGAAGTCTCTACTGAGATTGCAGTCCAATACCTGGTATCCAATGGCTTCATTTCCTTGAGGATGTTGTCCAGAGATGCCTTCACCTGGTCTTCAAGGCATTCCTTGGATTTAAAGGAGATTTAATGTATACAAGGGGTGTAGTTATTGATTTTGTGGTTACGGGACTATGATATTAATATTTTCATTGAGCTTTTCATTTACGTAAATTTTGCGCTTACGAGGAAATAAAACACTCTTCCTGGAGAGACCTTCCCCAGAGCCTTTCCTCGTTGCACTGTCTTAGATGGGGTTTGCCCTCATTATTTGGTTCCATTCTCAATTAGAGTACTCAGGAAGGCCATGTTAGTGATGTTTAAGTCACTTCATGACCCGGATGCCAGGTCACCATTGATTACAGTATGTATCCTGTTTGCATCTTACACATCCCAAATTGACATTTTATTGTGTAAATTTCCATATGTTTGATAGTATCCTTGGTATGGTGGGTACAAGCATTGATATCACTGGGCACTAAATTTATACCATATTCCCTCAATGGTACCAGCTGCAGAGCAAAAAATGCTGCCACTTAGACGGCACGCAGGAAAATAAAGACAGTATTTAAATTTCACCAAAGTACCCACTTTTGAAGGACCTTATAGCAGGTGTCCATATCCAAGTGTGTCAGTTTGTGTAATTGAACAAACTGCTTAAAATGGCACCAACTAACATTTAGACCTCTACCATGGCCTTCCTAAACATTCTTAATGAGAATGGAGCAAAGGTATGAGGGAAAACTCACTCTCAGACAGTGCAACAGAGAAGGGCTCCAGGGAAGGTCTCTCCAGGAACAGTGATTTACTTCATCTTCATCAAACTAGCAGAATACTGAATGAAAATAGCATTATCATGGTTTCGTAACCACTAAGTCAATAAATACACACCCCTTGTATACATTAAATCTCCTTTTAACCCATGGAATGCTTTGAAGACCAGGGGAAGATATCTCTGGACAACATCCTCAAGGAAATTAAGGTATTGGGTACCAGGTATTCGCCTGCTATCTCAGTAGACACCTCAAGAAGCATTGGGACAGTGTACTGGAGTGTAATACAAGCTTTAATTACAAAGGATTTGATTCATAAATGATCAGGAAAGTCAATGAATCACCAAGGGTATGAATAATTTTCAACATCACCAAATTTGGATAACTCACCTTTTCTATTATTATGCAAATGAGGTGAAACAGAAACGGCATTCATTTGTAGATGATAACTAAATGTATTTAAGTGATGTGCAAGTAAATCCAGTTCCCCTTTCATTTTTGCAAAAAGGCAAAAATCTCCAATTTCCAAGGGGTATGAATAATTTTGAGGTCGACTGTAGGTGTCCTCTAATATAAGAGACCCTAAGCTATCCACAGGTATGATATTTTGCTTAAATCATTTGAAATATTTATTTGGACAGATGTTTCCTAACGGTTAACATTTTTTCTTGGAGGCACTGTAACTCATCATGTAACTGATCATATATTAAGTACTCAGGAAGGCCATGTTAGTGATGTTTAAGTCACTTCATGACCCGGATGCCAGGTCACCATTGATTACAGTATGTATCCTGTTTGCATCTTACACATCCCAAATTGACATTTTATTGTGCCAATTTTCATATTTTTGATAGTATCCTTGGTATGGTGGGTACAAGCATTGATATCACTGGGCACTAAATTTATACCATATTCCCTCAATGGTACCAGCTGCAGAGCAAAAAATGCTGCCACTTAGACGGCACGCAGGAAAATAAAGACAGTATTTAAATTTCACCAAAGTACCCACTTTTGAAGGACCTTATAGCAGGTGTCCATATCCAAGTGTGTCAGTTTGTGTAATTGAACAAACTGCTTAAAATGGCACCAACTAACATTTAGACCTCTACCATGGCCTTCCTAATCATTCTTAATTAGAATGGAGCAAAGGTATGAGGGAAAACTCACTCTCAGACAGTGCAACAGAGAAGGGCTCCAGGGAAGGTCTCTCCAGGAACAGTGATTTACTTCATCTTCATCAAATTAGCAGAATACTGAATGAAAATAGCATTGTCATGGTTTCGTAACCACTAAGTCAATAAATACACACCCCTTGTATACATTAAATCTCCTTTTAATCCATGGAATGCTTTGAAGACCAGGGGAAAATATCTCTGGACAACATCCTCAAGGAAATTAAGGGATTGGGTACCAGGGTATTCGCCTGCTATCTCAGTAGACACCTCAAGAAGCATTGGGACAGTGTACTGGAGTGTAATACAAGCTTTAATTACAAAGGATTTGATTCATAATGATCAGGAGAGTCAATGAATCACCAAGGGTATGAATAATTTTGAACATCACCAAATTTGGATAACTCACCTTTTCTATTATTATGCAAATGAGGTGAAACAGAAACGGCATTCATTTGTAGATGATAACTAAATGTATTTAAGTGATGTGCAAGTAAATCCAGTTCCCCTTTCATTTTTGCAAAAAAGGCAAAAATCTCCAATTTTCCAAGGGGTATGAATAATTTTGGGGACGACTGTAGGTGTCCTCTAATATAAGAGACCCTAAGCTATCCACAGGTATGATATTTGAAGTGAAATGCACTTTTGTTCTTCATTTTGCCCATTTTGTTCTTTTCTCTCGTCACTTTTGTTTTACTTTTTGGTTATTCCCTTTTGGTGGCTCTAACAGATCTTTCTATTGTATTTGTATTATTAAAATCTCGGAATATTTGCATTTCTCTCTCTGCTTTTACATTTTTAAGACAATATTAACAAATTGAAAAATATGAAGAAAAAGAAGGAGAAGAAGAATAAGAAAAATAAAAATGAATTCAAATTGACCTGCAGGGGCCGGGGATTAGCGGAACACTGAAAGGCCAGTCCACGCCAAAGTCCATCTTTGTGACATTCCCAAATGAACCAGTCAGAGGCATCGTTACATGTGATGTTAACTTCGTCTCCAATCTTGTAGTGAGGCTTGACATCCTCGATGGAAGAGACAGCCGGTATAATTGGTGGATTACACTCTACAAAGAAATCATTTTCAACATAGAAATGATTCATAGTTACTTATACGGCATGAACTGATATATCAAATGAAAACCCAACTTTAATAGTCAGTTGCTTTGATAAAAAGCAAGAATATTAGAAAACAGAGCTTTGAATGTTTGAACAAAATCTGACAAGCAATGGGTAAGTTAGGAATTTCGGAAAGCTATGATCATTGTGCATCTTGGAATTAGCTGAATCGGTAAGGTCACCTTGGTGTAGCGACGGACATCTCTCCCATTTTTCTAACCCACAAAATGAAATCTCAAAAACATGAATCAGTAGGATTTTGTCTTTTAGAAGAAAATATGTATATATTTATGCTATTTACAATTCATTTTGAGTACTGCTAAGAGCAGAGGGACAAGGCACTTGGGAGAAAAAAGGAAATATATGACAAATGAGTGACCGGTAATACGTCACAATCGACGAACCGAATTTGTAATTTGAGTTCGCATACATCTAATGATCTCACTTTTCAAACATTCATAACTTTCTTATTCTTTGTCCGATTTATTTCACACTTTCAACTTCCCGTTTCCTTTATTTCACAGCTTTGACACAAATCGACTTCCTTTAATAGGTTTTACGGAGGCAAAAAGAGAAATATGTAAAATCCTATTGTAGGACATTTTCTTGAAGACAAACAATATTGTCTAGCAGGAGCTAATAACTATTAATGCATCACCATTTGGGATGATTAAACATAATTAGAATATGCTATTTCATTAGATACGAAATTATTTTTCTATTGTAAATGACGTAAAGTGGCTTAATAATAAGCTATTTTGTCAGGAAATTTGCAGGATATTGTTACATTGTAACATAAGTAAGTGCATATCGTGTCTATCATATTTCATTTCCAAACTTAAGAAGAAGTAAAATATTGGGCTGATAATTACAATCCCTAAGTGGTATTCATCAATACAGTGCAAAGTTCTACGAAAATAATGAGGCGAAGCTAAACTTAGGTTTAAGTAAAATTTTAAAAACGAAATATTGTTCGTCCCAAAATCACGATCGATACGATACCTGTGCAATCATTCGTAATTTATCTAGCAATACCTATAACTGGATCAGGGCACACTATGTTTTGTCCACTCCATATTCCATCGTTGCAATTCAAATCAAACCAATCAGGACCATTGTTACATGTCACATTTAAGCTATCCCCGTCCTTGTATGATAGACGAAGATTCTGAATGGTTGAATCAGGAGGCACTGCTGGGGCACTGCAGTAGGCGTGGGAAGGAGGAACTGCGAAGAGGAAATGACAATCGGGATGTGATTCGATGAGAAAAAGGGAAAAATAACACCCTCTTATTCATATTCAGTCGTTTACATTGTCTAATTTCGGTTTGGATTCACATTTTAATGCAAATTAGTTGATACAGAAAATGGGTTCATTTTAAATTTTACGACTTTTCGAAGAAAAATGAACATGTTTAAATTTATATTAAATTTCACAACAACACCGGAAATAAGTAAAATTTAATACCTACAAGTATTTCTTTTTATCTATGGGATGCATTACGCCTTGTTAGACTTAAGTTTGTCAAACAGATTTTTCAGAGAAGTCGGATATTTTTCAACCATTATATCCTACATCGATAATCATAGTTGATATCTTAAAATAAAACAATTACCCTCAATCGGTTCGGGACAAGATACGACTGGTCCACTCCACAACCCTTTGTTATGACATTGAACGGTGAAGATATCATTGTTGGCATCCCACGACACATTCACTCTGTCACCGAAATTATACTTTAGACGAAGATCTTGAACAGTAGCACGGTGGGGAACATATGGAGCACTGCAAGGTATGGAACCTGAAAGAGAACCAGAGGCATGTTTTATCTTTATATCTACCTCAACGTTAACAATAGAATGGACTGGGTATGTGTGAGATTTGACTCTAGAGTGATCTAGCAATGTATCCTTGGGGTTTTACCAGGGGCAAAAAAATACCGTTATCCCGCAAGTGTTTGCTTCAAAGAAAGGTAAGAATTTTATTAGATTACGGGTAAAGTGTGAGTGTGTTTTACAGTTGTGTAGTGCATGGTTGTGTGATTTGCGTATAATTGTTGGATTGGGTATGACTGGTCAATTACAGAGACACTCAACGGAAAAAAATCGTTACAAAGAAAATATTCCTGAACAGTCGAAATCGGTTTCTTGAATGGTATAACAAATTTCCTCACTGTTCCCTTCGCGGTTTATCATGTTTATTGCACAGTATCTATTTTACCTGAAAAGAGCAACATTGTTAAGGTAAATTATTTTCATTCTGATAGATGTAGCCTGTTATTAAATTCAGTTAAATGCCTCACATGGTTTGTGGTATTAGAGGAATGCTTGATAAGGGATTGACCTTGTAGAAAACGAGAAGATTTGATGTTAAAATGCCTATTGAGCTCACTTTTGTCATACTTTACGAGGTGGTATATTAAATTTTTTTGCGAAGGTAATCGTATCTTTCCGAAGTACTTTTTTGTCAAAACATATTTACTAAGATTGCAAAATTTCAAGTATTGGAAAAGTTCATTATCACAAAAAGTAAACATGATATGTATATAATTTATAGCTTACTATAAGCTATTATATCTTACACACCGCAGAGCAGAAAATCTAGGCCTATTAATGGTACTACTTGGCTAGCGTTTAAATGTGACAGGATACAGTTTACTCGATTTAAACCATCTTTCATCACTTGTACATACAATGAAACTATACACTTTTATTTCATCTACAAAACAAACCAAACCTTAAAGAGAAGGTTGAGTTCTGGGAGAGGTGGAAAATAATTTGTGAGCTTTCTCATTATTTTTATGTCATTTTGAAAAGGCATCATACTAGAAATATCCCCTCAGTGAAAATGATTGCTCTTCAGATGCCCTCATATTCGAAATATGACGAGAAACAGCTGACATGTTCGGACCGAACATTCATGGGACTTGTGTGTGCAGTCCGATATACCCATTTCTGTGTGCAGTACATAATTATGTTTTTTTCAGCGAGACTGAGTCAATTTCTCATTTCTAAAACCTACAGTATAAAACAATTCTCATATTGACATGACCAACCTTTCTCAATTGCTTTGAGAAAGTTTTCTTTCACAAAGTTATTGATTGACCGGAACTCTACTTTATCTTTATGCAAATGCTTACATGATCGAGAACAATAGTTATATGCAACATGAATATAACTGCTAAGTTCTAATTTGAACAAATGAATGAACTCTCTGGCGTCCTGTACAGTCAGAATGATTTTTTTTCCAGCTCCTGTACATCTTCCAAATTGACTGATATGATCATTTTGTTGTTGACAATATAGTTTAGAGCAAACATTAATTTTTATAATGTGTTTTGCTTAACAAATATATATTTATATATTTTGTTTTTTTTTTTTTTGGGGGGGGGGGGTTGTTTCAAATGCTGCAAAGTATAATCTATCGAAAAAGATCAAAGAGGAAATGAAAATGAAAATGAGAGAGAGCGAGAAAGAAAAAACAAACAAACAAATAACAGCTTATCTTCTCTGATAAAGAAAAGTCATGTAAAAGCCTAGATACCCAGAGAGGAGCTTAAATATATTAAGCATGTTTTTCCTGTTCAAGCAATAATTTCTTGTCTTTGGTAAGCATTTTATTGCAAGAAGAAACATCCTTCCTTTTGCCTAGTAATAGCTATTACTAGGTTTCCGCTAGTTGTATTGATACGGCCCGTTGTTTACTATTAGTACCAGAGCAATTCGCATTGATTTCCTACAATATATATTTTAGGAATAGTAACCGCTCCAATCACTGAGGATTAAGATGATGAGCGTCGGGGCTGTTGATCAGAATTATTTTGAAGATATTGTCATTATCATGGTGAGGAAGTCATGAAAATGGCAAAAATGTGATTACTATGAATGGTGAAAATGATGTTAATGATAGAGAATATTGTGATCATGAAAATTAGCAAAGATGATGTTGAACACGATGCATGATCGCCTGCCTCCCTAATTCTCGCAATATCGCAATATCGTTGTCACGATCACAGGTCCAGTTGACATAGATTTCCAAGTATAATTCAGCAATGCAGTCATGGTAGAGAAGAAATCTCATATTTCTACTATCAGATAATTAATGGCATATAAAGTCTCATATTTCCATTGTTTAACCTAAACAGTTGCCAAGTTTCATATCTTGGATTTTTTTAAACTCGAGTGTTAAGGTTGTCACATAATAGAAGTTTAGCTTATTATTCTTCTTTCATTTCGCAAGTTCAGTAACCGTGATCGGCTCATAAAATAACCGAGGTTATTAAAAAAACAAATGTTTCCTGTGCTAAATAACGAACTTGGAAGAGTTCCGTTCTCTACCTGTTCACCAATAATATTCATTTAAAGCCTCACCTGGTTTGTGGCATCCAATGAATGCTTGGTATTTGCTTGACAGTGAAATAAACGTGCTCGTTTCATTTCAAATCTCGTAAGTGCAGGCGTACACTTTGGCCATACTGACCGCGCTGAAGCGTTCTAACGTCAATATTAATCCCAAAGCGCTTCAACGGCACACGTTAAAAATCTGAGCAGAAAGTATGTATTATTTCAAGGAAATACATCATATACTGCAGTAGACTTAAACTTGAAAGTCAAATAGATCAGTTTTTTGAATAACTACAACTTTTTTTAAAATATATCTGTTCGCACGTTATGTGGTTTTAGTTCCGTCGAATCGATTTGAAGAATCGACCGTTATTCAAGGAAGTTAAGTAACATTTATTAGATTACGAAACAACAACAACGAAGAAATGGAAGTAGAATGAAATAGTAGCATCAACCGTTAGTAAGTTGTGTATAATATAGTTTTTCAGGCTTGTCTATGCACAAGTTAAAGTCGTACGAACTTCCACATGTTTTTCAATCTATGTGTACATCGAATAATAATCATCACTCTTACCCTACCAGGCATTGCTAGCCCCTATCACTTGCCGCTAATAATAACCCTCTTTGCCAATAAAACTTTCACAACAACTGGACCTAAACTTTGGAATTCCCTTCCCCAAAATATTATTGAAACTACGTTTAAAAGAAAATTAGAACGACATCATTTACTAACGTACAAAGAAAAGCCTCCAAAAATATCCCGGAAGTTTGATTCTGATCTCCCTCTTTGTTTGTTTGTGGTTTTTTATAATTTATTTCCCCTCTCTTTATTCCCCTCCCTGATTTCATCTCATTTCCTCTATCAACCTGTCCCACTCTTTGCTTCTTAATTTAGGGGAGCCTTTGTGTGTTTATTTATTAAGTTAGTTAGTTAACGTATTTTATATGTAAAAAACAAAAAAAAAACAAAAAAACAAAGAGATCTATGAATCATGTAGGTAATGATAATGATTTTAATTGTGAACATGCTATTTACAAGCTCCGCTTCTATGCTGGTTCCCGTTCGTTACCTTTTCGATTATTATTATCAAGAAATAATTGAAATGTGTGTACACCTCTCTCTCTCTATTATAACAATAGGTTTTTTTTAGAAAACAATGTGTAAAACAAAGTCTATATGCGTTATGTTTGAATGATGAGTTTCTTCTATAATGCAAATACTTTATATGATTTATGAATTGGTCGTGAAAAATGAATGAATTTTGAATCTGGAATCTTTAATAGAGAAGAGGAGGCAACAACCCCCTTCCCAATCAATAATAATAATATTAATAATAATAATAATAATAATAATAATAATAATAATAATAATAATACTAATAATGATAATAATAATAATAATAATAATAATATTAATAATAATAATAATTATAATAATAATTATAATAATAATAATAATAAAAATAATAATAATAAATCATATGATTTACAATGTGTGGAATGCACACTGTAGAGTGCTCTAGGTGCATGAGTAGGATAAAGAAATACAGAATGTAGAGAGTAGAAATACAAGTTAACCTGTGTTCTTGTTACTGCATCTTCTATGGTCTTAAATCCCGAAATTACAAGCAAGCAATTTCCAAAATGGACCAAACTGGTACAATGAAGCACAAATTATCGAAATTATCAGCAGCAACTGATTAAAACTTAGCTTTACCTAAAAGAGTGAACAAACCTTAAGGGAGTTTGATTATATTGACGAAGTCATAATGAGTCATCTGTTAGTCTGCATTTCTTGTTTTAATTTCGGCAAGGGTTTGATGACTCTTGACTAATCACCAGAATTTGTTATTCTTGTTGCTGCAGTAAGATACCTTTCCTTTCCAATAATAACTACAGGTACACCCAATGTCTCTGGATTTTTCCTTTTGCTAAATAATAAATAGGGCCTACAATACTTAAAGACTCCATTTATACGTATCCAATATATTAAGAACTTTTGGAAACAAAGTCCTTTTAAGTTTGTCTTCTTTTTTTTTTTAAACAGTAGTCATGATTAAACCTTTAAAAATACCTTTTGGGTCCATTCAGTCAAACGTCTCACCTGGTTTGTAGCATCCGACAAGCGCTTGGTATCTCTTTGACACTGAAGAAACGAGCAGCCTTTGTTGTGTAAAATTCCGTAAGGACACCTCGTCACCTGTGTCATCCTAGTCGTGCCGCTAACATCAAAACTCTCCAACCAATATTTCACGGTATGTTTACACAGTTGGAGACAGTTGGAGAAACGTTCGCGTAGACCAATGATACAAATCTACAGTCGATCCAAACTGCCATCCGCGTGCTTGAACTCTACCTTGCCTCCATACAAATTAGATCCGAGTATGAGACGGATGTTTGATGTGTTTGTAATGTGATATTGATCAGATCCGAGGATGAACCGGATATTTACTTAGCTTGTCATATATATATATATATAGGATCAGACGGGCATGTTTAAGTCTGTTGTATGAGTATGGTTACTTTCTAAATTCTTCTGATGATGCAATTTATTGCAAGAGTGAAATTCGAAATTTCCCTTTACACCTGCTCAGGATTGGATGTATTAGTTTTCGCAACTAAATGCAACTGAATATATAAATATATATATATATAGAGAGAGAGAGAGAGCTAAGTTCTAAAAGGGACCAAATCCAGTTTTTACCAAAAATGAGTTTTAAAGATAAATATGCTTATCTCGCACATGGGAATCAAAAGTGCTTTATGGCATAATGAAACAACGACAGCACTAAGTTACAAAAAAATTGCTCAAAATGTATGTTTCCTTCTAAAAGAAGTTAAATCCAAATATGTTTCATTCCAAAAAGGGACTAAATTCACTACGGTGATTAGGAATTCGTTCAATTATACCATGTTCCCTTAAGCTTTGTAATAAGATCATTGCAATTATCAGTGCAAAGTTTTGATTTTTTTACAAATTTTAATGAATATTTTTGGAGCTAATCCCTTTTGGAATGAAATTCCCTAACATAATAACAAAAATGGGTGAAACAAATGAAAAATATATTTGTTAAACAAAACACATCATAAAAATTAATGTTTGCTCTGCCAGCAGTATTTATGTGTTTCGTATTGAATTGAATGTGATAAAGTTATTTCAAACACCAGAAAAAGACGATCGACTACAGTTTTATCCCAAAGGAAATTAAATCCACGAAAAGTAGAATTATAAAAAATTCCTCAAAAATCTAAATGTATTGCCAGATTAAAAAAACAAACAAATTAAAATAGTCTAATGCAATACCCTTAACATATATACCCAAGTGAAGTAAGAGTGAATAAAGAAAAGTGGTAAATAAAAAAAAAATGATTTCCTGGAAAACCCTAGAAGTGGATTTAAACCCTTTTAGAATGAAACTCTTTATAGTAGTTTTCCAAAAAAAAAATTGTTCATATTTCAGTCATTGGACATCTATGACCCTTTTGTGTGTGATGAATAAGAAAGAAACTTCTCCATATGCTTTGAAAGTCCGAATGTCAAACTAGGGAGAGAATTGGTTGCAGCAAGCCTGCTTTGCACCATGCCATTTCAAAATTTCAAGAGGATGCCTGACACTGCAAGTGTGCGGTTGTGCAATGAAAATTACTTTCTCTCGTCAGTTAGAGAAAAGGTTGAGTTGAGAAAGGTGACAAATAACTTGTGAACTTTCTCATTCCTTTTATGTCAGTTTGGAAGAACATCATAGTAGAATGTTCCTTGAAAATGATTGCACCTCAAATGCCCTTAAATTGGAAATATGACAAGAAATAGCCGAAGTGTTTGGGCCGAATATTCATGCCACATTTGTGTGCAGTCCCATATTCCCATTTCTGTTTGCAGTGCATGTGCTTTTCAGCGAGATTGTGTAAATTTACTATCAGTTTGATAATTCCAAAAGCTCACAGTATACACCAACCTGTCCCAATTGCTTTGAGACAGTTTCTTACCCAGTGTAACTGTATGACCAGAACTCAAATTTATCTTTAAGCAATAAATACGTTCCTTTGATTAATAACTTAAACTTTAAATAATTTCTTGGTACTGCAAAATTTCAATATGGCACGAAAGAGAGACATGATAACGAAGCTTTTCGACCTGCACTCATACCTGCGTGATAACCTGATGAGTGCAGGTCGAAAAGCTTAGTTATCATGTCTCTTTTTCGTGGCATATTGAAGTTAAACTTTGATTTTTCTTCAAGTTAAAGAAGTTTGTATTGTTGGCCTTACACTTTGTTTATACAATATGCACACATACATTTTTACTGAAAAAATGGAATCAAATAATGGGTAACTGGGAATGAACAATTTTGAAGATTCAACAGTCCATTGATTGGTTTGCAACTTCAAATTAATTTAAAAATGGAAGTAAAGTGGACAATGGGGGGGGGGTGGCTGACCGTTACTAGGGAATCGTAGCGACCAACAACAAAACCAAATTTCACATCGACCAATTTACAAGAAAAAAAAAACAACAACAAACACACAGACACTCGAGTCAGACTGAACGTGTTGCAGATGCCAACGTATTTCCACCAATGGCGTTACAACCAATGGACAACCAATGAGCAATTCGGCATATTTAGGTGTGCATTCATAATTAATACACCGTTCACCCCAACGGCCATTTGCCAGTTTGACCTGCATCTTGCCTTATATAGATTCGGTTCGTAGGTGAGTCGAAATCCAATCTCTGCTTGTATTACCATTATTTTGTGCACATTAGTTGAGAGCCCTAAATCTTGAAGTATAATAATAGTGAGGTACAGATTAAAATTTAGTTCAGAAATTTTAGGGGGAAAATAAACAAACACACAACTCAAAAGACCGCATAAGTAATGTCTGTGATTTCATATTGAAATTTGAATAAGGAAATGGCAGGCTTGCGGACGACAAAGATTAAAAAGCGTCTAAAAACAAATATATATATTCACATCAAAATATCATATTACAATGATTATTAAGTCTGTACTTTGAATGATAAAAAACAGGGGATGCTAAGTATAAAGATAATGTGTGATGATATACAAAGACAATGCATGTTATTTCAGGACTTTATTAATGATGTGTTCATGCTTAACATAATACATTACATGCAAATTTGTTATTTGAAGACAATACAGTTAGGGCATGTTGTGAGGGGGGGGGGGGGGGGGGGGGGGGTGGCTGGCGTTCTTAACTGTTTGATTGTTAGTTTGTTTCAAAATTGGCCCTAAAGTTGCCAAGGTGCCAAGGAACTGTATTTGTTAATAAATTATATGAAATGTGTCTTTCCGAAGTTACTTTTGCCACAGACACCCACACTCTTTTTCACTCTCATGTTTTTATCTACTTATTAAAAGAAAATATAAAAGAGGTCCATAGAATAACAATAAGAACGTAGGATGAGAAATTGTATTGTTTTATAGGTACTTAGTTTCTTTTTTTTCTTCATAAAACACATTTTAAGCAAGCATTTGATTTCCATTCAATGTATAGATAGATGAGCACATTCGAAAAAATAGATGGCGACAATTGAACCCTCTTTACTAGAACAACACTAGTGCCAATAATACATATTTTTAATCCCCACACCAAAATTAACAATATTTGACATTATAACCCTGTGTCATTTATTTCATTGACCTTGCTAATCTACAATTAAGCATTTATTTCTGGATTATATTTGCTATCTATAATTTGATAGCGAAATCTGATTAAGAGTAAGAGTTATTGGTTTTACAAAGCCAATAGAATTTTAAATTCGACCACAGAATGACAAAAATAGCATTAAACTACATTTGTGAAAAATGATCTGCCAACAAAATGCTTAAACGTATTACCTTGAACATAAAAGGGACGTAGTCTCGTGATTCTTTTTGAACTAATGTAATAGAAAATAATTGAAAGAATTATTGGTTTTATAGGTCTCTTTTAGTATTCAAGAAAGTGAAATTGGTGTAAATTCGTTAGAGAATATCTAGAAATACTGATAAAAAATACTAATAGATAACAAAAATCGGCACTTTTGTCTGAAATCACCAAACTGGCACCTTTGTGAAGTCTTGAGATATAAATATCAGGTATGGAAACACGTCCAAAAAACATTTTATGTTTTTTTTTATTTTCCGTTTACAATCAATCAGTAAACATTTTGTCATCAAAATAAATCGGACCTTACCAGTACATTGTAAGCAATACGTGATATTTTAAGGGTGAGTCTATTATGGTTGAGTTTTTAAACAATGCAGTACGATAATACAGCTCACCGATATGAAAAATGGAAAATTTGGCAAACTATTCTTTATCATTTAAACAGTGGAGTAGCATGGGTTCCAGTCATTGATGCTACACTGTTTTAAGCTGGGGGAGGGAGGGAGGGAGGGAGGGTTCACTTGGTAAATGAAATGCTGGTGATTTTATCTTCCCTTTCCCAATCTCTATCCCCCCTGTCTCTGTCTTTCTCCTAATTTTCTCGGTTTTATTCTTTTATTTTCATGAGGGGGGGGGGGGGGGGGGGGGGAGGTATGGATGTACTTTCTGTAAATACGCCACTGCATCTGAACAAAGTTTATTTTAAACTTTAAAACAATATTATTATTATAGTATAGCATCTAGAGTATAATCATAATGAAACAAGGATATAGCTTGTTACAAATTTATTGTCTTTGGATCAATAGTTGCGGAAGAGATGTTGAAATTATTCGAGTTTAGGAAGTATGTAGGCATGTCAAGACCACCATGAATGGGCAATTAATGAACTGGCGTAATCCCGGGTATTGGGTTTTACGTCCCCAAATATACATACCCCCTTCCCACACTTTTTAATCAGTTGTTAAACAAAATTCATATAAGTGACTCTTATATAAGTACCAAAAAACAAACATCATCTTTAAAATCCTGTTGGAGTACTAAAACAAGGTTTCCCCGAATTGAATTTTGCAGCCACTAGCGTCTCTTACATAACAATTATAATTATAGTTATAATTCCCAGATGCGACTTGTCTAAAAAAGACTTATTTTTAATTTTATTTATCTTCCCGTTTTTCTTTTCTTCATCTTGTTTATTCAGCTTCGTATTTAACCTCTTCTGAGTTTCATATTCTTCATTTCCTTATTCCTTTTCTTTCTCTCGCCCTCATTGCTTATTATATATTATTAGCCCTGTGCTCGTCCTCGTAGGATAAATGGTTTAGTGTCTAAAATGACTTTTATAGACGGGAACATTTTTACATGAAAATCTTTTAACACTTATTGCAAGCTTTTGTGTTGTACCCACCGGTAGATATCGATGTCCCATACCCGGCACTGAACATACACTCTTTATACAAATCGACCAAACTATACTCGCTCCTATTGTATCGGGTTCTTATCACCTGTCCTAATTAAGGGAGCATTATCAATATCTGGGTTAGCGAGTTATTTATTTTGGTAAGAAATACAACTGCCGTTTATTAAAAAAAAAAACACACCCCTAAAGTTGTTTTTTAAAGGGATTCCATGTCTGATGTTGTTTAGTAGTATATCATTTAACAACTATAACAAGTTTGGTGCTGTTAGACAAAAATGAATTTCAAAAGACAAAATTATGTTGACTAAGAGCAAATAACGATTCAAACTTTTTGTTTAAAGTCCTATATTAATTCTGAAGTTTTGATTTATGTTAATTACTCACTTTATATCCCTAAAGCTAAATACTAAGGACATTATTCCTCTTGATTTCACAGCCAAAACATACAATAAATTGGAGTAGAAAAAAAAAAAAGGATATCTATACATTTAAATCTTGCGTAAAATAACGGCACATTCGTTTTTTAGAGTCCAGTAATTCAGTTCAGTACTCTCTAAATTTGAAAGACTTAAAATTTAAATATTAATTGAGACTTACAATAATCTAAGTCTTTAAGACTTATTTTCCACGTTCTTTGATTAAATTTTTCTCTCGAGATCGCGAACAAAATCTCCTGTTTAAATCTTTTAAGGAGATTTAAGCTTTAAGCCAATCACATTTACGATGATGCAACACGTGATCGAACATTCAAGCCAAGTGCGCGATCGACATCTTTCTTTTTGCGGTTGTGTGAATATTGCACATAACTGCAACACAAAAGTGAGAGCCAGATGACACTATGAACACGATGACAAAGAGAGCGCACAAAAAATACAGCTCCTCATTGTACCCTCCACAATTGCTCTGGTAGACAAAAGAACATCCCTTCATTACTATTATGTAAAATAAGCACAGGTGAATACGCATGTGACACCTGTTCTACATATTTTTACATAATAGCAATGGAGGGATGTTCTTTTGTCTACCAGGGCAATTGTGGGAGGTACAATGAGGAGCTGTATATTTTGTCCGCTTCTTTGTTCGCCATGTTCATAGTGTGATTACTGTATTTCAGATAAGTTGGATCAACATTGCCGTGTATACACTTTTCGTTGGGATCAACCATACACCTTAATGGGTTGGTCTCTATTTCTGCATTTGACACTTGCAATTATTATGATATTATTGAATGTCATTTAATGTGTTCGTTATGGAGCTGCACTCAAATAAATTAATGTTTGCCGGAATAAATTGCACATTTTGAGTCTATGTTGTTGTTTTTCTCCAGTCCAACTTCCCAAATTTAAATCTCCAAAAGATTTATCTGTTGATAAGCCTTAACAAGATTTAAAGGTAAAACTGAAAAGATTTAAATTTTAAATCTAAAAGACTTACGTTTTAAGTCTTTTGTGGTTTTAAAATTTTAAGTCTTAATAAAGACTTATTTTAATTCCCAAAGGTTTCGTCACTAATATCAGTCTCTGTTAGATTTAAAAGTAAGTCTTTAAGATTTAAATATAAGACTTTCAAATTTAGACAGTATTTCTTTTTAACATTCAACGTTTGAAACGTTTGAAACTTGTGATAAAAAAATTGTAGTAATAAATTAAACAGGTTTTTCATAGGTTTCACAGTTTGTATATAAAGGCGACTATTTTTGGTTTCAGTTATGGTTCAAGGAAGAATTTTTGCACTCAAATGTAGTCTTCGTTTTCTTCTTAACTTGTCTGAAAGCACTAGACTTGTAAAGAAGAAAACGAACACTACTCTAGTGCTTTCAGACAAAATTGCACAATTCTTCCAAATTTTAGAGCTATGCCACCGTACAATGAACGTGATCTTGTATACTATTTTTTTTCTTTTGTTTATAAAGAAAATCATCAATTATGAACCCCGTCAGTTTATGTATTCAAACTGCTATAGAATTAATTTCACTAATGAAAATTTTGAACCATAATTATATATATATTAAAGGTTACCAATCACTAAAAATGATTTTGCTCTGTATGTTTAAGAGGTTTCGTGTCGCTTTAATATAAGACAAAATCTGCTTCAAATGTTTCTTCCATATTACATATTGCAAGTATGAAAACACTCTATTAAACGTAATACCGATTTGTGAGTAGACTGTTCGACGGACCAGTAGGCACTCGCAAAGGAATATGGCCCGTGCGGAACAAAAGTTGAGTTCCGTATGCACACTTTATATTATCTTTTGTCTTCATATATTCTTCAAAACTGTTACTCCATAGAATACTAGGTGTTCTTTTCAAAGGTAACTTAACACATTCTAGCTTGATGCCTTTTTTGTAATTGGTTCGTTTCAGTGCCAATAAATATCTTTACCAAAGTTTAGTTTGAATATATTGCATTCAAATATGTTCAAATGAATTTTAACCAACTGTTGTTTTAATAAAGCAAATACAATCCCAATGTTTACGTGAAACATGTAATAATCAAAATCGAAAAATAGCAAATAACGATTCAGACTATTCTAAAAATGTATTTTTTTAAATTATCTTAATCAGAAATCTGGATACTAAGGTCAATATTTATTTTTATTTCACAAGCAAAACTAAAAGTAAATTTGGAGTTAAAAGCAAACCAGATGATATGTATACATTAAGATTAGTGGCACGATAAAGGCCTATCGGTAATTTAAAGTACGGTTCAGTTCAGTATTTAGTGAATTCAAAGAAATCAAACAGGTTTTTCGTATGAATCATAGCTTTCGTAAGGCAGCTCGTTTGGTTTCAGGTATGGTTCAGTATAGAGTGACTTTTCCCCTACAAGGTAGTCTTCGTATCCTTCTGGGACATCAGGTAGAGGTCCTCTGCCAGATTTTCCATTCTGTATTCCATCTTTTGATGAATCTGGGCTCCGGGTACTATTTGAATATTGATTACATGCAAAAAACATGCATGACAAATAGAAAAAGAAATAAAATTGAGCCATTAGAAATGTGAATAATAATGTGCATGCTGGCAAACTTTTGAATCAATAAACTGCACATAAAAAGGATTCATTTACCCACACGTGTGCAATTTTACATTTGACACTAAGTAATCAAGAAAAATATGCAAATGATTCTCCTTCAAAAATCCCACAAACATAGCATCTAGATACACTTACAAATTAAAAAAAATATATACATAATTATAATTCCAACTGACAATATTAAACAATAGAAACAGCCTATTAACAGGGTATTAAACAGGGCATTACCATTGAAAATAAGCTAAAAACCCATTCTTAGCCGAGCTCACTCCCCAAATGAATTTTATTTCGACGAAGTATTTTTATTTTATTCCTCCATCCAAATTCGAATTAATAGGGAAAAGGCACATTTTCTTCCGAAATATATATATATATATATATATTGTTTAACTTTCATTAAAAAAACAAAACATTAGTATCCTCTAATCGGATAACAATGGACCCGCCCATTGCTTACCTTTTAAAGGAGATTGAGAATGCTACCATTGACATCAATACAAGTACGAACATTATCACAGCTGCTACTAGTAGTCCAGTGATTAAGATATTTCGGCCATCTTGCCTATCTATGGAGTTTACATTTCCAGTTCTCCCTGTAAAACAAATGACGAGGTCCTTTTTTATTTTCCATTGGCATGCCTATAAAAGTTGAAAGAACTGAGGCCAAGCATGTATTTTGTATAATCTCTATTTATACAAGCATTCAATTATTCTCATTATTAACAATAAATCTTTGGTCGTCGTGTTTGTTTTCGTCTCTGTGTTGTAGTTGTTATTGTATTTTGCGATTCTGCTTTTTGTCAACTGAGTAGGTAACATATAGGTTTACCTGCTGGTGTACCCGCGGTAAGTGATTGCGAAACTGCGCAGTTAACATCACCTCCCAGCCACAGACCGTATGATTATCGAATTCTATTATAAGAGTTTTGCTAACTAATATCACACTTGTAATAATGATTGTGGTGGTCTTCTAAAACCTCGGAAAGTACCTTAGTCATTTTCATGAAATCATAGCAAACAGCGCTTTGATGCACGCATATTGAAAATTGTAAAAATAGCGCGTTTGCGCTCTCTTGCCCAGAGACTGGCAGAGAGCAATTTTATTGGCTAAGCATGATGAAACGACATTTCTTATTGGTTAAGGCATCATAAATGGGCGTCTCTTAGATGAGATAAAATCTCGCTAAAATGGTTCTCAGAATACCGATTTAAAAATATTTTAGGGGTATTTTATTTCACTGACTTAAAATCTCACATTTTACCTGAGATAAAATGAATCTCAGAATACCGCCCCAGGCATTGTTCTTCTGTTACTAATAATCGATTTGTAAAGACATTCAATTCTTAGTCTTATTTTATTTAATATTAATTTGTTGATGTCATTTTGTTCATGTTTTTGATTTGTTACCCTGCCTTCTTACATTCTTATTCTTCTGCCAGACGACCAGGGAATTTTAATGGAACATATTTGATTTCTTTTTTCCCGAAAGAAAGAAAACTTATATTTATATTTACGTTGATATTTTCACCTGCTTCGTTATGGGTTGTATGTTTCAATACAAATAAATTGATAGATATTGTTTATTTATATATTTATTTGTTTATTTATTTATTTATTCATGAAATCTAAGAAACATATTCTCTGAAAATGTCTGTATACAAGTCTGCTAAGTATTTCGAAACGAAGCATATATATATATAAAAGACAAATATAAATCAAAAAACCGTAGAGATGTCAATTATCCTTGACAAAGGGCTATGCCCGAAATATCGGATAATTGACATCTCTACGTTTTTTTTATTTATATTTGTCTTTTCTATTTATATTTTACCTAAACCGACGCAGAACACTTTCTTTATATATGTATATATATAATTTTTTGTACAAGTAAATGCATATTTGAATAAAACTCCTCAAAATCCTCACCCACCAGCCGCTCCCCGCTGTAATTAAAAAAATACATTTTTATTTTTTTATTTATCTTTCGACTTGGATATGACTTTCTATTATATTATTCAACACAATGAAATTTCCAACTAAATAATATTAATATCTCTTTTAAGTTCCCTTCATGGGTATGGGGGTATGTTAATGCTCTTACAAAACATTGGTCCTGATTTTAATTTCTGATAATATATAGGCTTACCTGCTGGTGTACCCGCGGGAGGTTGTTGTGAAACTGCGCAGTTAACGGGTGGTCCATGCCACAGACCATCGTCTTTACATTCCCAAATTACCGAACTAGAGGTATCGTTACATGTGATGTTTACGTCGTCATTAGTCTTGTAGCGAGGCTTGAGATCACCTTCAACCGATGATGCAGCAGGTATTATTGGTTGATTGCAATCTGCAACACAAGTAAATAGTGATTTTCATTTGTTTTACTATGCTATCAGGAAGGGCGTGATCGAAAAAAAAAGGACAGAAGTAAAAATCATTTAAGAGGTTAAACAAACAATCTAACAACGACGGGCTATAATAAAACTAACTTCAATCAAACGAAACAGGTTTATCAAAGCAAAAACGTCCAATGATATCAGGGAAGGGGTGAAAATAAAAAAAAAAACAGTGAGATTTTTTTGACTGAAAAATATTTTGACACCGTGAATTCCCCGTCTAGCCTCGCTTCATGTTACCTATAAACGACAACACCTTAGGTAAGTTATTTCACCCCTTCACGCCATTGTTGCTTTATTACTGCTACTACTACTACAAAAATTCACATATAAAACGCCGTGTTATGAGATAAAAAGCGCATGGAACATCTCAAAGAAGAAAGTATTCCGAAAGAAATAGCATTACATTACTGAGGAAAATTTAAACCAAAATGGCTTTGAGGTATTCATTATGATTTTTTTTGTTAAAACGAAAGAGCCGAATACTGAATATACAACATTACGTACAACAATGCAAAATTGACATCACAGTCTAATACACCAGTTCTATGTATACAGATTTATGCACATTTCTTCTCTGAGCGCCTCATGACGAGCTATTTCATTAACCTGCGTTTTATTAATGAGCCCAAATGCTTGGAATCCAGTTTGCATACATTACTTGCTGCGATGCCGAAAATCCTCCGGAAAGCTTTCAGGTTGTCAAGAACAACCTTTGTTTGAAAGGTATGCATAACATTTGCATGCATTACCGAAGCGGGTCTTTCACTATGAACACTATGACAAAGAGAGCGGACAAAATATACAGCTCCTCATTGTACCTTCCACAATTGCTCTCGTAGACAAAAGAACATCACTTCATTGATGTTATGTAAAATAAGTAGAACAGCTGAATACGCATGGGACACCTGTTCTACATATTTTTACATAATAGCAATGCAGGGATGTTCTTTTGTCTACCAGAGAAATTGTGGAAGGTACAATGAGGAGCTGTATATTTTGTCCGCTTCTTTGTTCGCCATGTTCATAGTGTTTGGAGCACGCTAAAGTGCTCACAGTAGCACGTTTCGATATAATGGTGTTTCCTTTCCTTTTATTTTATTTTATAATTCTTTAAGGAGAAAATATTATATCCTCTAACGCTCCAATGTGTGTCATGCCCCCCCCCCTATTATACTATTAACCCAAAGACTACAGGAACCGAGTAGCTTCTGTATTAAGCCTATTATAGTTAAATAATTCAGTAGTTAACGGGTTAACACTTAGCGTGCCACACACCTTTTATCTCTTGCACTAGAATGTCACATAAGCTTTTACCTTGGGACCAGTGTGAGGAGATACAATTGATTAAAAGAATGAATCGATTATCAAGAAAACATTACGGCACTTGTGGCAAGACTATACATGGCACATTAGAAGTTAAACCTTCAGGCACAGGGATTATTTAGTAGCAAAAATGAATCCCACTTTTTCTTCAAACTGGCAATTATATATATATATCTTTAATGCTACATGGCTCTATAAGGTGTAACATCTTAATTTAAAAAAAAAATCGCCAAGTTTGATAAAAGCAACGATTTTAACCTCTCAATGTGTTGCCTATTATAATGATTTTAAAGCTTATTCTCGTCTTTAAAATTCCTGGCATCAAACGCAATATGGCCATGCTACAAAATTAGACATAGTGTGCGCAGAAAACTTTGCTCTTTCTACTCATGCATCAGGTATATTTTAGAGCTCTGAATACAAAAAGATATTGAGCTAAATCACAAAATGTGGTAAATTGTTTTGAAAGGGTTAAGCCATACCTCGGACTGGGTTAGGGCAACGTACATTCTCTCCTTGCCACATTCCATTGACACATGCCAAATTAAACGAACGATGACCCTCGTGATTGTTATGGTCACATGTCACGTTTATAGGATCGCCGTCCTTATATGTAAGACGAAAATTCTGAATAGTGGAATATTGTGGTAGGGCTGGAGCACTGCAATACCGATGATGATGAACAGCTGTAAAGTACATCAAACAAATATCAGAGATTACATACAGTCACCTTGCTTTATGATTTTATTGGGTATGACCATTCATGTATCCAATTGATTTTCCTGTACACATTTAAGACAGTTATGACGATAACAAATGTTTATAAATGTTTTTAAATTTCATTAGGGGGAACTGGGCATACCAGATTAGTATTCAAACTACATGCGCTTTCGCGTTTTGTAAATATCTAAGGGGGAAATTAGATTATTTATCGAATGACAGATTAAATGGAGCTCAGGATGAGGCTTTAGCGGAAACAAGGGACTAACGTAAATATTTAAGGAGGAAGAAAAAAAACCCCTCAATAATGCAGATTATCATTCCATGATAATTACATTCTTCCTCTAACATGATTCAAGTCTATTTCATTTTCCATTTATTATCACCATCTTCATCATGATTCTTGTATTACATAATTATACATATAACATCTATTTAAATGATGATATGTGTTACCAGCAGGTGGCTCTGGACAAGACACGACAGGTCCACTCCATAAACCCTTGTTATGACACTGTAAGGCGAAGATATCATCACTAGCATCACACGTCACATTCACTCTATCGCCGAAGTTATAATTCAGACGAAGGTCTTGTACAGTAGAATGGTTTGGAACATATGGAGCACTACACGGTATGGAACCTGTATGAAGGTTAAAGAGGATCAAAGCAAAATGTGTTTTATAAATAGCAGTATTTTAAAGGGAAGAGGAATGAAACTGGGCCATCACTGCCGAAAAGCTAATCGAGAGTTAACATTAGGCTAAGTGAGTACATCGAGTTCCCGAGATAGATATACCAGACGTCTGACCAACTGAGAATACACTCGACCAATCTAGAAGCGAAGAGAATCGCCAGCAAGCTCGAAATCTCTGACAGAATAGAGGTACTTGCCGAAAAGCCTGCGTATGTCACTCTCAAAGACCACAAAGACAATTTCAGAAGTCACCCAACATTCTGTCTAATCAACCCAGCGAAGAGTGAAATTGGCATCATCTCTAAAGAAATACTGGATCGCATCAACAATGAAACCCTGCACGCCACCAACGTCAACCAATGGAAAAACTCTGGCGCAGTAATCGACTGGCTCAAGAACACGCCCCCAAAAAAATCATCACCTTCGATGTGGTGAACTTCTATCCCTCCATCACGAAGGAACTGATGTTAAAAGCGCTACAGTTCGCCGGAAAATTCACAAAGATAACCCCAGTAGAACAGGACATCATCCAGACCAAAAACACTCTTCTGTTTCACAACGACACACCATGGCAGAAATCCAACTCGCCGGACGTGTTTGACGTCACCATGGGCTCATTTGATGGTGCAGAAACATGTAAGCTAGTAGGGATCTTTATCTTGGCTGAGATAAGAGACCTCATACCCAAGGAGAACATTGGCCTTTACAGAGACGACGGGTTAGCATTGATCAGCAAGCCACCAGCAATAGCCGAGCGTATCAAGAAAAGACTCTGTGACAAGTTCCACCAGCTCGGGTTACATATAACTGCCACAGCAAACTCAACGGTCACGGACTTCCTGGATGTCACATTCGACCTGGCAAGAATGGAATACAGGCCATACTCCAAACCAGGAAACACCCACCAGTATGTGCACACCGAATCAAACCACCCATCAACCATAACAAAGCGAATACCCCAATCCATACAAACCCGCCTGTCAAACATCTCCAGCAACGCCGAAGTATTCAGCAATGCCAAACCAGAGTACGAAAAGGCCCTACATGAAGTTGGACAAGGAGTGACCCTCACCTACAACCCCAAGAACAACCAAGAAACGTAGACACAGCGGAAGAGGAGACAACGAACAATAACCTAGTTTAACCCACCCTACAGCAAAAATGTGAACACAAACATCGACAGAAAGTTCCTGACCCTGGTGGACCAACATTTCCCCAAGGAACACGAACATAAAATCTGCAACAGAAGCACCATCAAAATTAGCTACAGTTGCATGGATAACATGGGAGCCATCCTAAAAGCACATAACAGCAAAGTAACCAATTTGAAACGCAGCCAAGAAACGGAAAAGTGCAATTTCCGAAAAAAGGAGACTGCCCTCTACCAGGAAAATGCACCCCCCCAAAAAAAAACAACAAAAAAACAAACAAACAAAAAACGTCATCTACCAAGCCAAGGTCTCCACTCCTCAGGACGAAAAAATACTACATAGGACTGACATCCACCACATTCAAAACTAGACACGCCGGACATAAAGCTTCCTTCAAAGACAAAGGAAAGAAACACAGCACTGAGCTCAGCAAACACATCTAGAAACTCAAAGATGAAGGCACACCATACACACTAACCTGGAACATTTGATTTTGATTTGATTTGAATTTATTCTCATATTTCACAAAATAAGTAAAATATCAACACAATATAAGACAATACATTTGATTATAACAATACAGTGTTGCAAAGTAATTTCAGTATAGCAAAAAATGGCAGTAGATTGTAACAATGACAATAAATGAGTTCGAAATATGAAGGAACCTGCATAAAAATCAGAGCTTGTAAAGTCTGCAGGTTCCTTTAAAATATTATGAAATCAGCAATCAAGGAGACGGAACACAAAAAATCAGACTACATTGGAAGAGCCAAAGGTAAAGTGAAAAGAAATTGTAGGGTAAAGAATGAGAAGAAAAATGGAGAAGCTATAAAAATAAGAGAGAGAGAGAGGGGGGGGGGGGGGATAAGAAAAGAGAGAGAAAATTCAATACTAACGCAGTTACGTACTTTTAAAAAAGATACAAGGGTAGAAAACAAGGCAAATAAATAATTCATATTTGTTCAGCCAGTGCGTCTTAACTGGGTCCATAACTGGACAAAAGAGAGCATTTTAATTTACATTTAAACGTATTTAAGGATAAACAGTTGATCATTTCGTTCCAAACCTGGGTCCATCGAATACAATTGTTCTTTGAGCAAATAATGTACGAGCACGTGGAAGGTGGAATGAGTCCCTTTGGCGGGTAGGATAAGAATGGATGAGGTTGTTTCTTTCAAATAAAGATGACAAAATTTCCGGTAGATCGTCTTTCGGAGTTGAAACATGAATATACCCCAGTTGAATTCGTATAGATCATGGATTTTTAGGATTTTATTTTTTAGAAATAATGGATTTGTGTGAGCATCAAAGTCAGATTGGTTAATCAACCTAATAGCCCGCTTTTGCAATTTAAATAACTTGTCTAATATGGTCTTGTTTGTATTGCCCCAAGCCAATATACCATAATTTAATCGTGATGAAATGAGAGTATAATAAGTTTAACATAATATAATCAGGAAAATGAATTTTAGTTTGTTTAGAATACCGATATTAATAGAAATCAATTTACATAAGTAATTGATGTGACACTTCCAAGATAAATCATGATCGATATAGAGTCCAAGAAATTTGGTAGATTCAACCTGTAATAAATTGACATTATCCATAAATACTTGACCAGGTAAACTTTTAAGAGAATTGCTAAATATCATAAAATTGGTTTTCTTAACATTAAGTGATAAGTTGTTAGCTCTCATCCAAGACTGAACTGAACGAAGTTCTTTATTCAAAAGAATAAGTAGTGTATGTGGGTCACGGTGAGATAGAAACATACTCCGCCTCTCACAGCCTTACACTCTTAGAAATATTGGGCAAAATTTTACCCAAATTTTACCCAACATGAGGGTCCTTATGAGTCCGACCAACTTTTGGGAAAACTTTACCCATTTCATTGTTATTTTTGACCAATGTTGGGTAAATGCATGTAAAAGTTGAGCAAGATTTAACCAACCTATGCCCAATCTTCATTTACCCAGTGGCATTTACCCAACATTTCTAAGAGTGTACTCACCGAGAACAAAACGCTGCAATCTCTGCCTATGGGAGAAATACTTCATCATCACAGCAAACAAGGATACCACATTGAACTCAAGATTTGAACTCACATCTACATGTAGACACAAGAAAAAAATTCTCCTTTCTGGATATGGATGAACCCCCCCCCCCCCCCCCCCCCCCCTCCCCATCACTATATTTACCCTTATTTCACCCTTATCCCCATAGTTGAACGGGCAGTACTGTACAATCCTAATGCCCTGTAATCCCATTCATTTATTGTACTTTTCTTACTTCACTGAACATGTTTTCTATCATCTTGCCTTGTTCTATTGTAAAGATTCTAATACTGGTCAGTCGCTGATGAACCTTCGGATGAAACAGGCTGTACGACTCCTAAGCTAAACTATCTAGCCAATAAATTATGCACAGCTCCTCAAGTCGAGCACTATTAGAAACTGCAGTGTATTGTACATTACTGTACACAGGCCCGTAACTAGGGGGGGGGGGGTCAGGGGTTCGAACGACCCCCCCCCCCCCCCCTCCCGTTGGCGAGCAGAGGTCCGCTAAAAAATAAAATAAAAAAAAAAAAAAGAAGCGAGAAGAGAGATGATGGAAAGGGGAAAAAAGTAATAAAATGTCGGTCTTTCCATCTATTTAATACATTTTATTTTGACTTTGCCTAATCTGGCAAATCTATAATTAATCAATGTCGTCTTTCACCAATTAGCCGAAAAAAAAATGATCCAAAGTGACATCAGAATAGTGATATTTTAGGTTAAATCATTAAAAACATTTCCATACCAACTGGCTTCGATAAGGGAGAGGCGCAGAAGGGGGTCACGTGAAAGGGGAGAGAGGAAGGAAAGTGGAAAATAATGTGAGATAACGTTTCCAGTGGGGTTTCCTTCACTTTGAACACTTGCTATTGCCCTGCAGCTTAATAATAAGGCCTAGATAACAGACGCCTTTGGCCATTCATTTTCGAAAATTATTGTTCACTTTGCTATCGATTTTGTCAAAGACTGAAAGAGTATAAAGAGTTATTCAAATCGTCACCAGCTCGTTGTAAGGTCTATTTTACGAATTTGAATGACAATTTCTTGAAATCGACTTTTCAAAGATGGATTTGATCATAAAATTTTGCAGCGGATTGCCAGGTCGGACGAATTCGAATAAAATCTGACGGAAATGAATGAGATATGGAAAAGAGAGAGGGGTATTTAATGTCTCTGTTCACCTTAAAAATCAAAAATTTTCCCGCTCTCAAATTGCATGGAGTACTCCTGGCGGACCCGTCTAGTCATTCAGGCCCTTAAATTATGGCCCTCTAATGCAGCCTGTTCAACCGGAGTGCCATGAGAGTATTTTATAAACATCGACTTCTTGGAAACTATAATCAGACATAACAAGATTCCCCGATATAACACTTGGGGTGTTTTGGAAACATTTGGGAGATAGTAAAGCGCGTTTTCGTCGCTCGCATCGCTCATTCACCAAACTCTGAAACGAGATATTTATTTCCATAGTATATGTTATTGTAATATGTCCATGAATATTCAATGTTATGACAATTTTCGGGCACGTCACTGCCTTATCGCCACCGCGCCCAGAAATTAGGGTTACCTTACTTTCTATATTGAAATGAGCAACAAATTAAAGTGCATTTTTTCTTCGCTCGCTTCGCTCGCTCACAAATCTTAGAAATGAGATAGTTTCAGGCAGCGAGGACCATGAATATTTCCATAGGATGTTATTGCAATATTCAGGCACGTCGTTGCCCTATCGCCATGACACCCAAATATTGTCTTGTTTGGTCCACTTTCTTTATTGAAATGCGCAACAGCAAAGTAAAGTGCATTTTTCCTCGCTCGATTCGCTCGCTCGCAAACCTTATAAACGAGATGTTTCATGCAGCGAGGTCCATAAATATTCAATGTTATGACAATTTTCGGCACGTCACTGCCCTATCACCATGGCGCCCAGATATTCGGGTTGATTTTCTATAAAAGAATAACAGCAAAGTGCCCCCACCCCCGTTCGCTGCACTTCCTAAAACTTTATTACTATGAATGATTCCTACATGTGACCGCTAGATGACCGGGGTTATAGCTTTACATTTCACCTATTGGTGACTAATGAATTAAAATGTTGCTGTTTTATTTTTCTCTCGCTCGCTTTGCTCGCTCGCACTATTTGGAATCTAACACAGTGGTAGTATATGTTCGGGCTTCACATTTGACCCACCCCCTGTCATTTTTACTACGCTCATGCCCATATCCTTGTAGTGGCACACCCCCTGACCCGACACCCCTACTCGGTCGCTTCGCTCCCTCAGAAAGGTCCACTTTTTCCAAATGTTGACCCCCCCCCCCCCGCAAAAATCCTAGTTACGGGCCTGGCTGTACATGACTTATATATATATATATATATATATATATATATATATCTGGCCCTTTGGGAAACCAACCCCCCCCCCCCACACCCCCCCCCCCCCCCAGGTATGAGGACATGTCTACGACACTGGTTATGTCCGTGATGAACAGATATTTCTGCTATTGATTGTATGATTCATGCCCCCACAAATTAGTTACATGATATAATTTTGGTCAAATTATAACAATTTAATAATAGCAAAAGTTACAGACAAAATTAATGTACGGTATGCCTGCATCGGTTTATAGGGACAGAAAAAGGGATAGAGTTGTAAAATATGAGACAGGGTATAGAAAGGAAGAAAAGTTGGGAGCAGGAGCAAAGATAAGGGCGTTCGGCACGTGTTCACAATAAAACATGAACACATTTTTGTTAGACTTGACCTGTTTACAGCAGGTATATAATTTTGCAGATATCTTTAAAGTTTACGCTTAAAGACCCTATCCAAAGAGGAAAATGAATTAGACCAGAAAAGTAATCCCTCTCAAAACACTCGAACTCGAGAGCTTCGAAAACAGGCAGCTATGACGTCAAAACAGGCTTGGATTTGATGACATCGTATCGTGTAGAGATGCGGTATGGTGCTCACTTTTTTTCGTTTTTTCTCAAAGTCACGAATTCGTATTTTTAATGAGTTTCATCTGAAAAACTAACATCAGTTATTGTTTTAACGTATTTCAATGCATTTTTAATCTTGCCAAACCTAGGTAACTCCGAAATGCTCGTAAATGTGAGTGGAACAGAAGTTCAGCGTCTTTGCAGCTACACTGAAGTGAAGGTACGAACCTGGATTACAGCTTGCTCACAGCCGGACAGGGCCGTTCGGTTACAGCCGGCCAGGCACTATACTACTAAGTGTCAGGCGATGTCTCGTAGACAATTTGGAAGAAGTTGAAATTGAGTCCAAATCTAAGTTAACAGTTACTAATAATTTACAATCGTGTAGGGTATTCTATACTAAAGTTGAAATCCGTTTTCAGCGCTCTCAGGTCCAGCAGAATCACCTACATTTTATCCGGGCTCACGGCGGGGCAACCACACGCCGCCTCTCACCCGAATCATCGTCACTATAATAGCATCACCACTTAGCATAAAAATCCGTCTGTTGTTTAAAAAGTTTAGTTTTTTTAACTTTCGAGACTCTCCTAGAGAGAAAAGGCCATCTGTTCGGAGGAGTTTTATAACATTCAGTTTCTGACTTTCGAGGCTCTCCTCCAAGAAGAGGGATTCCGTGAAGCCAGACATAGTCGACATAGGTGCATAATTATCCTCGAACGAGTATAGACTGATTATTCGGTAGTATAGTATCACTTGCCTCATCGCTAGCTGGGCTGGGTCTTCCTCATGCACCCCTTTCCCCAATGCTGTCACCCCCTTCATAATAAATTTAAATGATAACATCATCTTGAATATTTGACGCTGTCATATTGTTTTAACCCTCTATAAGAAAACGTCGCTATAATATGTTCTACTCTACTGTTTGTACGCATATCGCACACGGTACGTATAATTAGTCAGGGGCCATATGCAAGCCGATAAGCAAGGTCTAGATTGGATGACGTCATAAATATAACTGCTCACTCGAGTACGGTTAATTTGTATTTGGGAGAGGGCGGCTCAGTGAAGATTCAATCTGCTTTAAATTTGTGCAATACTGAAAGGAAAAACAACTTTTATATATGACTAATTTTATTCTGCGTCTCACCAGCTTTCCATTGATGTGTAGTTGTATTGGATTGGATAGGGTCTTTGACTAGGGGATAGTTCCAATGCATGGAATCTTAAAACACAAATGTGTTTTGTGCAAATAGTGTTCTTGTTAGAGGCAAGTATTAAAGGTTGACTAAATTAGAGAGAAAAAGGGTGCTCTTTCCATGTAGTTTTGCCTTCTAATCACGAATCTGCCAATCGATTGTCCAAATTATGTCTCGTTTTGGCGAAAAAGGGGGAAAAGTAGAGGTTTTGGGACCGTTCCTTAAAACTCGTGAGCTGATTGGGTAACCCCCAAGTGACGTATGAAAAGTAAGAGGCACAAGATCTGCAGGCTGCAGCCTATAATATTGTACACAGAATGCGGTATTTCACCCCTCTGTTCAACGGACAATTTATAAAAAAGGAAATTAATCAATATAATCTTAGGAGTGAATAATCATTAGCAATATATTTTCTACAAGATCAGAAAACGCTTTTGCCCAAATATACAGCTCTTGTTTTGTTTTTTAGCTTTTCTTTTGTACAATGTTCTCATCCATCTGAGCTTGCCGAACGAAAGTTTTGCATTGGTCATAAACGCGTGCACAGCCGTTTTATGCGTCTGTACTATGTCCTCCACATCTTTAGTACGGCAGTGACTATGTTCCCCTCGTACATAGCGACTGGTGAACGCTTTTGTTTTGTTTATTTCGCTCACGGCTTTTTTTTTTTACTTCGCTTTATACATAGTACGTTAGTATACTGACTTAGATTTTGGCTGAATTCGAGTAACTTATATAGAGAGAGGAAAAGTGCCCGCGATTCCGAGTTGGAGGACTTTTCTGAGCCATGCAGAATCGAACTGATTTATCAGATGATTCATCAGACCCCGAAGGCAAAGAAGCTCGAGTGGCAAGGGGAAATTCGACCATATTATATGTTTGAACCCCTCGCAGAATACGGTGAAGGGCCGTGGGTGAAGTTACTCCAGGGAGCTCCAACGCGTTGGAGCTCCCTGGAGTTACGGGTGAAGTAGACCGAAAATGCTGTCTCTCGTTCGTTACGTCGTCTTAGCTAACGAACGAGAGACAGAATTTTCGGTCTACGGGTGAAGCTGCTGCAGCTGTCATTGAAAACCAGATTGGAAGACTTGACTCCAAGTCTGATCTTTGGAATAGATAAATCTTTTAGCTAGCTTATTCTTCTCTTCATGCCAAATTCGGAATACAGGCCATGATCCTCAAACTCATCGCTGCAGAATGTACTCCACTCACTTGGCCGGCCCTTGCCACTCTGCCCGCGTGAGCTTTACATTTGCGACCCACAATTTCCGTAGATTTTCATCTTTAGGAAAATGATGTAGGCTTACACCATCTTTATGGGTTTTGCTACAGCCCGCAACTATACACCGATTAGGCATTATACTGTGTCCCAAAATCAAAGTTATTGTCAGAATTAAACACACGAAAATACGCAATGCAAATGGTCGATACGGTGAATATCATGCTCGGCACCGGGCTGGGCCTGACGGGGGCCTCCGGGTGCGCACGGTATAGGTTAGTGGAATATTTTCCCTTACTTTTCATGCGTCACGGATCACGTGATCACGATGTCGCTTCGATGGGATTTTATAGGGGCGGGGCTTATGACTGTGTAAATCAGCAAAAATGTACTTTTCAAATGATTATAAAATATGAGTGAATGCATAAAAAAATTGTGTGATGGATATTTTTGGCTCCTGATGACACCTTCTTACGAAAAATGGGCAATTATTTTTTAATTTTAGTGACCCTTTAATCGTTCTCTTGTCTTGGATGTTTATGTATGGTGTTGTTCTTTCGAAACACATCGTTAACTCTTTACTGGCTTTGGTCGACCAATGGAACAAACAGGGGAGTGCCACATTCGAATTTTGACAGACATATATTGTAAATGTATAATAATACTCCAAACAACGTGGCAGTCCAGGATTTCGATCCATGGCAAATAAAAACTTAAAAAGTAGGGAGGCCATTTTTACCTAATTAGTACATGAACTGGCGTGGTAGGAAATGATGAATGTCCTTCACATCGAGGATGCTATTTTCAGAAATAAATGAAATAGCAGAAGGGGATTTGTAATATACATTAAACATCATTCTTATGACTATTTTTGTAGAAAGAATTATTCTGTTCATTTCTGTTTGTACAGCACAACAACATGTTAATATACCATAATTTATATATGGTAATATCAAAGTATGCAATGTGAGTGCAGTGGAAGAAGGAAGGATATATTTCAGTTTGTTTATAACTCCAGTGTTTCGGGAGATGTTTTTTTTTTGGTATAATTATGTTGTCATAACATGGAGTTGTTCCTCCCTTATACAAGTGATAGTGCGAAGAACATTTCATTGTTTCTAAACAAACTAGTAATTTCTATCGATGCTAATACCATTGCTGCTTGATCTTTATAAAACATCTATACTGTTTATTTTTGAAATGGGATTTTTTTTTTTGAAACTGCTAAGCTCTTTTCGTTTTCGTTTTAATTAATATAAAAATGATAATAACTGTTTTAAAAATCTTCTGGCAATGAATCAAAATGAGGCACAGGAAAGGGATTGGTTAAATATAATCAACATTTCTTGTTTGCCATTATAATACTCCCTTTCCTCTCTCTTTTTATCAAAATTCAAGAAACAAAAAAGGAAAAAAAGGAAATAAGAAGAAGAAGAAGAAAAAAAAAATCAATAAATGAATGAATCTCAGTGTCTACACATTGACACGCATTTCCAGAAGTTGAATGTTGAAACGGTGTACCCTTCACGTTTTCTCCATAGAATAATTTAGACCCCGTTTTTTTTTAGTCAAACGCCTCACCTGGTTTGTGGCATCCAATGACTGTTTGGTATGTGTTTGTCATAGTATAAAACCTGCAGCTTCGGTGGTTGGCAACTCCGTAAGCGCAATGGAACACCATTATCATGGTGTACGTGATGGTGTATTGAATCTATCCGATAAGGCCTGTCTAGTGGCGTATCTGGGGCTTATGGCGCATGGGGCAAATAATGAAGCCCCCCCCCCCCCCGTGCTAAAACTTACTTTCATTATTGTATAAGCGCAGGAGCAAAGCCACCAAGCGGTAGGGTTTCAGCATGTTTAACCCCCAAAATGCTATTTTAGCCAGGAAATTTTGTGATTGACCGCTACAAATACGTGCTAGAGAAGTTCGAATTTTATTGATTCACGTTTTTCTGTTCACTCATTTCCCAATTTGGGAGGGGATTTTTAATTTTGTTGTATATTTTATTATTACCCACGCCGATAAAATCGGCAGGGTTATGTAAAGGGCTCCGTATGTTTGTTTGTTTGTGTACAAGATAACGAGAGAACGGGTGAACGGATTCGCACCAAATTTTCAGGGAATGTTCTGAAAGTGACAGGAAAGAATCAATTAGATTTTGGTGATGATTGGTTGACCCCTGCAAATTATATGTGACCTTGAAGTTTTGACCCTGTAGTAAAGTATAGGAACTTCAGTTCGGATAGTGACAGGAAAGAAACTAGAAAGTTTGATGACCCCAAACTTCGCCTGCCTATGCAGAAATATTTTGGCCAATCAAAACACTCATTACCTCGTCTCACCAAAAATCTATTTCAGGTTTATGAATTTTAGAAGACTTTTAGACCCATTATTTGCCATTTCACTTCAAATCCGTACGAGCCTGCAATGAATATTCAAAGCCAACGTATCCCAGCAACAAGGGATTTTTCGCGCTTGAACTGTATTCGTATACGATATAGCCTAGCACGTCTAATTTCTCCTCTATTTCTTATCTTCTGTGCATTTCTGTTTATTTTCCCCGGTTCTTTCCACTTTGTTGTGGAAGTTTTTGTGATTTATTTTATCCTGGTGGACGTGTAGTACGTGATTTTAATTGTTTTCGGTGAAAATCTGGTGAGTTTGTTCGACGTGAGTGAGTCTATCGCACTCGCGAGTGTTCGCGTGTGTTGATCTGAGTGAGTGGGCTGTGTAGCTGTACGTACATAACTATACACAGCGCTGTCGCGAAGTGACAGACTGTAGTAGGATTGAACTTTTTTCTTTGGGTTATAACGGTCCTGTCATTTGAGATTTGAGTTAGTTTATAACTCATTTATGTCTGTTTGAGTGGATTTCGTAGTTGTAAAATACATACCAAAACTGTATTTTTTTTAATTCGTGTGGATTTGCAAAATTTGGTGTCTGAGGTTCGCCGAATGTACGCCAGTATACACTTTGACTGAGCTGAGTGAATAAGCTCTGTGCCTCGCATGCATGTCATTTTGAAGTCGAGATCCAACTTATTTTGTCGTCATATTTATTTTATCCAAGCCCGATGAAAAAAAAAAATACAACCCCAATTGCAATGTAAAGATAGAACATGAATACATTTACTAACACTGACATGACTGAACACTGAATACAAATTGCTAACATTTTTTCCTCACCACGCCACGCTCTCTAATCAATTACTTTTAGGGGAGGGATGTTTCAATAATAGCATATCTTTTTCAGAAGAATTTTTTCAAGGGTGGGGACACACAAAGCTATGACCTGGATATGGCAAAAAATTATTATTTTTTAGGTGATCTGTCGTACATCGACAGATCACCTCTTAATTTCGTCAAGATTTTTCTTCTTTATTTATTATTATTTATTAGGTGATCTGTCGTACATCGACAGATCACCTCTTAATTTCGTCAAGATTTTTCTTCTTTATTAGGTGATCTGTCGTACATCGACAGATCACCTCTTAATTTCGTCAAGATTTTTCTTCTTTATTTATTAGGTGATCTGTCGTACATCGACAGATCACCTCTTAATTTCGTCAAGATTTTTCTTCTTTATTTATTATTTATTATTATTATTTATTTATTTTTATTTTTCGCCCATTTTCTTGTTACCATGATTTCTCAAAAAGTTCATTCTCAATTTTCTTCAAATTTTCGTCACTGATCAGACTGGTCAATGTCAAGATGTGGCATCTCATTCAAGGTCATCAGGTTATCATGACGTCATCAAGACGCCATTTTGTAAATTTACAAGATCGATTATATCTTCATAATCGATCATCAAAAATCAACTATATTTACATCACATAAACTTCACATGACGGGTCATCAGGTCATGTCCTCACAGGTCATCTAGAGGTCAGGACGTACGCGTACGCGCGCGTCAAAATTTTAAAATGCTCAAAATCACGTAGGATCAAGTCTGCACACGTTTCAGGTCAGTTTGAGCATTTCAAAAATGTCCGTGCGTAAGCGTCCGCGCGCGCGTTTTACGCGCGCACAAATCGTAAATAACGTTAGAACGCTGTTTTTTTTATTGATTTGCAATCCTGATACTTTTCTTCATCATTTCCATCAACTTGGAATCAATTTCAATCAATAATAAGGTCGTACGGGCGAGTCAAAGTTCAAAATCCGTGCGCGCGTCTATGGCGAAAATAACGTAAAAACGTGCAAAAACATGCCTCTACAAAATTCACTCTAGCTCTTTAAATAGTCCGTTGACCCCCAATTTTTTTGTCATCATCAGGTAGAGTATGAATCATAGATTTCATTTCATGCATCATTTGACCCTTATAAACATTATGACGTCATCAAAATGGCGCCAGAAGTCAAAATTTCCATTTTTCATGTTTTGACGTTATCACATTTATGCAAATTTGGATCTAGATTCTTAATTATTGGTTGTTTTTCGCCCAGATTTTGATATGTTATAGCTGAGACAATTCTCTACAAAATCAGTCAACACCATTTTTCATTTAGATGACGTCATCACAACGAAATTTTCAATTAAAAACGACATGTCAGAATTTCCCTAATTTGCGTGTTATGTCTATGGAAGATGATTTTTTTTCGAATCATGAATCTACATGACATCGTTCTCTGAGCAGTATCTCAGTTATTTTTGGTCTATTTCCTTCCAGATTTTAATATGTTGTAGCCTGATTAATACTCTTTCTATGAGGGTTCGGTTTTTTCAATCCAATTCCAGGAACATATCGAAATTTTCCGCTGAATATACGATATGAGAATCCCATTTTCCATCTACGTGTAAACCCTATGGGTCATATTCTGGTCTATCGGTAAAGCACATGACTACCATGGTCAAGGTACCTGGTTCGATCCCCGGGGCCGATTTTTTTTTTTTTTTTTTTTTGCTTCTTTTTGCTTGTCAGTTTACCATCCTCTTCGACTATTATAACATAAACAATCACAAACCATGCAATAAAATGCCTTATTTTGCATGTTATGTCTATTAGAAATTAGTGTGCAGTAGCTTGTGTACAACCCTATGGAAATTTTGATTCCCTGTCGTGTATTAGAGCTACGGGGTTTATCTCCCAAGTATCCTGCAATATCAAATAGTCCTGTTTGATATCACAATTTCTCAAAATTGTCTTAGTCAATTATCTTAAATTATCATATCATTATAATCATCATAATCACCATTATCATCATCACCATAATCATTTTATAATGACCGTTACACATTTTGCTACATTCCTCTCCTCAAGAAGCATCTTCATTCATGGCATTCTTGACTTCCTATCTTCAGTTTAGCATTTCCCCATTATTATGATCATCCTGATTACAATCATGATCGTACATATTGAAAGACAGATCACCTAATTCGTCCTCATGACGAATTAAACTCTAGTTTATTATTAGGTGATCTGTCGTACATCGACAGATCACCTCTTAATTTCGTCAAGATTTTTCTTCTTTATTTATTATTATTATTTATTTATTTTTATTTTTCGCCCATTTTCTTGTTACCATGATTTCTCAAAAAGTTCATTCTCAATTTTCTTCAAATTTTCGTCACTTATCAGACTGGTCAATGTCAAGATGTGGCATCTCATTCAAGGTCATCAGGTTATCATGACGTCATCAAGACGCCATTTTGTAAATTTACAAGATCGATTATATCTTCATAATCGATCATCAAAAATCAACTATATTTACATCACATAAACTTCACATGACGGGTCATCAGGTCATGTCCTCACAGGTCATCTAGAGGTCAGGACGTACGCGTACGCGCGCGTCAAAATTTTAAAATGCTCAAAATCACGTAGGATCAAGTCTGCACACGTTTCAGGTCAGTTTGAGCATTTCAAAAATGTCCGTGCGTAAGCGTCCGCGCGCGCGTTTTACGCGCGCACAAATCGTAAATAACGTTAGAACGCTGTTTTTTTTATTGATTTGCAATCCTGACACTTTTCTTCATCATTTCCATCAATTTGAATCAATTTCAATCAATAATAAGGTCGTACGGGCGCGTCAAAGTTCGAAATCCGTGCGCGCGTCTATGGCGAAAATAACGTAAAAACGTGCAAAAACATGCCTCTACAAAATTCATTGTAGCTCGTTAGATAGTCCGTTGACCCCCAAATTTTTTGTCATCATCAGGTAGGGTATGAATCATAGATTTCATTTCATGTATCATTTCATCCATATAAACATTATGACGTCATCAAAATGGCACCAGAAGTCAAAATTTCCATTTTTCATGTTTTGACGTCATCACATTTATGCAAATTTGGCTCTAGATTCGTAATTATTGGTCGTTTTTCTCCCAAATTTTGATATGTTATAGCTGCAACAATTCTCTACGAGACATCTTGCCACCATTATTCATTTTGATGACGTCATCACACTGAAATCTTCAATTAAAGACGACATGTCAAATTTTTCCCTATTTGCGTGTTATGTCTATGGAAGATGATTTTTTTTCGAATCATGAATCTACATGACATCGTTCTCTGAGCAGTATCTCAGTTATTTTTGGTCTATTTCCTTCCAGATTTTAATATGTTGTAGCTGAGACTATAAGCTTTTATTAGTAAGCCCTCCAATTTTTGATCAGATGTCGGGATCATGCCCAATTTTTCAGTACCAAATGGGATTTGAGAATCACGTTTTTCGTTTACGTGTTATCTCTATGGGAAATATTTTGGTCTATCGGTAAAGCACATGACTACCATGGTCAAGGTACCTGGTTCGATCCCCGGGGCCGATTTTTTTTTTTTTTTTTTTTTGCTTCTTTTTACTTGTCATTTTACCATCCTCTACGACTATTATAACATAAACAATCACAAACCAAGTAATAAAATGCCTTATTTTGCATGTTATGTCTATTGCAAAGTGCTGTGCAGTGGTTTATGTATATCCCTATGGAAAATCTGTTTCACTGACGTGTATTAAAGCTATCCTACAATATCATTAGTCCTATTAGATATCACAATTTCTCAAAATTGGCTTAGTCAATTATCTTAATTATCTTATTGTGACGTCATCTAGACGCCATTTTCTACAAATCAACTTATGGTCGTATCTTCATAACGAAATGTGATTTCTCGTTCATATTTGGCATGGTTAACGTCACTGTCATTGCAGTCATGATCCTTACCATTATCCCCATCATTATCATCATTATCATTATCATCATTATATCATCAATCATCTTCAAAATCACCAACACCATAATCATCATGAATATCATTATCATCACCATCATTATATTATCATCTTCATCATCATCACCATTATCATCATCACCGTAATCTTTTTACAATGACCGTTTCACACATTTTGCTACATTCCTGTCCTCAAGAAGCATCTCCATTCATGGCATTCTTGACTTCCTATCTTCAGTTTAGCATTTCCCCATTATTATGATCATCCTGATTACAATCATGATCGTACAAAGTGAAAGACAGATCACCTAATTCGTCATGACGAATTAAACTCTAGTTAGGTGATCTGTCGTACATCGACAGATCACCTCTTAATTTCGTCAAGATTTTTCTTCTTTATTTATTTATTTATTTATTCTTTATTTATTTTTATTTTTCGCCCATTTTCTTGTTACCATGATTCCTCAAAAATTTCATTCTCAATTTTCTTCAAATTTTCGTCACTTATCAGACTGGTCAATGTCAAGATGTGGCATCTCATTCAAGGTCATCAGGTTATCATGACGTCATCAAGACGCCATTTTGTAAATTTACAAGATCGATTATATCTTCATAATCGATCATCAAAAATCAACTATATTTACATCACATAAACTTCACATGACGGGTCATCAGGTCATGTCCTCACAGGTCATCTAGAGGTCAGGACGTACGCGTACGCGCGCGTCAAAATTTTAAAATGCTCAAAATCACGTAGGATCAAGTCTGCACACGTTTCAGGTCAGTTTGAGCATTTCAAAAATGTCCGTGCGTAAGCGTCCGCGCGCGCGTTTTACGCGCGCACAAATCGTAAATAACGTTAGAACGCTGTTTTTTTTATTGATTTGCAATCCTGACACTTTTCTTCATCATTTCCATCAATTTGAATCAATTTCAATCAATAATAAGGTCGTACGGGCGCGTCAAAGTTCGAAATCCGTGCGCGCGTCTATGGCGAAAATAACGTAAAAACGTGCAAAAACATGCCTCTACAAAATTCATTGTAGCTCGTTAGATAGTCCGTTGACCCCCAAATTTTTTGTCATCATCAGGTAGGGTATGAATCATAGATTTCATTTCATGTATCATTTCATCCATATAAACATTATGACGTCATCAAAATGGCACCAGAAGTCAAAATTTCCATTTTTCATGTTTTGACGTCATCACATTTATGCAAATTTGGCTCTAGATTCGTAATTATTGGTCGTTTTTCTCCCAAATTTTGATATGTTATAGCTGCAACAATTCTCTACCAGACATCTTGCCACCATTATTCATTTTGATGACGTCATCACACTGAAATCTTCAATTAAAGACGACATGTCAAATTTTTCCCTATTTGCGTGTTATGTCTATGGAAGATGATTTTTTTTCGAATCATGAATCTACATGACATCGTTCTCTGAGCAGTATCTCAGTTATTTTTGGTCTATTTCCTTCCAGATTTTAATATGTTGTAGCTGAGACTATAAGCTTTTATTAGTAAGCCCTCCAATTTTTGATCAGATGTCGGGATCATGCCCAATTTTTCAGTACCAAATGGGATTTGAGAATCACGTTTTTCGTTTACGTGTTATCTCTATGGGAAATATTTTGGTCTATCGGTAAAGCACATGACTACCATGGTCAAGGTACCTGGTTCGATCCCCGGGGCCGAATTTTTTTTTTTTTTTTTTTTGCTTCTTTTTACTTGTCATTTTACCATCCTCTACGACTATTATAACATAAACAATCACAAACCAAGTAATAAAATGCCTTATTTTGCATGTTATGTCTATTGCAAAGTGCTGTGCAGTGGTTTATGTATATCCCTATGGAAAATCTGTTTCACTGACGTGTATTAAAGCTATCCTACAATATCATTAGTCCTATTAGATATCACAATTTCTCAAAATTGGCTTAGTCAATTATCTTAATTATCTTATTGTGACGTCATCTAGACGCCATTTTCTACAAATCAACTTATGGTCGTATCTTCATAACGAAATGTGATTTCTCGTTCATATTTGGCATGGTTAACGTCACTGTCATTGCAGTCATGATCCTTACCATTATCCCCATCATTATCATCATTATCATTATCATCATTATATCATCAATCATCTTCAAAATCACCAACACCATAATCATCATGAATATCATTATCATCACCATCATTATATTATCATCTTCATCATCATCACCATTATCATCACCGTAATCTTTTTACAATGACCGTTTCACACATTTTGCTACATTCCTGTCCTCAAGAAGCATCTCCATTCATGGCATTCTTGACTTCCTATCTTCAGTTTAGCATTTCCCCATTATTATGATCATCCTGATTACAATCATGATCGTACAAAGTGAAAGACAGATCACCTAATTCGTCATGACGAATTAAACTCTAGTTTATTTTTATTTTTCGCCCATTTTCTTGTTACCATGATTCCTCAAAAATTTCATTCTCAATTTTCTTCAAATTTTCGTCACTTATCAGACTGGTCAATGTCAAGATGTGGCATCTCATTCAAGGTCATCAGGTTATCATGACGTCATCAAGACGCCATTTTGTAAATTTACAAGATCGATTATATCTTCATAATCGATCATCAAAAATCAACTATATTTACATCACATAAACTTCACATGACGGGTCATCAGGTCATGTCCTCACAGGTCATCTAGAGGTCAGGACGTACGCGTACGCGCGCGTCAAAATTTTAAAATGCTCAAAATCACGTAGGATCAAGTCTGCACACGTTTCAGGTCAGTTTGAGCATTTCAAAAATGTCCGTGCGTAAGCGTCCGCGCGCGCGTTTTACGCGCGCACAAATCGTAAATAACGTTAGAACGCTGTTTTTTTTATTGATTTGCAATCCTGACACTGTTCTTCATCATTTCCATCAATTTGAATCAATTTCAATCAATAATAAGGTCGTACGGGCGCGTCAAAGTTCAAAATCCGTGCGCGCGTCTATGGCGAAAATAACGTAAAAACGTGCAAAAACATGCCTCTACAAAATTCACTGTAGCTCGTTAGATAGTCCGTTGACCCCCAAATTTTTTGTCATCATCAGGTAGGGTATGAATCATAGATTTCATTTCATGTATCATTTCATCCTTATAAACATCATGACGTCATCAAAATGGCGCCAGAAGTCAAAATTTCCATTTTTCATGTTTTGACGTCATCACATTTATGCAAATTTGGCTCTAGATTCGTCATTATTGGTCGTTTTTCGCCCAGATTTTGATATGTTATAGCTGCAACAATTCTCTACGAGACATCTTGCCACCATTATTCATTTTGATGACGTCATCACACTGAAATCTTCAATTAAAGACGACATGTCAAATTTTTCCCTATTTGCGTGTTATGTCTATGGAAGATGATATTTTTTCGAATCATGAATCTACATGACATCGTTCTCTGAGCAGTATCTCAGTTATTTTTGGTCTATTTCCTTCCAGATTTTAATATGTTGTAGCTGAGACTATAAGCTTTTATTAGTAAGCCCTCCAATTTTTGATCAGATGTCGGGATCATGCCCAATTTTTCAGTACCAAATGGGATTTGAGAATCACGTTTTTCGTTTACGTGTTATCTCTATGGGAAATATTTTGGTCTATCGGTAAAGCACATGACTACCATGGTCAAGGTACCTGGTTCGATCCCCCGGGGCCGATTTTTTTTTTTTTTTTTTTTTGCTTCTTTTTACTTGTCATTTTACCATCCTCTACGACTATTATAACATAAACAATCACAAACCAAGTAATAAAATGCCTTATTTTGCATGTTATGTCTATTGCAAAGTGCTGTGCAGTGGTTTATGTATATCCCTCTGGAAAATCTGTTTCACTGACGTGTATTAAAGCTATCCTACAATATCATTAGTCCTATTAGATATCACAATTTCTCAAAATTGGCTTAGTCAATTATCTTAATTATCTTATTGTGACGTCATCTAGACGCCATTTTCTACAAATCAACTTATGGTCGTATCTTCATAACGAAATGTGATTTCTCGTTCATATTTGGCATGGTTAAGGTCACTGTCATTGCAGTCATGATCATTACCATTATCCCCATCATTATCATCATTATCATTATCATCATTATATCATCAATCATCTTCAAAATCACCAACACCATAATCATCATGAATATCACATCATCAATAATCATCATTATCATCACCATCATTATATCATCATAATCATTATAACCATCATTATATTATCATCTTCATCATCATCACCATTATCATCATCACCGTAATCTTTTTACAATGACCGTTTCACACATTTTGCTACATTCCTGTCCTCAAGAAGCATCTCCATTCATGGCATTCTTGACTTCCTATCTTCAGTTTAGCATTTCCCCATTATTATGATCATCCTGATTACAATCATGATCGTACAAAGTGAAAGACAGATCACCTAATTCGTCATGACGAATTAAACTCTAGTTTATTATTTATTAGGTGATCTGTCGTACATCGACAGATCACCTCTTAATTTCGTCAAGATTTTTCTTCTTTATTTATTATTATTTATTATTTATTATTTATTTATTTTTATTTTTCGCCCATTTTCTTGTTACCATGATTTCTCAAAAAGTTCATTCTCAATTTTCTTCAAATTTTCGTCACTGATCAGACTGGTCAATGTCAAGATGTGGCATCTCATTCAAGGTCATCAGGTTATCATGACGTCATCAAGACGCCATTTTGTAAATTTACAAGATCGATTATATCTTCATAATCGATCATCAAAAATCAACTATATTTACATCACATAAACTTCACATGACGGTCATCAGGTCATGTCCTCACAGGTCATCTAGAGGTCAGGACGTACGCGTACGCGCGCGTCAAAATTTTAAAATGCTCAAAATCACGTAGGATCAAGTCTGCACACTTTCAGTCAGTTTGAGCATTTCAAAAATGTCCGTGCGTAAGCGTCCGCGCGCGCGTTTTACGCGCGCACAAATCGTAAATAACGTTTAGAACGCTGTTTTTTTTATTGATTTGCAATCCTGATACTTTTCTTCATCATTTCCATCAACTTGGAATCAATTTCAATCAATAATAAGGTCGTACGGGCGAGTCAAAGTTCAAAATCCGTGCGCGCGCGTCTATGGCGAAAATAACGTAAAAACGTGCAAAAACATGCCTCTACAAAATTCACTCTAGCTCTTTAAAATAGTCCGTTGACCCCCAATTTTTTTGTCATCATCAGGTAGAGTATGAATCCATAGATTTCATTTCATGCATCATTTGAACCCTTATAAACATTATGACGTCATCAAAATGGCGCCAGAAGTCAAAATTTCTATTTTTCATGTTTGACGTTATCACATTTATGCAATTTGGATCTAGATTCTTAATTATTGGTTGTTTTTCGCCCAGATTTGATATGTTATAGCTGAGACAATTCTCTACAAAATCAGTCAACACCATTTTTCATTTAGATGAGTCATCACAACGAAATTTTCAATTAAAAACGACATGTCAGAATTTCCCTAATTTGCGTGTTATGTCTATGGAAGATGATTTTTTTTCGAATCATGAATCTACATGACATCGTTCTCTGAGCAGTATCTCAGTTATTTTGGTCTATTTCCTTCCAGATTTAATATGTTGTAGCCTGATTAAAGTACTCTTTTCTATGAGGGTTCGGTTTTTTCATCCATTCCAGGTACATATCGAAATTTTTCCGCTGAAATATACGATATGAGAATCCCTTTTCCATCTACGTGTAAACC